>CM062820.1:1336198861-1336673961 GCA_031772625.1 Pinus tabuliformis | reverse complement strand
TACTATAACTTACTCTAGGCATGTAAGTATTGTAGTGGCTACTGATCTATGCATATTATTGTCTAATTTCACATTAGAAAGAGTTTCCACCTCTTCAAATCTTGTACTAGAGCATAGATCTCCTTCTCGTAGGTAGGGTAGTTGAAAGTTTCACCATGGAATACTTCAAAATGGTACCATCCAATCCTTCCTCCATATATCAACAATGTTCCCATAACATTCCCATTCACATTTGTATCCACTTCAAAGGGCCTTTAGAATTTTGGTAATGTAAGAATCAATGCTTAACTAATCTTGCTCTTTAACTCCTCAAACACCTTTTTGCGACCCTTTCCACATTGGAAACTTTTGTCAGTCACTGTTATTGCATAAAGTGTTTCTGGTATGCTAAAAATGAGGCTATGAATTTCCTTAGTGTTATAGCTCCAAATCTCACTCTTATGGTTTGTGATGCTGCACCCATGTCACTTTTAACTTGGGAGCTTGGAATGCCGAGTTTGGTTTGTTTTCAGGACATTTTGGACATTTTTCGACAGTTCGAGACGGTTCCATGACCGCTGACCCGTCATGGCAGGTATCGTGTTTTCACTGGCATATAGGTTAGGGATACCATTTTTTCCGTTGCATTATGCATACTAGCCTCCATCTGACCGATCCATCTGCCTTAGGGTCCACCCCATCGTGTTATGGTTAGTAAGCCATTTTCACTCGCCGATTCTTTAAATCATGACACGATGGTAGAGACATACCTTTACATGGGCTTTGTAGTTAGCACCTCACTGACATTTGTTGCCCATGCTGCTTCGTTTTGAGTAGGCTCGGGAGTCCTCTGTAGTCCTGCCATGACTTATGCGTTGAAGACTCATTCCTCTTTGCTTCTTCGCTTCGTTCTGGCCTTATACCCTAGAGGTTCCTATGTGTGTTGAGTTGTACTTCTGCATTGCATGTTGACCATTTGCACCTTTTGGCCTAGAGCCGGCTTCACTTGGACTCGTGTTTAAGCCAACTTTTGACCTTGACGTCTGCAAAATAAACCTTGCATACCTTTGACTTCTGTGGCTTGACATACCTTGATCCGTGGAAGGAACATACCTCTGAGTGTCACTGACCAGTTTTCACCTCCCTGCATTGAGCATAGGAACATTCCTTTCCCAGGAACTAGATCATCTGTTTCACCGACACTCGTTCTTTCCACTGTACCATAGCATTCTTTTATTCTTTTTCCGGCTTATCAAAAAAAGACAAAAAAAATTAAATATTCCAAAAAAGAGCGGGAACAGGGACATTATTTCCATTTATTGTTGGCAGCTAGAGTCAGTCGTGTCGCCCTTGAACAAAGCACTCAAAACAAAGTCTCCTCCGCATGGGTGGGATTTAGTTTGACTTAGGTACGCCATAACCTTGTTATCGAGTCAGTTCTCCCCCGATTGGTTATCTCTTCCAATCATATGGAGGGTTCGTTCGTGCCTCCTGCATGACGAAATTATACAAATTCATCATATGCTGCCACATAGTCACATTGAGTCGTGCTTTTGTTCAAGGGAAGTTAGCCTGAGTCGGCCTTTCTGCGGTGTCTCTTGACTCATTTTTCAGTCGGCCATCCCTGGTTGTCAGTGTCATGTCTATCATCACATCAGTTATATTGGTCCTTTACTCGTGCCGGTTTGAGAAGGTCCCCATTGACTTCTTGCTGGCGGGTCTTTTCCTTATCGACGACGACACCTTGCTCTGAGGACAGGCCTAGAGCCGCACCCTGGCCCTATTTTCATTATTGATAGGTCACCTTGTGCTCAGCATCGATCAGTATCATGGGTCTTTGACTGAGTGGTTTCCCTTCTGTTCGACATCAGCATACATTATCACACATTGGGATTCGTGCAGTACCTTGGTTTCCATTTGACCCTATTGGTGGATACCTCGCCTCTGTGTCAGCTTTCATTATTGGTTGGTTCAGAGGGTTTCTGCCGTGCGCTAGCCACATCTTGTGTACGCCGGAAACGTACTTCGGTTGGGTTACTACATCTTTTTCGTCCGATTCCTTCCACATTATTGGCCTACGGGTTACACTCGCGCTAGATTGATGGAGGATGCCTTAATGCCTTCCTTCTAGCGGATCTTTCCCTATCGACTCTGACTCATTGCGCCGGGGCAAAGATCTAGAGTCCATTTGGCAGTACCTTGGGGTTTGCAGTCATTAGTGGCAGATCCTTCGCTATCGACAGTGGGAAACCATCATTGTCTCTTGATCGATAGATTCTTACAGGTGTTCGACTTCAGCTCATCTATTCACACTTGTTAGATTGTACTGGGTACCTTGACGCTCATTATCATTATCAGTGAGTAGTCTCGCGTTTGTTAACGGTATACATCAATGACCGGTAATCAAACGATTTCTCACATGGTCGACTTCAGATCATTTATTCCCATGGTGTAGAAATGTACCACGGCGGTCGGTGAAGACCTCAGGTTGTATCAGCATTCATTGGTTCACTTGACAGTTGCTCCTGTTGCTGCTAGTTGATACCACTCCACCTTATATGTTGCAGTCAGTCATGGTGACATTCTATATGCTGGCACCTGAGTTTGCAGTGTAGTACCATCCTATTCCATCATGTTCAGTTGGTACCTTTTGGGATCAGTCTTTGATATCAGTGATCCGTTGCATCTTTCAGCATGATTGACAGTCTTATATGTGATATTCAGACATGTACTTACTCATTATGATCAGATGATCCATTATGTATCTTCCAGTCATTTATACTTGTATACTTAGTGGATCCGCTTGTACTTGATATGCGGACATGCTTTACTTTTCCTGAGCATGGGTATGCCCACCTCAGACAGTGTTTCTTTCTGATCTCCTTTTGGTGGCTTGGCAGGCTGAATTCTGGTGCAGTCCTCCTCGGTTTTTCGACAGAGTTCCTTTCCATGTTCTTACATAATATATTTCGGCCATCATGTTCCCCTTCTGACCTCATACATTAGGGGGCATTTGTTATAGCTCCAAATCTCACTCTTATGGTTTGTGATGCTGCACTCATGGCCTAGGGCAACCCCTCCTTCCAGACCTGGTCCAAAAATTTAAAAAACAGTGTTTTAATCCCTATACGCGACATTTCCCTGAGTTAAACGCGTGTACACGCGGGTCTGTGTATACCCAACCCGCGTGTATGTATTAAAACACTTAAAAAAATAAATAATTCCTCATTTTCGGGCGGAGATCACGGGTTTTACCTGCTGATCACCTGTTAGTGCTCGTGGCCCAACTGTTCCCAACCAACTCCTAACTAAAAAACTACTTTGGAGATGGTATAAAAAGACATCAAAGGGAAGGCCTAAGGGAGAGAAAAAAGAAGAGCAAGATTATTATGCTGAGATTTTCCCCATAGACCAGGTCTGAAGTCCTTGGTGCCTTCTGCACTTCCCCCATTTTGCATAGGAAACCCTTGTTTCCATGTGTATTGGTGATCATCCATCCTTTATATCACCATTGAGTAAGACTTGGAAGGAGCTCTTGTTGGAGGCTTGAGGCTGGAACGAATCCGGGAGGAAGCTTTGCTTGGAGCCTGCTGAAGGTGTTTCAGGTGAAATCTTTCCGTTATATGTACTTTACTTGCCTTTATATAAAGAAACACGTCTTGGTTCCCGAAACAATCTTTCTTTATGCTTATGATATTCTTGTCTTGAATTCTTATGCAAGTAGTTACTTAAAGATTTTTATAACTAACTTTATAGCACGAAGATGGTTTTCATATAAGTATTTGTCCATGTACTATTGTGTTCTTTGATTTGCTTGTTTTACAGGTCAAAGAAGAGGAAGGGAACTCCAAGAAGGGTTTGGACCCTAAAGGCCTTCTCGAACGTAGGACCTTAGGTACGTACCCTAAACATTAGAATTTGCTTAAAGTGAAGATAATGGCTGTGTGTGTGTTTCTTTGAATAAGCAATTTTCAGTCTGGTAGAGTCTTAACCCAAAGGACCCTAGGGGTACTTTCCCTTCAACCACTTAGGTAATTTGTTTCCCAATGAAACTCCTAACCTTAGAAGCATTGATAGACATCAACCACTTCATGATTACATTTATCTTGGTAGGATTTATCTTCAACTCTCTTCCACCAATCATATGCCCTAAATACACGAAAGACTATTATGCAAACTCACATATCTTGAGATTTTTTAGCAGTTAGTTCTTTAATATCCTTAGAATTTGCATTAAATGTGAGATGTTTTCCTCCTAAGTAGCATTCTACACTAGTATATCTTCCAAATAAACAATAACAAATGAATCTAGAAAAGGGCATAGTATGGCATTCATTAATATCATGAATGTAGTTGGTGGATTGTGTAAACCAAACAACAAGAAAACCACTCATACAAACATCGTGTGGTTTTGAAGATAGATTTCAAGGTATCTTCTTCTCTGACCTGAAATTGGTGATAGCCTCACATTTTCTTTTTTGGTTGGCTTGACCCACATAAGATTTCAACCTTGAATCTCATGTTTTACATAATACTTCATAACATGATGACCACTAATTGAGTTTCCCCCCATGGGCTTGGTGATACCCTCACTTTATCTCCATCTTGGTGAAGCATTTTTCTTGTTGCAATTGGTCCAAAAAAGCATCTATCCTGCGTAGGGAGTACTTGTTCTTGATGGTAATTTTTTTTAATGCCTTGTAATCAATACACATCTTACAAGCTCCATACTTTTTTGGCACAATTATGATGGATGACGTACATGCTGCGGTATTTGATTAAATGACACCCTATTATAGTATTTATTGCAACTACTTCTTCACCTTATTTGCTTCTATAATGGAATATCTATACATCCTAATGTTTAGAAACAAAGAGTTGAGTAATAGTTGGATCTCATGCTCCACTTCCCCCTTGGTTGGTATCCCTTTAGGCCAGTAGAACACACCCTTGTATACCTATGGAAACTCTATGGAAACTCTTCCATTCATTATTTTTGCACCTTTGTTCACCCCTCTAGGGATGAATTAGCCCTCATGGAATCTTATACAAACTAATTTTCTCTTAAAAGCAAAAAACATACTTCTTTCTAGAATTGATCACTTTTTGGCCTGGTTGGTATTTACGAGTGAGATCTTCAACTTGCCCTTGTATGTGTCAATGATGTAGGATTTTTGTGCTCGATGAGGTGATACTAGTTGTCTCTCCACATGAATATCACATCATGCATGTACATATAAGGACTCCCAAACACAATTCCACATACATCAAGTGGAACTACTTACAACTCTACTTCATCAATAAAATCAACACTATCAACAAATTTGATTATACACAATTTGTTTACCTTTATCTTTGCCTCATTGTTGACTCATCCCAATGAATATGGGATGGGATGGTGATGAGTCTCCAATCCCATTTTCTTGACCAAATATGTTGCTATGAGATTTTCTTGTGATCTTGAGTCAAACATAACATGAATTTTTTTCTTCCTAACTTATATATTTTATTGGAAATATGATTAACTAAGAGTGGGGTTGAATTAGTATAATGGTATATTTTACAATTTTAATAATATAAAGCAATTCAAACCATTTTACACACCAATCACATAAGCAACACATAGGCACACGAGATGCACGTGGAAACCCTTAAAGGGAGTAAACCACAAAAATTATCTATCTAAATAATATTGTAGGAACCAACATGGAGGATATATTGATCCCCTGATTTATAAGCACTAATATAAAAGAGACATAGATCCCACGAATTATAGAAACCAACCTGAGGGAGATGCCTATATCGTTTGATTTGTAGAAAATAACCTGAAGGAGACATAAATCACCTAATTTGCAAGCACCAACTTGAAGGCGACACCTATCCCCTCTGATTTGTAGGCACCAACCTAAAGGTGACACCTATATCCTATGATTTATAAGCACCAACTTGATTTTCCTATCATATACCTTTTTCATCACATTTCAAAACTAGATCCATTGGAAATCTAGTTACTTTTCACATATTCAAACTTCTTTGATATGAGATATTCTCTTTACCAGCCCATATATTACACTGCTCATTCTCTACTCACTCTCTTTAGCTCTAAGCTCAATTGATGTTCAAGTACATCTTAGATATGCAATTTGATATATTCTTTTATCTGCTTATGCACACTCAACCTTGTCACCACACTTCACTCTATAATTTAATTTATTTAGACTTCCTCTTCTTTAGTTGGATTATCCTTCTTCACTTCATCTAATGTTATTTTCTTATTCTCTTGGGTTTTTCCTATTCTTTACATATTGATGGGGATAGCCAACATTTCAGTTGCTTTTCTTTTCTTTAATAGTTTATGGCCTTTCTTTATGGTGGGTGTTGATCCATGGTATTTACCCATGGTATTACGGATCTTTTGACCAATTCAACATGTTTTACTTTATTCACACACAATATTCTCTTATTTCCCAAGTTCTTACATATGAATCTATTCCTATTCATGTTCAGTTCACCTACCTCATCTCTAGTAGTGCATGTTCTATTTTAGCTATGACGCAAACCTTTTATTCACTTTTGTTCTTCCTTAGCACCTTTTAGATTTGAGCACTTTACTATTACCTATATAGTTTAGGTGCCTTCCGTCCAACTAACCAAGAGATAAATGCTTTATCCCTTTAGCAATATGCAACCTGAATTTGTGTTTGTGTCCTTTGGTAGAATTTTGATTGATCAGAATCACGACCAACTGTACTAGATACCAGAGTTACATTCTTTACACAGTCCTATGTAGTGATGATTAGCCCTCAAATATGAGTACTAGATGAATGAGCATGTCATGACTATGGGCTATGAGCACGTCCTCTACTGTGGAATTTCAATGAGTTGGAACTGTGATATTCTACACTATCCTAACAATGTTATAGTCTTGAGCCCAATAGAAAAAGCACGATCTGATAGTCCTTTTCACCCTTGGTTACAATTGACAACTATTTATTTGTCACACTGGATTGCGCCATACTGAACTGCTTTGCTTATCTTTCATCCTAGTACTTTGATAGCCTGGTATAGGGCCCACACTAAGCTATCCCTTAGATATGCTAACTTTGATGCAAACCAATGTTTTTTGGATATTTTAGGCAAAATATAATACACAAGAAAACCTTGCCAAACACAATCCTAGTGCAAATCCTGAAGCCTTTTAGTTTTCCACATCAGTCCAACATGGAACAATCATAGCCTACCACGTGGTCCTTTTATGAAACCATCTCTTCCATGTCTTACTACCAAGTCATACTAGATACTAGCCTTGAATTTTATAAACAAAATTTAACTTTGGTTACCAATACTCTATAATGGGACCCACCATGTTCACATCACTTGCCAAGTCACCTACCATGTCATCGACTACGAGAAATAAAGTCCTGCCTTGTTTTTGAGTGTTGACATGTACATGACACATGTCACATATGAATTTTCGAATCAACTGGCAAAAAATGCCATTTTTCCTATTATGTGTCACGCCTTTTTGTTTCCATGTCATCATGTTTGCCACTTTCCATCCACATGGAAGTGCCACATCATATCAACCTAATATTATTATTTATTCCATATGGTGCATGTTTCTTTGGTACCCCGTATACTTAAGCACTGGTAATCATGTCTGGTAGCTACTTAAACATGGTTCAATTGTTACTGACATATTAGTGGTCATGATTAAGGCTCGACGATTTTGTGGAAAAAAAATGATTTGTGCTATAAGTGTTTCACTAAGATATATATTTTCCACACAGTGTAGACAATTACAATGGTACCATGCATTTAGCTCAAACCAAACCCATTCATTCATGTTTTAAACTAGATCCCATACCTTTCCTTTTCTCTATGTAGAAAAACACCAAATTTTGTTTGTGTGAGCATGCCTTGGAAATCCAAAATTTTAGCCCATGCACAAAATTTGATTCCATAGGCTTTTTATGCCCTCGACTATCACCCTTTACTACATGATCTTCATTTGGCTCTGTTAGCCTTGTTGGAATGTGGCCCAAAATGGATCCAAAATGCTCTTTAAGTCTTCAAAATCTCGTAAAATCATGCCAAAGAGAAAAATAATCGCATGAGAAGAGCCCTTAGAATGGCAGAGAAACACTATCGGGAGGCCAAAAACATGTAAAAACAATGAAAAACAGAGCAGCGGAGGTCTGAATAGTAAAATGCATAGCAGCCGTCAGAACTGGCCAATCAACAGTCCAAATTTGATCTGCGGATCGCAATCTGCAGTGGCAATTGGCGGATATCGACGCAGACTACAGAACACTGGCGACGACGAGCGGTGGAGTAAACGTGGACTGTCAATCAAGCACACAGATTGACGGCCCATGTTGCATCATAGAATCACAATCGGCCAACACAACAGGGAACTCACCATTGGCCCGGGGCATGAGTGACATGCGATTGCGATTAATCGCATCGCGATATCACAATTGGGGAAACATTATGGAGCAGGGCCTTTATACATGCACATCTACGATCCGATGAACCAGACCCAATAGTTATATAAATATTATTGCATAAGATTTGAGATCTACCGAAAGGCATTTTCCTATGTATTTTTCATATTTTCGTTATTTAATGAAGTACCACGAAACATCGCCGATGTGATCAAACCCAGACCCAAAGGGGTTCAGGAATGAAAATATATAATATTTCAGATCCTCCAAAGCCATTTTTTTAGGATTTTTAGTCTCTTAAAGGTATTTCAAAATATGAGAGGAAACCTTGAAGTAGGACCGAAGCGACTTACGATAGCGATTGAGGACGGACCCGATAGAGAAATACACCGTATTGAAGGATTTTTGAAGTCCGAAATGAATTGTGTTTTGGCAGAATTTCACAGTCATGAACGCATTTTCCTATGTTAGCAGAGAACAACTGCTTTTGGGATTCCAAAGGATTTCGAGGGCCCAAGGCACCATTCTGTTACTGAATAGAGGCCGGGAGACAGATGGTCGGAAGGGAAAAATGCCATAGCACGATGCAGCCCACAACATAAGCGATCATGGAGAATCGCTGGCATAAGTGAGCCACCTAATAGCATGGAAAATTACCATAATGCGGTTACTCTGCTGTTAGAAAAAGAAACCTCCGAGCTCATGCGTGTCTAGTCATGGCATCAAGTCGTTAAAGACAGAGGGGATAAATTAAGACCTCTTGAGCCTTAGAAGGCTCGAGAGCATTGTAAAAGGCCTACAAATATTTGAAAGTTCAGAGTAACAACGGTTCAAACTTTGGAGACTGTGGATACTCTATTCCTTGTAGCGTCTCATCTTCATTCCAGTAGCACAAGCTTCTTTTGCTGTTACATGTTTAATTTCCATTTCCACTTAAATAGGTTATTCATGTTTTCTTCTATGTCTAATGCCAGATAACTGTCATCTTATCTCTGCATTGATAAATTAGATTTGCAAACTTCATTTACTTTCTGTAGCTAGCCATTCATATGTGTTTATGTATGCATATGCTGGTATGGTCAGTATTCTCCATCTATCCATTGAATCTATAAACTATTGAGCATTAGTGGTCTAAAGCCTTGTCAAGCTGAGGGTGTTCATGCATGTCTAGAGTGAAAACAGAGTTGAAATAGTCATCTGACTTGATCCAAACCATCATTCATTCCAATAGTTCTAAGGACGATATTGAAGATTTATATGTTACCGGGCATCTCCGAGTTACAACCTAGGAGAGCTTCCTGGAGTGCTAACATAATTGGTGCCATTTCTAGGGAGAGGAAAGTGAAGCTCAACTTCCCTGGGGAATGACACAGATCCAACTTTGATGATAGACAAAGTCTAGACACTATTTCGGTTGTAGTCATCTATTTGGAGACTCTATTGGAGGACGAACCTCTTGGCGACTCCACTCCATATTGCTAGCTCAGTTTGTCAGGCATACTAGGAGAAATCCTCATAAGCCACTAGCTGACTTGGTACCTGACCCTGAAAAAATCATCAAAGTAAGAAAGGCGTGGTAGAAAGGAGCATCAGGTTCAGGTAACTCTAAACAATATTCTATATCTCTCCAAGAAAATCCTGTAATAGAGCAAATACATGTTGAGAGTATAGCATCTAATACTAGTAGTGAAGAAAAAATCTCAGAGACTCATATAGCTCCTTATTCTTTAGGTTATCCTTTTGTTTCAAGCCCAAAGGAAACCTCTCCTCCTATCCATCATACTCCTTTAGTCCTATCAGTCACTCCTCAACCCTCTGTCATTCAGACTTCTAGTACCCTTATAGCCATCACACCCATGGCAGGACCACAAGCACCTACCAAAATGGAAAGAATCATAGCTTCTAGGTATGGACCCCTAGTACTGCCTATTATCACCCCAAGAAACTCTCCTAGGTTGTATATCGAAGATGCTCAGGAACATTACAAACTCAACAAAAATGTTGGAAAATCGTGGATGAATGGAAGGAATGATGCATATTCAAGCCAGATAACCACTTCTACTATGCTTAACCCTAGACATGGGTGAACACCCCCATACTACAAGGCTTTAGACCACCAATTACTCACAATTTAAGGAATAGGTGAACATGGAGAATACTGACCACACCAGCAGATGCACAAGACCCTGTGATGGCTGGCTGCAACCAGTAAATAGGTCTGCAAATCTATTTCCTAATGCACAGACATGATGACAGCTCTCTGGCATTAAAACAACAAAAACCTGCATACATATTCAATAATACCTACTAGATTCTCACACAGAGGTGGGATGGCAGCCCCTCTAATGCTAAACATCAAGATCACATTAAAAATGCATAACGGGCCCTGGAACAAAGAAGAAGTGGAAAGTGAGGAATTAACAACAAAAGAAGCTTGCATTAGCTAAAAATGAAGACCAGATGCTGCAGGTATCACAGTAGTTACAATCTCCAGAAGTTGAACTTTACCTCCAAATAACATTCATCAACCCTCATTACATCTTGTTTCTTGGTATATTTGGAGGTTGATTACAAAAACATCTACTATCCTATGCGTGGAGGGGTCATAATAGACCACAAACCACATTAACTGTTTGATATGGGTTTCTGCTACGATCTGCTGGCTTTAATGGACAAATCTGATCTTTTCTGATACTCTGCTGTCCTTCCTGAGCAGGTGGAATGTTGTCTGAGAGGAGCGCCATAACTGATAAATGCTGAGATCTGCTCGAGGCTATCCTTTTTCTTCTCAGCCATCCTCTTGGTTAATTGCAGTTGTTGAGGAGTAACTACTCAGGTACATAACTGTAGGCCACCTTCGTCCTTCGGGAGTATGGAAGGCTATGGAAGAAAACCATGTAGGCGAACTGAGGGAAAAAAAGGCCGTAGGATCACGCAGATTAACGGTGGAAAACGCTTGGCGAGGAGTACCGAGAGGTGAAGTGGAAGCGAAATGATCGTGAGCCATCAATCTGGCAGGTAGATTGCTAAGATCAAATTGAAGGGAGCTATTAGGAGGAAAAGTGGATGGGCAAGCGTGGGCCGTCAGATCTTAGTCGGGCAGATCCGATGGCTATTGGGCAGCAAAGACGCGCAAACGATAACGAGCGGGGGGAAGGCGGTTTCGGGGGCGATGGTATTTATCGCACCGCCTATGGAGCCGTGGTAGTATTTGTACGTGGGCTCATGATACGATTCACTGGCCGACACGTGGCAGATGGGACGTGAACAAAACCGTTGCGATCGTGATTTAACACGCAGGAAGTTAACGAAAGCGGGAGGAACGATCACCGTCAGATCATGCAACGGACGGTTGGATGGCAAGGAACGTGCGAGAGGTTTAACGTGCGGGAAAAACAATAGAAACGTTAGATTAGGACGTGACAGATCAATAGCGCAGGGTTAATTGCACAGGTTTCTGACTGTTCTGACAGGGAAATGGTTAATTTGAGGATTAGGCGGAGGCACGGGGCTACATGGGTTACAATGATATGAGGGTTCGGGCTAAAGAGCGAGGGGCCCTTTACTTATGGTTTTGCATGTATTAAAGCTCAAGACAAGGGCTTGGACCATGGTTTAGAATGAAAACACAGGAAGTAAGGACAAAGGAGGGTAGGAGAGGTAAAAGGGGAAGGTGAGGGCGACCACCATGAGCCTCTTTTGAGCACGACCAAGGGCCAAGTTGGCATCCAGCTTTAAGGAATGTAGTAGAGCTAACACTGGCTCCTTCTGGGGATGAGATCCTCCCTGTGAGGTCTCAAGAACCTGCAGACCAATGCCTTCCTACAAAACCAGCTTCACAAACATTTCCTAGTATTCCATTGGGCATGGAGTCAGACCAAGTCTACACTAAAACCTGAAAAAGAAACTGCTTACAATCATTAAGGCCTGAGGACCTTAAACAACATGACTATTCAAAAATTGGCCGACTGATGGGCCATCAAAATTGTTTCTCCTCCTCTTGACCGGTTCATCATAGATCAACAAAACTAGATTTATTTGATCATCTACCTCAAACAGTTTAGGACATTTGAGCTTAATAGGTAGATATGGATCAACTTTCATCCCCTTTTTGTGTACTCTCCTCCTTGGATGTTCTTCATGGGAGCCTTTGTACACCTGCTGAATAATTATGGCTGTTGTGTACTTGTCTGTGTCATCTGTGGCCTGCACAATTAATATGAATGGAAAACCAATGTATTCTAGTGTGGAGGACTCACAGACATCATCTGCTCCTGCATCTTGCTTTGAACAATCTTCATCCAAGGAGGAGTCCCAAAACTGTGCATCGTCTTCCTCTGTCATCTGATAAGCTGCCCTTTTAATCTGTGTGGGGGCCATCTGAGCAGGTTTCAGAATATCAAGACTGAGGTGATTACTATCAGCCTTGGGCATTGAATTATAGCCTGCCTCAATGTTTAGGAGGCAACTTTGAGGGATTGTTTTTTGAGCAGGTAGAGGGACAAAAGATGATGGGGAGCTTTCCTCTCCCTTTTTGACCATTGTGCTGGGGATAATAGTAGGCTGGTCAATTTGTAGATCTGCATAGCCATGTGAAGATGAGCTAGCTTCAGGCTCAGATTCTTCGAGGATGAAGGGATGTGCTGCTCCTTGCTTCTGCTGATTAGCTTGTTGTTCTGCAGTTACAACAAACTGATGAGCAGTGCCTTTGGATAATGCTTCTTCATAGGCAGCTCTGGTTAGGAAAGGGGCATTGCCCTTATCTTCCAAACCATGGACCTCCTCCTCTTCATATTACTCTTTTTCCACGAATATATTCTGAAAAAGGGTCTTCACCCTTTGATCTTCGTTTGTATCTCTGCTTCTCTGCAAAACCTGCAATTGCCCCTATGCTCCTCTATATGGATTTGACTTTGGAAGAGTAAGGGAACAAGGAGCTCCTGCCTCCTCAGAATACTGCTCAGCTTTTAGTTTGGAAACTTCAGAGGCTAATGCCTCTATCATCCTGGCCAATATGTTGATCTCAGGATCTGAGGATGATGAGGATTCACCCCTCTGTCTTCTTCTTTCAGCATCACCTTCGAGTCTTTCTGCAGCCAGAATGTTCGATTCTACTTCAAAGGCTGCATTTTGCATATCAGCCAAAGAAGCACATCTTCTTTCTCTTAACAATAGGCAGAACTGAGAATCGAAGGCATTGGCATAAGTAATCATGGCAGAAGTAGGGGTAGGCTTTATTTCACATGGTATTCTGTTGTACATATGGTTGAATCTCTTGTTGAAATCAGACAAAAACTCACCATCTTCTCTTTGCAAGTTCCCAAATTCAATATAATAAAAGAGCAGATCTTTATTATCCCCCTAGTGTTTTAGGAACACATCATCTAAGGCCTCAATATCTGCTATAGACCTAGGGGGTAAATTTCTGAACCATTTTCTAGCTTCTCCTTCTAGGCTTTGGACAAAAACCCTCATCTAGACATCCTCTTCATTGATATCCAAGTTATCAGCATAGCTATAAAAGGATTCAAGGTGCTCTTCAGCTGATACTCCTTCCGTACTAGTAAACTTAGGCATAAATTCTTGATCATCTCCTGTAGGCATGACATTCAAAGGGACAGGCAATACCAGGGGTCCATACCTAGCAACAACTATTCTTTCTATCTTTGTAAGGGTTTGCTGACTTGCCATGACTAGGGTATATGAAAGGATATTGGTAGACTGAGTGGTATGAATCAATGAAGAGAATGACAGAGACAGAGGAATATGATGGACAACATGGAAGCTTCTTTCTTTGAACTAAAATCCGAAAGGAAGATGAATGACTAAGGAGCTTTACGAATCTCTGAAGGTGACTTTCACTAGCAGAGATACATGGAATTTCTAAGGCTTACCTAGTCCTGATGCTCCTTTCTAAGATGCTTTCTTCTACTTAACAATCTTCTCAGGATCAGGCACTAGTTCAGCTGGTGATTTCTGAAGATATCTCTGAGCATGCCTCTCAAACTGAGCTAGAACTGCAAAGTGGAGTCGCCAAAGGTTGGTCCTCCTCTAGTGGAGTCGCCAGATAGATGATTACAACTAGAAATGTGCTCAGACCTTGTCTATCATCAAAATATGGAACTGTGCCGTTCTCCCAGGGAAGCTGAGCTTCAATCTCCTCTCCCCAACAACGGTGCCAATTAATGTTATCACCCCAAGAAACTCTCCTACGTTGTATATCATAGATTCTTGGGAACATTACAAACTTAACAAAAATGTTGGAAAATGGTGGATGAATGGAAGGAATGATGCGTATTCAAGCCAGATAACCACTTCTACTATGCTTAACCCCAGACATGGGTGAACACCCCCAGACTACAAGGCTTTAGACCACCAATTACTCACAGTTTAAGGAATAGGTGAACATGTAGAATACTGACCACACCAGTAGATGCACAGGACCCTGTGATGGCGGGCTGCAACCAATAAATAGGTTTGCAAATCTATTTCCTAATGCACAGACAGCATGACAGCTCTCTGGCATTAAAACAACAGAAACCTGCATACATATTCAATAATACCTACTATATTCTAACACAGAGGTGGGATGACAGCCCCTCTAATGATAAACATCAAGAGCACATTAAAAATGCATAACAGGATAGCCTGGAACAAACAAGAAGTGGAAAGTGAGAAATTAACAACAAAAGAAGCTTGCATTAGCTGAAAATGAAGACCAAATGCTGTAGGTATCACATTAGTTATAGTCTCTAGAAGTTGAACTTTACATCAAAATAACATTCATCAACCCTCATTACATCTTGTTTCTGGGTATATATGGAGGTTGATTACAAAAACATCTGCTATCCTATGTGTGGAGGGGTCATAATAGACCACCAACCACATTAACTGTTTGATATGGGTTTCTGCTACGATCTGCTGGCTTTAATGGACAAATCTGATATTTTTTGATACTCTGCTATATTTCCTGAGCAGGTGGAATGTTGTCTGAGAGGAGCACCATAACTGATAAATGCTGAGATCTGCTCGAGGCTATCCTTTTTCTTCTCAGCCATCCTCTTGGTTAATTGCAGTTGTTGAGGAGTAACTGCTTGGGTACATAACTGCAGGCCACCTTCGTCCTTCGGGAGTATGGAAGGCTGTGGAAGAAAACCTTGTAGGAAAACTGAGGGAAAAAAGACTGTAGGATCATGCAGATTATCGGTGGAAAACACTTGGCGAGGAGTACCGGGAGGCAAAGTGGAAGCGAAATGATCGTGAGCTGTCAGATCTGGCAGGTAGACGACTGAGATCAAATCGGAGGGAGCTATCGGGAGGAAAAGTGGATGGGCGAGCATGGGCCGTCGGATCTCAGTCAGGTAGATCTGATGGCTATCGGGCGACAAAGATGCGCGAATGATAACGAGCAAGGGAAAGGCGGTTTTGGGGGCGACGATATTTATCGCACCGCCTATGGAGTCGTGGTGGTATTCGTACGCCGGCTTGTGATACAATTCACTGGCCGACACGTGGCAGATGGGACTTGAACAAAACCACCGCGATCGCGATTTAACGTGTTGGTAGTTAACAAAAGTGGGAGTAGCGATCACCGTCAGATCATGCGACGGACGGTTGGATGGCGGGGAACGTGCGAGAGGTTTAACGTGCGGGAAAAACAACGGCAACCGTTAGATCAGGATGCGGCAGATCAACGACACGGGGTTAATTGCACAGGTTTCTGACTGTTCTGACAGGGAAATGGTTAATTCGAGGATTAGGCAAAGGCACGGGGCTACATGGGTTACGGTGATATGAGGGTTCGGGCTAAAGAGCGAGGGGCCCTTTACTTATGGGTTTGCGTGTATTAAAGCTCGGGACAAGGGCTTGGACCATGGTTTAGAATGAAAACACGGGAAGTAAGGACAAAGGAGGGTAGGAGAGGTAAAAGGGGAAGGTGAGGGTGACCACCATGAGCCTCTTTTGAGCACGACCAAGGCCCAAGTTGGCATCCAACCTTAAGGAATGTAGCAGAGCTAACACTGCCCACTCCTTTGAATGCCATGCCTACTAGAGAATATCAGAAGTATATGCATAAGTTCACTGGGACTGAAGGTGTTACAGCTAAAGAACATCTTAAATCATTCTATAACTATGCTGATAACCTACACATTAGTGAAGATGATGTGTGGATGAGAGTCTTTTTCCAAAGCCTAGATGGAGAGGCTAGAAAATGGTTCAAAGAACTAACCCCAAGGTCTATAGTAGATATTGAGGTTTTAGATGATGTATACCTAAAGCACTAGGGAGATGAGAAGGATCTACTCTACTACAAGTTTGGAAACTTAAAGAGGGAAAATGGTGAGTTGTTGTCTGATTTTAATAAGAGGTTTAACCGCATGTACAACAAGATACCAGCTGAAGTAAAACCCATTACCACCTCTGCTAAACTCACCTATGCCAGTGCCTTTGATTCTGACTTCTGTCTACTATTGAGGGAGAGACGATGTGCTACCTTGACTGACATGTAGGATGCAACATTGGAAGTAGAATCAAACATCATGGCTGTAGAAAAGCTCAAGAGGAATGTGGATAGAAGGAGATAGAGGGGCGAATCTTCATCATCTTCAGATCCCAAGATAGATACAATGACCAAGATGATAGAGTCATTAGCCTCTGAAATCTCCAAATCAAAGGTTGAGCAGCACCCTGGGAAAGGAAGAGTTCCTAACAACTTTGCTCCTAGAAATCCAAATCCATATAGAAGGGCTAATGAGTAGTTGTATATTCTGCAAAGAAGCAAAGATGCCAATGAAGACCAAAGGGTGAAGACCCCTTTCCAGAATGTAGTCATGGAAGAAGAGCAGTTTGAAGAAGATGATGAGATCCATTGTATGGAAGACAAAGGCAATGCCTCCTTTTTGACCTTAGCTGCCTATGAAAAGTCATTATTCAATGACCAGATCAACCAAGAGTGGGACGGTGAAGTTGTTCTGCAAATAGATGATTGACACATATATGATATGCGGTTGAAGATGAATAATGTCAAGGAAACTCTTGTTCAGAGAGCTGTTGTCCCTGCAATACAGCAAGCTAAAAAGCAGAAATGACCGACAATTGATCCCATCATCCTCAAAGCTCTAGCTCATGAGGTAAGAGGCCTTGACAAGTCTCCTTCTCCTTTCAGTTTTGAATTAGAAATCCAGAAGCTAAGAATACATATACCTGTAATTGAACTAGTGAAGAATGAGTCCTTCAAGAAATCTATCTTCGAGGCCCTTGAGCCTAAAGTCCTCCAAGCCTCCATTGATTATGTAAATCTGCAAGACGATAAACCAGCTGTTGTTCTCAGCCCAATGGTTGAAAACTATGATGACGGCTCCCCATCATTCTATGTCTCTTTGACTATTCATGACAAAATCCTCCACAATTGCCTTTTGGACACAGGAGCTGGCCACAATATAATGCCCAAGGTTGTCATGGATGAGTTGGGTCTTGACATTACCAAGCCTTATCATGACTTGTTTTCTTTTGAATCTAGAAAAGTGAAATGTTTGGGATTAATCAAACATGCTAGGAATAAACGTGCTAGGAATATTAATGTCCTTAACTTCATATTCCTGCAATAGTTTCTTCTTCCTTTTACTTGTTATCATGAGTCTCTTTATCTCTTCTAAGGTAGTGATAAGTTTTCTCCAAAATGTACCTTCCCATTTATATCTTCTTCCTTTGAATTGGATTTTTCTTACTTAGTGTATTGAGTCTCCATGGTCATGAGTAGATATTCCCTTTTGTCATTATCATATGCATATCTATTACTATCTTCTAATGAGCAACATATTTATTTTTCATGCTCATAATATTTTCTCTCATCTTCATGTTCTTCTTTATCACTACTATTTTCTAAACTTGCATGTAGACATCTAAAACCAAAATGACCTATTCTTCTACAATTATGATATAATCGCAGCTTAACTGTGGATAATACATTTTCTATAATATCTTAAACATTCATGGCTAGGGAATCATTTTCATCATTTCTATCTTCCACTTCCATGAATGTGCTCGATCTTCTTGAGATAGTTTGTACTTCTCCTAGAATTTAATGCATCTATTCTTTATTTATAATTAACTTTTGCTTCCATGGTTGAGAAGAGAATGCCTTCTTTGTCACATTTTGATACATATACATTACGATTCTCTTTATCATCACTACTTTATGTCTTTACATTTGAACATTTACAAGCATTATGACCAATTTCTCCACATATCAAGCATTTAACAAGTGACTTAACTTTTCCTGATCCCTTTTGCAGTATCCTCTTGATTTTGGATTCATCTTTATCTGATTCATCACTTGAGTAATCATGGTATTTGTACTTATTTGATTCTTTTTGTACTTCCTCCTTCTTGGAATACTTTTTTATCTTTGTTTCATATCTAGTGTGCATATCATCTCCCTTGTAGATGCATTGCAACTTATCCAACATTTCTTTTGAAATTTCACTGTAAATCACTTTATAATAATATGATTTTTACAACCCACTCAAGATGGTATTCATGGTTTGTATTATATTTATTATTCTTCCTTCCATCCATTACAGATTGCCATGCATCGATGTTAAGAACCATTATATACTACTTTATTCTTACTTCCTAGTTTAGATAATTTGATCCATTAAATAATGGTGTTATCTCTATGGAAAATTAATCTTGACTAATAATGGTTCTTTTTATATCTTCTAGCGGTTATGTTACTTTTGAATACATCCACTTTGATACCAATTATTGGAATTATGATTATACTAATAGGGGGCGTGAATTAGTATAATGGAATATTTTACAATTTTAATAATATAATACAATTCAAACCATTCAACACACCAATCACATAAGCACACCAATTGCACATGGAAACAATTAAAGGGAGACACAAATCGCACTAACTTGAAGGAGACACCTCTCCCCTCTAATATATATGCACCAACTTGAAGGAGACACCGATCCTTTGATTTATAGGCACCAACCTGAAGGAGATACCTAACCCCTATAATTTATAGGAAAAAAACTAAAGGAGCCATTGATGCCATGATATAAAGGAACCAACCTAAAGGTGACACCTATCCCCTATGATTTATAACAACTAACCCGATTTTCCTATCAGATCCTTTTTTCAACAGATTTTCAAACTAGATCCATAGGAGCTATAGTTACTTTTCACACGTTTATACTTCTTTGATCTTTGATATACATTTACCTACCTAGATCTTGCACTGCTCATTCTCTACACATAGCTCAACTTCTTTTTCAACTGCACCTCAAATCTACAATCTAATCTATTATGTTATCTACTTATGCACATTCAACCCTGTCACCACCCTTCACTCTGCAACTTCATATGCTCAAACTTCCTCTACTTGAATTGGCTTACTATTCCTCACTTGGTCTATTGTTTTTTTCTCAATCTCCTTAGTTTTTTTGATTCCTTACATATGCACAGATTCAAAAACTATTTCAATTGTTTTTATTTACTTTTATAGTTTATGGCCTTTCTTTACTATGGGTGTCAATCCATGGTATTGACTCATAGTATTATGGATCCTTTGACCACTTCAACATGTCACACTTTATTTACACCCAATATTATTTTATTTTCCCAAGTTCTTACACCTTTCTCTCTCCCTGTTCACATTGAGTTCACCTGTCTCAACTTTACCACTGTATATTTTATTTTAACTATGACACCAACCTTTTATTCTTCCTTAGCACCCTTTAGAGCTGAGAAATTTGATATTACCTATTGAGTGATATTTCTTCATTTTAGCTCCCTTTCATCCAACCAAAAAATACATAGATGATTTAGCCTTTTAACACTCTACGACCTCACTTTGCATCTATGTCCTTTGGAAAAACCCTCATTGACTCAAACCATTACTGACTATACCAGATACTAGAGACATTCACGTTCTTTACATAATTTAGTGTGGTGATGGTTAGCCCTCAAAGTCAATTACTATATAAATGAGCATCCTATAAATATGGGTTGTGACCATGTCCTCCATTGCATAATTTCAATGAGATAGTACTGTGACCTTCTACACCATCATAGTAGTAGTATAATCCTAAACCTGCCAGACATAACATTATTTAACAATTCTTTTTACACTTGGATGCAATCAAAAACTATTTCTCCATCACACCAAGATATGCCATGCCAGATTGCTTCACTTATATCTTATCATAGTACTTCATTATCCTTATATAGGGCCCACACTAGGCTATCCATTAGATATGCTAAATTTGGCACAAAATAATGATTTTTGGATATTTTAGTTGAAATAGAATACACAAGAAAAAATTTCCAAACATAATCTTGACACAAATCCCGAGATCTATGGATCAACCAAATTAGGGTAACATGGGCTAATCATAGTCTATCATGTGGTCATTCTATCACATCATTTTTTCCATGTCTTATTTCCAAGTCATACCAGATATTGACCTTGAATTTTATAAAAAAAATTGAAATCTGGTGCTTGGTGCTTCGGTATGGGACCCACCATGTACACATCACCTGCGAAGTCATATTCCATGTCATTTTTTGTGACCAATCAGAGCCTTCCATGTATCTAAAATTTAACATGTACCTTCCACACGTCACTTGCCAATCATTCAATCGACTAGTCAAAAATTCCATTTCTTCTTCTCACGTGTCACTCCCTACTTTTGCCTCATCATCAGGTCTTCCACTTGTCATCCACATGGAAGTGCCATGTCATACCATTTCCACACCATACCCATCTAATGTTTTTTCATGTTCTCATAGGTTCCTAATGCTCTAATACCTTGATATACTTAAGCACTCCTAACCCTCTCTGGTAGCTGCTTAAACATGGTTTAATCATTGTTAATAATGGATTACTATTCGTGATTAACGCTGGGCTCTTTTGTGGAAAGACAATTGATTTGCATTATAAGTGTTTTTCCAACCTTTAATATTTTCCACATTGTGTTTGAATATTACACCATTACCATGCCTCTAGCTCATAACAAACCCATGCCTTGAATGTTTCTACTGGACCCTAGACCTCGAATGTTCTCAATGTAAGAAAATAAGTGAACTTTCATTTGTGCGAGCACATCATGGAAATGCCAAATTTTGGTCCATGCACTAAATTCCATTCCATCTTCCTGCTATGCCCCTTGTTGTCCCCCTTTACTACTTGATCTTTTCTTGGCTCCACCTGAGCTTTCTTGTGCACTTCCTTTAATATTAATGACACTGGAAACTCGATCAAAAATTCCTTTGACACCAATGACACTATAGTTGACATCAATGACAACACACACTAGAAACATTTTTATATGTAAGAGCTTGGTCATTTCCTTCTTTTTTTTTCTCATTGTTAAAGGCTAATTGTATCCACCCCCTTCTACATTGATGTGAAAAAAATATTCTCATCCACATCCAACCTTATTTTCACTTGATTACTTGAATTTGTGTCCATGTGATTTTTCTTCTTAACATATTTATTTTGGTTCTTCAGATTGATATTTGGATGCAACTTCTAACACTTATCCTATATATAAACGTGTTATAGTGGGTGCAATGGTTGTTGGTATATTTGCAATAGTATGTTATGTTTACTATCCTTTTGTCTTTTTCCCCTTTTCCACTTATTCCACTCCTTGTAAATTTCTTGGCACTCCTTCTTTGACCCAATTGATTTCCCTTTCTTCGAGCCAATATTCTGTAGGTATTGTGCTTGTACAAAAGCCTCATCCATCATTCTAATTTTTAATGACATCACTTGATTCTGAATATGAATATATAGAACCCCCGATACTTGATGAGTACATTGTGGTTCTTTAGGGAGATAACAAATAATTTCTAAATTTGGTGGTGTACTCCTGTACACTCTTTCCTTGTCTCTACTTGAAGTAAAGACACTAGATCCACTAGACCTCTATATACTCAATAGGGTAGTTCTATGAATTTATGAGAGTTTTGAAATATTTGGACTTATTCATTGGGTATCGTCCTCCAACCTTTGGGTTTTCGTATGGATTTCCCACCAGGTTAGGGCATGGACATATAGTTTCAAATGGGAGAAGATATTTTTTGTTATTCCTTTATGTGTTGAACACTAAATTAACTTTTAACTCTTAAAACAAATGATTTAGTTTCAAAGCATCAATCTTACCTTGACATGGCTTGATGTTGAACTTAGCTTCCATCTTAAATAGGGACTGTGAATGGTTCATGACACTTGAATTATGTTGTTATCTTTCAGTTTCTTTCCTAGACTCCTTTTTGGTTCTGCCATATCCCTTGATTCTCCCTATAATATGATCTATAAGATATAACCTCAAACTTCTCTAATTCCAATCTTGTTCGCTAGAGCCACCATAAGGAGGTTCACATTGTGGACAATTTCTACAACCCATTCTTATACCCTTGAGAGCATCTCCTTTGCTAGATGTTAAGGGTTATTGAAGTATTTGTTAGCCATGGCTAGGATTTTAAGATTTTCACTTAAATTAATATTGATCCCATGCAACATCCCACAAAATACCCAAAGAAACCTGCTCTGCTTCCAATATGATATACAAATTTCCATGGATATTTTATTGTATAATTTGTCAAAATAGATCTATAAATTATACTTAAAATATGAAATCTATACTATGAGGGTTATTCTCCTTATACTTTTCGATTCATTAAGTTATTGTTTTCATGCGTGTAATATATAAAATGCGAAAATAAGGAAAATAAATAAATATGTCAATCACAACCATAATAACCTAAGATATGATCTAAGTAACACTTATAGGAGAAAACCTAATTGGAAGGTGAGGTTTCTCTACTCTCTCTTTCTATGAATGAAAATTGATGCAAGTACAAAAAAATTAATCTTATGGCCCATGTATTACTATAGTGCACATACCTTCTATGTTTTCTCTCTCTCCATCCACTCTCCACAAATATTCTTATGTTTTCTCTCTCTTGATCCACTCTCCACAAATATTCTCATCTATCGAACAAAGTGCACACGAATAGAATTGAACCTGTTTTCCTCCTAGTGGCCTGGTTATAACATAGCCTAATATCCTACTAACGGTTAAGTTTGAGAAGTCCTTCAACTCTTAACTAGAGTTACAATATTGACCCTTCTAGAGATTATTATCATGTTCATGTGGCTAGCTCCTTTAAATAATTAATAGGGGCTGACATGGAATCCTCTTATATCATGGTGATCAAAACATGAAGGTAAACTTTCAAGTGGCATAGCTTTTGCATACAAACTACATTTGAGTTATTTCTTACGCCATTTGAAATTTATACGAGTACATAATAGTGCTAATGGGTTTTGTACTTAAGTGGAAAGTGTTTACCCCAAGAAAATGTCATTTAATTCCTCAAACTACTTCGAGAATATTTCAAAACCCACTTCACCAAATTGAGACTTACCAATAAAAATGATATTGTGAGTTTATTCCTCAAAGTTTTTGACTTTAAAAGTATCAATATCGATGAAAAGTAACATAATGATTAAATATAGATTACATATGCATAGAAAAATGTGAATAATCCCCCTAATTCGAATAAAGGTTAAAATGGGAAAAATAGAATGCTCAGAACTAGCGGAACCGATGCAACCAAGGCTGGTAACCCAATGCCAATAATGGGTGCAACTTTAATACCATGACCTAAAAATAGGGTAATCAACCATAGTAGAACACAAACATTCCAATGAATAAGTGTTGCACTTTTTGTGGTACATATGGTCATTATACACATGAGTGTCCCTTTCTCCCATAGATGCATCATCCATTCAAAGTGATGGTGAATTCCAAGCAAGGAAATAATCCACCTTCATATTCTTCTCAACCCCCATCTTCAGAATTAGTTGTGCTTCGAAACCCGTTTCCTACCAAAGGGTACATGGCCATCAACAACAACTAATATTTCCCCCTTATTATAGTACCAAATCAACTTGCAAATGGAAGCTCAAACCCTAATGTTGGATTTTACTCACATTAATATTGCCACCCTTTCATATCAATATAATCCTCCACTAAGGCTCAATTATCTCTTTTCTCAAAGCCTAAGAAATCATTAACTGAAACCATATGGACCTCCCAACCATTAGTTGAGGTGATACCTAATATTTCCAAGCATCAAGACATACCTAATTCCCATTACCTAGCCACCTGTAACTATAGTGTATTAGATGAATTAGCACAATCCTTGTGGCCATGTCAGCTCTAGAGGTCCTTTAAACATGTCCATCCCAACAAGAGTCTCTACTATCTATTATGGGAATTATGGATCTCTCAGATGATCGAAGGATTGTATTTGATGTGGATAAAGAGGAATATCTACATCTCCTCCCATCTGAAGCTTTTCAATTACCAATTTCAATAATTAATGCCATAATCCAACATTGCATTATTAGCAAAGGCACGTATACATGCATGATGTCTTCCAAAGTCTAGTGAAATATTGGATAATCTTATCTCATTCCTTCTATAATCATATTAAAAGTGTATGACAATCACCCCTCATAGCTTGAAATGATATACCAAAATTTTCACATCGATGCTATCATAAAATAAGTCCAACTAGATGTGTAGGTTATTGGTGTCCCATTAAAGTAACATCTTTTCTTTCTGCGCTTGTTATCACCTAAACAATGATCACCTAGCCATTTCTAACTAGGTGGATCTAAATAAACCACGTAGGATTAATTTTACCATAACAAAATAACTTTCACCATAGAAAATAATTTAGTAAACCATTTTTATTAAATTATTTCTAATTAGAATTAAAAAACCCCATGAGAATAATTGAATAAACCATTATTTAATTAATTTTCTCTAGGAATAATTATTAAATCATTATTTGATAATTATTCCTTGTGACATTTGACTAAATCACCTTGGATTAATTAAATAAATCACTGTTTATTTATTATTGTTATTTTTGGAATAATTGTTAAACCATTATTTAATAATTATTTCAAATTCACACTTTTCTTAATCCTCACAAAGTGATTAATAAATCATTTTATTTGTTAATTACTTCAACCATTTTCTAAATAAAGATATTTGACCATTTTGAATATCTTTTCCCTCTCCAAAAAATATAATAAAGTATTCCTAATGGCTAGATTTTGATTTGGTCAATAATATTTTATTATTTTCCAATTCCTAATTTATCTCAATACTTTGTTATAAATAAGATGGTTTTCCATTCATTCTTCACCATGATCATTATCATTGTCACCATTATCATCTCACAACATTTGAGCTCCCACTTGAGTTCCATCTTGCTTTTGGGTTTTCTGCATATTTGAGAGAGAAAAACAAGATCGTTGAAGCACAAGGACATCAAAAAGACCCATCCCACGGAGGGGGATTTACAGACCCATGTTGTAAATCTTCTTCACCAGGTGTTTCAATAAAATTATTATTCATTTAAAGTCTTCTATTGGGTTATTGCACTTTTCTTTACTGCTGCTATATGTTTTGGGCTTGCATCATATATTTTCTTGCAGAGTTTTATCATGTTTTATTGAAGATCTGAAGCATAGAAGAAGCCACATTTTCTTGTTAGGGTCAATTGTCACTAGTGACTTAAGTGAATAATTTTTGGTACAATTTTCTGAAATATTTACACTAACAAATGGCAACTCCACTTGGTCTTTAACACTTTAATCATCAACAAATGGCGACTTTGATGGTGTAGTAATTCAAAACCTTGGTGATTGTTGTTTTAACCCTCTTTAGTGTTTTCCCAACTAATTTAGCTTCTCAATTTCTATTTTTAGATCTCGTTTGTTTTCTTGAAAATTATTGGTTTCTGTTGGGGTTTCACATCTTTCCGCAATTCACAAGTATCGATCGAGCAGGAGATGACACAATCTCGGTGAAATATACCGAGCAAGAATTATGGGAACATATCACACTTTTTAGGATCTTTTTTGCATCCCAACACTCTTTTCAGCCCCTAAACTATTTCCCAATGCACTTTACAAGTCAGTACCTATGTTCTACATTTTTCAGAAATATTTTCAGAATTTTTCATTTTCTTTTCTGTGACCATTGTCTGTGCGTTAGGGAGGGCTTCCTATATTTCTTGTGTCATAATATAGGTCTAGATATTCTTAGAAAACTCTTCTTGAGGAAGGAAAAATCCCCCTAGGGTTTACAGTACTCCACCATTTAGGAAAAGGGTTTCTAAAGTGAGGAGTCTAGTTTGCAGTAGTCCCAACCACTGTTTTTTAGTATTTTTAGCAGGTTATAAAAATCCCATTAGACATTTATTTACAATAATTTATTCCACTTTGAATTTATTGTTGGCTTACCTCCATAGGATCCCCTTGGGTACCCTCCATTTTGCATCCCTTTTTTTCCCTTTACTAGTTGTTTACACTCTATTCTTTACTGGTTTTCTGCATCATTTACATCAGATTGTTGCCTCTAGATCTCAATACCTTTGACCTTAGATATTTTGGCCATAAGTGTTTCCTTGAGTAGCTTATTTGCCACCTCTTTCTTTGTTGCTTGTTAGTTTCTTTGGGTGGGGGTTTGTGTGCTTGGATTGACTATTTATTTTATTGTCCGTTTTCA
This sequence comes from Pinus tabuliformis, assembly GCA_031772625.1. Taxonomy (NCBI): domain Eukaryota; kingdom Viridiplantae; phylum Streptophyta; class Pinopsida; order Pinales; family Pinaceae; genus Pinus; species Pinus tabuliformis. The sequence continues at coordinate 1,336,646,920 of CM062820.1, read as the reverse complement.
ACATTATTTACAGTTTTTCAACACTTTATTTTTAGTAGCACATGGAATCATAAAATATGCTCAATTAACTCATCCACTTGACACATATTTTTCACATGCGTACACACCCTAAGTGAACGTGATCTTGGTTAACAGTGCCAAGCCAAGACTTGAAACACTACACCTTAATAATTCCACTCATATAGATTAAGACCACTTGGGCACCATGGCCAAAACAATCTATGTAGTTAAGTGTAGAATCGGTGGGATAAGCTTCCAATAATACCCATCGATCACTTACATTGAGACATAAATTTTTGACATATTAGGGAGCTTAACATCCTTCACCATGCCATGGTCCAAAGTCAAAGTGCGTCAATAACCTGATTTAGATAGGGTTAGGCTAGGTCATCGTGCGAGCGGTTCTGCTCATGGATACCCAACCCATGCCAGGGAATCTAACAGTTTAGATAATCACAAAGAAGCTCAAGAATCAACCACTCCCATGGGATGAAGGTAACCATAGTGACCAATCATAGGAAAACACCCTATAGGATTGGTTGTGGGCATCAGTTGATTCTCTACCCCACCTATCTCTAGACAACTCTGCTTGTAGGGATCAGATTCTGTCAAGTAAGAATTCTCTTAGAAGACCATTTGAAACAATATATCTTGGACTTGTTTGAGGATTTAGAACACCTGTAGGATAGATGTGATTTTTTCTTTGATAGGATGTGTTTTCTTGAATTAGAGTAGCATATCAAAATAGTTATTTTTCACTTGCACCACTGCACTAGTGTTTGCTTGATGTTTGTTACTCTTTTCTCCTATCATCACCCTTTAGTCTATTGACTCATCATTGTGCCCCATAGACATTTGTCATAGATATTTCGTGGCCTTCACCCCTAGTTTCCTTTAGGAAATCTTACTCCTACCCATCGAGTTAAAGTTCGTCCTCCTTGTACTCCATTGAGTCCACATTCTGACTCTGGTTCTTCTAATTCTTATGGTCATTCCTTTGATTCTGCATCTTCCCAAACCCATACCGCTACCATGTCAGGCACCAACCTGGGTGCGGTAAACCAAGGTAGTAACCAAGGTAAACCCATAGGTGGAACCTCTGCTAGTATGGTCACTAACCTCCCATTTCTCCCCTGTATGGATGGTTTGAACCTTCCCTATTTCAACCAGCTCATCAATGATCCTCTTCTCCATGACCTCAATTTTCTTGCTATGCCTTCCAAGATTCCTTTTGACATCCCCAAGTTCGAAGGTAATATTGGAGAAGACCCCACAAATCATGTTCACTTTTTCCATATGTGGTGTTCATATAATTCCATCATTGAAGACTCCATTCATATTTACCTTTTCCAACACACCCTTATTGGAGATAATACCAAATGGTATGTGGAACAACTGCATGCCTCCCATTCCACCTTCACAACTTTTTCCAAAGAATTTATTTCCTATTTCCATCTACCTTTCCGATACGACATAGATACTGAACTCTTAACTTCTTTCCGTCAAACTTCTACCACCAGCCTATCTGACCATGTTCAAGAATGATGCAGAAGGAGGAGCATGTGTAGGGCCCCTGAATTATAAGACCATGTCTATATGGCTTGGTTTCCTAGAATGATTTTGGCCCCCATAGGTAAGGATGTCACCTCTCACTTCCCTTAGTCTGAGGAAGAATCACTCCTGATAGCTTTGAAATATGACATAATCTATGCATAGTCAGGTTATGTTTATACTTTCCTTCCCAATCTACCTCGGCCTAGTGCTGCTAATGCACCAGGAGCATCTCATGCCACTGACAGTGTTATCACCAAAATAGGACCCTGATAGGCTGCTGATCAGACTATCTCAGTGTAACTATTTCAAACCAACTTTTGGCTAAGGCTTAGCCTCCTCAACCTGAGAGGGCTCTCTCAAAGGTTAATGATTTTGATAAAGATTAGATGGCTAACTCTATGAAACAAGTATGAAAAATATGAATGGTTGAACATGATCAGTAAAAATCCATTGGGATTATGGAGTCAAAAACACCTCAATATAACAATGAACTCAACCTTACATGGAAGTTAGGGCATTCAATGTTTAAATATTCAGAACATAAACTCATATGGGACACACAGTTTATGCATGTATACAGGAAGTCAGAGCACATTCAGTGAATTATGAGTGATTATACATCCATACCACTGTAAGAATTAAGAAAAAGGACAACATCACATATTCTGAACATGAAAAACCCTTCATGAATCCTGAGAAGCAAAGTCAAGCATGTATTATTGAAAATGAGTCATACATATGCCAAATACAAGTTTTTCCATAAAAATTTCCAACCCCTTGTACATCAGATGTTCTTCTATATATAGAGCTCTTTACATGCTTGGATTCCTTCCTCCATCATGAGGGGAATTCGAATTTACCATCAGTGACACCTATTCTAACCATAAAACAAGACTTTAAATGCATTTGACACCTAACTAGCAGTCCTAGAGACCTAATACAACTAGGAGTGTAACTCCTTATTATGATTACAACAAACTTATCTAAACATTTAAAACATTATTTGACACCTAACACTCCATGATGTCGAATTTGATGAAGCCTCCCACGTGGTCACCCAACTGCTGATGACAAACCTTAGACAAACCTAGAAATTAGGGAACATGTTTCCCTATTTTTAGGATTAGATACTTGAAAACTGGCACGTGGGACAGAGCCTTTATCTCTTCATCCATGCCACATTTTACAAAACTGAAGGAGGTTTTTGTAGCCCATATTGTCTAGAACAAAAACCTCTCCTGGTTTTTTAAAACATTTTCCAGCTGTCCAGAAACTGTCCTTGAAAAACACGTGTCAAACAAGAAACTGTCCCTTGCTCTGTTCTGTCTGAAAAATAGGTCTTGGGACAGAGGTCATAACTTCTTGTACAAAATTTATTTGGAAAAACTGAAGGAGGTGTTTGTGAACCAATCCGTGCTTAACAAAAACCTCTCTTGGTTTTTTGAAACATCTTTTCTACCGCCCAGAATGAGTCTTTGAAAAACAGGTGTAAAACAGGAGATGAAAAACTGCACCTACAGCAGTTTCGTAGCGCAACTTTTGTCCTTCATTTCTCCCAGATCATAATGTATTTGAAGAAAGTGGAAGAGGTTTTTGTACTTTAGTATCTTAGGAATAAAAAACTCTTTCAATTTTCAGAGATGAGTTTTCAACTGCTCAGAAAAGCTTCTGGAAGTTAACTAGTAAAACAATTTTTTTTTGCTGAAACAGGCTACTACAGGGGTTTCGTAGCGCTATGAAAACACTGATTTCGTAGCGCAAAATAGGATTTTTACACTGTCTGCGCTACGAAAACGTGGATTCATAGCTAGTTTCAAAATTTCTCCGAAATTATGTGAGATATGTCTTCTAAACACATGGTGAGGCTTCTAGGACATGGAATGAGGCTATCAAACTTTATTTGAAGATGGACATGAGACTCTAACCCTATGACTTAGACTCTAAAACATAAAAATGACTTCACCATGACTTGACCATGATTGATACAAGAATTGAAAAACCATGTAATTTGTCCAAATTTTTTAAGGAAGTTTTACAGTGATAACAGTGGTTCCACTAGGGATAGTGTGCCCTTGTGGTACATTAAGAACCTGTAGCTCCAGTGCCGCTATCCATCCTCTAGAAGAAAACTTTGAACTTCTGCCCAATTTTCTCCTCAAGCCTTGAATGATTTTTTTTAAGAAGAATTCAAACTATACCTACTGAAATAGATGCTCAGTCAACCTACCCTGAGCTTATTTGCACATTCCTACCTACCCTATCTGCTGCAAGCTCCACTTGTAGCTCAAGCAACATGATATTTCCAATAAAGCCAATCAATTGTCCTTTCTGATATGGGAGGCTCTTGACTGCATTCAACCTCAAAATAACCATGATAGTGAGATGACCAAATCAACTTATAATGTACCTGATCTTCATAATGCAAATGAAAATGAAATACTGGTGTGCAAAGCTTTGCCATGTATTCACTTATAGGGTCAAAGAAGACATGGTTATTTTGATGATCATAAGAACACTCTACATCTTTAGACAACTGATTCTCAACCACACAAAATTCCTTTGATGTACTATCCAACTGCCTTTCTGCATGATTCTCATAAACAATGTAATTTTCCTCACTATTGTTATCATTCTTTGAAGTAAGCTGCTGCAAGGAATTACAAAATTGAACAACCTTTTCTTCTGCCTGAGGATTATAAGAAATTTCTTCCAGTATTTCTTCTTGGTGTTTGCAATCAATTTCATATTCTTTATGATCAAAAGACTGACAAATCTGCTGCATCTTTTCATTCATATCAAAGGATGAAACATGGTTTTCACAAATAAACCCCTGCTGATCTTCATGCTGCGTTTCATGAGATGTTATACTTTCTTCTTGGTGCTGAAATGCATTGTTTTGAAGAGCCTCTAAAATTTCTTCATCCATAAATTCATCATCATCATAACAATCCTCCAAGTACTGAATAAGACTTAAAGAATGTCTACAACAATCTTTGAGCAGCAATAAGGAAGGATAACATTCTTTATACATCTCATAGAATTCATCATGAAAACTAGCAAGCGAATATATTGAACCATTTTCCAAATTTTTATACCAAGACCATGCTTTTCCTTCTAAAGTGGTCATAAACATCTTCATGAGACAATCTTCAGGGAAATGAACCTTAAGACTGCGTACATGCATATGAAACCTAACCAAATGAAGAGCAACATTGTCCTTCTTTTCATCTTTGAATATTGGAAGATCATCTAACCAATCAACCTTTGGCATAGGATTTGGAAAACCAGGGATATGAGACCGATTCATAGGAGCATACCTGGCATTCATTCTTGCAGTGGAACTCATCTTGAAACTTCATCAAGCTACTGATCTTCTAGCAGTGGAGTCACCTTCCAATTTCTTATTCGATGTGTGGAGTCGCCAAGGTAGTTTTGCAGCCTCAAAAAGATGTCTGAGCTCCTGCTACCTTCAGAAGTTCAACCATTGATTTCGGGAATGAATAATCTTCAGACTCCCGGCAGACGCACCAAAATGTTATCACCAAAATAGGACCCTGATAGGCTGCTGATCAGACTATCTCAGTGTAACTATTTCAAACCAACTTTTGGCTGAGGCTTAGCCTCCTCAACCTGAGAGGGCTCTCTCAAAGGTTAATGATTTTGATAAAGATTAGATGGCTAACTCTATGAAACAAGTATGAAAAATATGAATGGTTGAACATGATCAGTAAAAATCCATTGGGCTTATGGAGTCAACAACACCTCAATATAACAATGAACTCAACCTTACATGGAAGTCAGGGCATTCAGCGTTTAAATATTCAGAACATAAACTCATATGGGACACATAGTTTATGCATGTATACAGGAAGTCAGAGCACATTCAGTGAATTCTGAGTGATTATACATCCATACCACTGTAAGAATTAAGAAAAAGGACAACATCACATATTCTGAACATGAAAAACCCTTCATGAATCCTGAGAAGCAAAGTCAAGCATGTATTATTGAAAATGAGTCATACATATGCCAAATACAAGTTTTTCCATAAAACTTTCCAACCCCTTGTACATCAGATGTTCTTCTATATATAGAACTCTTTACATGCTTGGATTCCTTCCTCCATCATGAGGGGAATTCGAATTTACCATCAGTGACACCTATTCTAACCATAAAACAAGACTTTAAATGCATTTGACACCTAACTAGCAGTCCTAGAGACCTAATACAACTAGGAGTGTAACTCCTTATTATGATTACAACAAACTTATCTAAACATTTAAAACATTATTTGAAACCTAACACTCCATGAAGTCGAATTTGATGAAGCCTCCCACGTGGTCACCCAACTGCTGATGACAAACCCTAGACAAACCCTAGAAATTAGGGAACATGTTTCCCTGTTTTTAGGATTAGATACTTGAAAACTGGCACGTGGGACAGAGCCTTTATCTCTTCATCCATGACACATTTTACGAAACTGAAGGAGGTTTTTGTATCCCATGTTTTCCAAAACAAAAACCTCTCCTGGTTTTTTAAAAAATTTCTCCAGCTGTCCAGAAACTGTCCTTGAAAAACACGTGTCAAACAGGAAACTGTCCCTTGCTCTGTTCTGGCTGAAAAATAGGTCTTGGGACAGAGGTCATAACTTCTCGTACAAAATGTATTTGGAAAAACGGAAGGAGGTTTTTGTGAACCAATCCGTTCTGAACAAAAACCTCTCTTGGTTTTTTGAAACATCTTTTCTACCGCCTAGAATGAGTCTTTGAAAAACAGGTGTAAAACAGGAGATGAAAAACTGCACCTACAGCAGTTTCGTAGCGCAACTTTGGTCCTTCATTTATCCCAGATCACATTGTATTTGAAGAAAGTGGAAGAGTTTTTTGTACTTTAGTATCTTAGGAATAAAAACCTCTTTCAATTTTCAGAGATGAGTTTTCAACTGCTCAGAAGAGCTTCTGGAAGTTAACTAGTAAAACAATTTTTTTTTGCTGAAACAGGTTGCTACAGGGGTTTCGTAGCGCTATGAAAACACTGATTTCGTAGCGCAAAACAGGATTTTTACACTGTCTGCACTACGAAAATGTGGATTCGTAGCTAGTTTCAAAATTTCTCCGAAATTATGTGAGATATGTCTTATAAACACATGGTGAGGCTTCTAGGACATGGAATGAGGCTATCAAACTTTATTTGAAGATGGACATGAGACTCTAACCCTATGACTTAGACTCTAAAACATAAAAATGACTTCACCATGACTTGACCATGACTGATACAAGAATTGAAAAACCATGTAAGTTGTCCAAATTTTTTAAGGAAGTTTTACAGTGATAACAGACAGTATCATTGGATCTATCCCACAATGTTAACATCCACCATATCCTCAACCTCACATGAGTTATGGTCAACCCTAAGGGGGGACTTGTTCCACTTACACCTATCCCCCTCTAGATCATTCACATGTCAATGCTTTCGAAGGTACAAGCACGTCATATGCATGGGCTAGTTGTTGCTCCGCCTGGTTATCCCAATGTTTCCATGAATCCTTTTTATCCTTATTCACTGCCCAACGCTCTAGCCCCTTTGGAAACAACGCCCTAATATCCCATGCCTCCTCCACTTTCGCCACAATAATAATTACCTCCTCAAGTTCAAGTGTATGCTCAACAGAGTACGAACAATCCCCCTAAGTCGAAGCGAAGGAGGCTCAAGAAGCTTCTTCTAGAGGACCTCAGCACATTGCATGGGAATCTCAATCAATTACTTCTAGAGGACCTCATATGCACCAAGCATGGGAATATCAAGCAACTGCTTCTAGAGGAAGTTGAGGTACCCCCCAAGATACCAAAAGGTCCATTACATCGAAATGTTGCTTCTTCTAAAGCCGTCCATACCTATAACATAGTATATGACTTAGCGTAGTCTCTTACTTCCATTTCAACGATGGAAGTCCTCTAGATGTACCCATCCCAACAGAAAGCTCTATTATCTACTTTAGGCACTTTGGATCCCTCCAACAATCATTTTATTGTTTTGATGTTGACAAAGTGGAACATCCTCCCCTTCCTTCCACTGTTTCCTTTCAAATACTAGTCTCCATAAATAACACCATGATCCAACGATGTATCATAGATAAAGGAACCTCCACATATGTGATGGATGCTAGTAGTTGGAAGCAACTTGGTTCCCTTGACCTGTCCCCATCCACTATCACTCATCATGCTTGGGATGGTCATCCCTCGTAGCCCATCATTTTAAACCCCAACTATCCTCTCACCATTGTTGGCAAGACGATTTCGATATATATTGAAGTCATTTATGCCCTCTTAGATCATAACATCTTGTTGGGTCATAGTTACACCTATGACATGCCTGCTATAACATCCATTGTCTTTCACAAGATTTTATTTCCTCACAACAGAAAGATCATTACTATCGATCATTTGACTTACTATGACACACATTCTCAGACAACTCGTTAGACCACTATCTCATCAATGATAGACAATAAGACTATAACTTCCTTTACCTGTGTGTCTCCTAGAGTGTATAAAGATTCCACATCCCTTGGGGATTATTATGGCCCACCGCCTACACCTCTGAGCCTATATACTCCATTGTTTGCTTGCTTCAAGCATCACAGACTACCAACAAGCAGTCTAGTACGCCTTCACAACAACCAACCCTTATAAAACCTCCCGCTCCCAACTCATCCTAGCCTTTAAGTACAATTCCTCTAGGCCCATTTCCTTCTATTGGCATCTCATCCAGTCCTTTTCAGCCCAAAACCATTCCCCCAAGTCTTAACCATCCAGGAGTAGTTCCCCCAGATCATTACCATTCTGGTCAAATACCTTTCTTATTCCTGCCACTAGGAATATTTTCTACCCCTGTTATGGCTATGTTGAGTCTACCTAACATTACCTTGGGGATCCCAGTATGGTACATTGATCCTCCTGCAAAAACTCCTCCTAATCAACTCAAACCTTACACAAATTTTACCCTGGTTCAACCTGTTGTTCCTACCCCTTCCTTTGCTTCAATTCCACAACAACCTCAATAGGTAACAACTCCTATTGCGAAAGCATCTAGTGAGGGGGGGAATCCTAGAAAAATGGACCCAAAGAAAAGGCACCCCAAAAAACTCGCACTCCTCCTAAACCACCAAAGCATTCTCCTACATCCACTTTGTGTGATGTTGTTGGGTTTAGCCACCAATAATTGTCCCGAGCTCCCTGATATCAAGAATGTGGTCTCTGATACCTTTCTCAACTCTAACATTCCTGAGATCCATGTTACCTTACTCGAGTCCACTAAAAAGAACAAATCGTTATGCACAAATCACCCTTGTGCTTTGTGAGATAATTATGGCCATTATTCCCATCATTGTCCCTCTCTCGAATAGTTTCGTAATACACTTCAAGTGCTTCATGAGTTAGATGTTGCTCATAGTGATTCGACTACCCCTCTACCTACGGGTTCTTTTCCCATCGTTATGATAGAATAGGAGCTTTCCCAATCCACCATTGTGATTCCTCATCCTGATGTCAAGATGATGGATAGTTGTGCCCCTATTCTCTACTTGTCGTCATCCATGGGATTGATCTATTGGTACTCTCTTGACATTTCCTATTGTGATTCTTTCAAATATACGTCAAATTACACTTTGGTCTCAACATCAGTGGACCTTACCAAGGATAATTTTAGGGGCGAATGTTCGCCCTTTGGGGAAATTAAGGGGTTTTAAATTTTTAGTGGGCGAATATTTTGTATCATAGTACATTTTTACAAATCACCTCAAATAGCCCACCTTATTTTAAGGGAGAGGGTAAAAAAGGTAAATTTAGCCCTTGAAATTAGGACTTACAACCTTCCATTCGCCCATTTTCAAGAATAGGTTTTATTTAAGTGAATCCATTCGCCCATTTTCAAGAATAGGTTTTATTTAAGTGAATCCTATGAGCCAAATACCATATTTATAAAAGAGGTATGGTAAATTAATAAAAATATAAATAAATGAGAGGTATGGTAAATAAATAAAACATTTTTTATATTTACTCCATAAGTCACCTTATATACATGTAAGGGTGTAAACAAATAAAAATATAAGTAAAGTGGAGGTATGATAAATAAATAAAACGTCTTTTTATACTTACTCAAAAGGTATGGTAAATAAATAAAAATATAAATAAACTAGACGTATCGTAAATAAATAAAACCTCTTTTTATATTTAGTCCATAACCCTCGTTCTATTTATGAAGGCTCAAGAAAGAGGTTTTATTTAAGTGAATCCTATGGGCCAAATACCATATTTGTAAAAGAGGTATGGTAAATTAATAAAAATATAAATAAACGAGAGGTATGGTAAACAAATAAAACATTTTTTTATATTTACTCCATAAGTCACCTTATATTTACGAACACTCAAAAAATGGGTTCTATTTAGGTGAAACCTATGGCCAAAATACCATGGGAAAAATACCATGGACTAGATTGTTATTAATACCATGCAAAAAACCATTATTAACCCTAATATTAGAATTAATAAAAATAAAAATGGCACATGGTATTGACCCATGGTATTCACCAAAATGGCACATGGTATTGACCCATGGTATTCACCTGGAATGTAGCCTATTTAAATGGGGGAATTAAATCAGCATGTAGCCTATGCTAAGATTCACTAGGACTTTACAAAGTTTTATTATTTAGTGAAAGACTCGCCAAGATCTTACAAGATTTTATAATTGAGTAAAATATTCGCCATGCCCGGTGAGAAATTCGTATATACATATTATATTATTGATAAAATCGCCTTCCATTTTTCCTATATACCATGGAGATTCGCCCATTTATTATATTTATAAATTTAGGGGGGGTTCTTAAAATTTTCCCTGGACCTTACATCCACTTGTTATCAGTCTTCCCTTGAAGACATTGCATATGTGAACCATGAATCCCATTATGATGATTGTTTACATCACCCCTTACTTCGAACCACATCCACCTTGTGGCCATTACATTACCACACAATGTTTGCATAAGGGCGAATCCATTTTCTAGATTTCAAGAGAACCAATTCTCCCCATCCCTCCTAGTGCATCTCATAATCTCGACTCTCATACCACTATTCTTCCCCATGTTAAAGAACTCATAGAGTCTCATATCGCTTTAGATCACCATGGGGATGATCCACTTCATCATCCCTCCATCTTCGTCCACAACCTAGTCCCTTAGACATTGTTTTTGATCAACCACAAGGTTGTCTAAGTGAGCATCAGTTCATTATATTCGAAGCCACCTATCACACGGAATGAGTCGATCTTGCAGACAAGATAGACCTTCCTAGAATCTAACAATATCTAGTGATAAGCAAGCCAATCAAAAACTATCTTTCTCTAAATATGCAATTATAAACAAAGGAAAACAAGTGCTTTAGGCCTACCTTGGGTCCAATGCAAGTTTGTGGAAGCCTTGCTCCTTTGATCCAAATGAGCTCCCTTGTAGTGAATTTGCAAACACAAACAAGCAAACAAATTAAATAGCACCTGAAAAGCCAATATCATAAAGCATACTTATCATGATGATCAAGGAATTCATGAAACAAATGACATAAGACAATTTGTTGAGAAAAATGAATCTGATTGTATTAATTCAAATCAAAGAAGAACTTTACAACCTGTGCCTTGATGTTGTACAAGCTCCTCCCAGGGTCCAACAAGAAGTCTCCTCTACTTTGACAAGTTTCAATCTCTTCCCATTGAAGCCAAAAGGTATGTGATCTCTCGTCTCAAGCTTAACTAGGAAGTCTCAATTCCACCAGCATTTACCCTAAAAAATGTTCAGCTTCTAACCTCTCTAGCAACCAGCCCAATGCCTTAATTTATAGTGCAATGGAGGGAAGTTACTAGGTCCTCCTTCAAAGGGATAGCTCCTCTCATCAAGGGATTAGCTCCTTCTCTTTTGGGATGCATGAACCACCTAAGAGCGAACAACCCATGTTAAAATTCCTTTTAGAATCATCTAGAATTAACCCAAAGTGAGTTTTTTAGAATAAAATTGTGCCTTTTTTACTTTCACAGGGGTCCACACCCACTCCCTTAGAGACAGAGCGGGCAGGTCCGCAGGTAATGTGAACAGGGGGTGGGGACCGCAGGTAACAGTGAGAGAAAGTGTGGAACCAGAGCTTTGTTGATTTTTAGTGTCTTTCTCTCATTTTCAAAGCTTGACATGAAGAGCTGAGGTCTGAGACTTGCTTAGGAGGACAATATAAGTGATGATAGACCCATACTGACTGCAAATAGTCATGGTGACGATATTTTTGTGTAACACCACCCTTTGGTATGGTGACACCATGTATGCGAAACCAGAAATTCAATCCATTTGATTCATACATGCAGTGCCAAATGAGATTGGTAATCCGCCATTTCCTTTCTCTTACTACATCCTTTATCTGTTCTTCCCACAAGAGGACATCCATAAAATAAACAAATGGAAAACCACATCATCAGAATGTGTTTAGAGTCCATTATTCTAAATACCTTTCACATGTCCATAGCATGCTACATCCATCCATACAAAAATGGGGGCACCTATGCCCATATGTATAATCATTATCATCTAGATGATTGTTGGGGCAGGGTCCCCTAGGGTCAATTTTGGGGCAAAAGCCCAAGTTATGGGGCAAAAAGCCCAATTTTTATTGTAAAAAGTGTAAAGTCTCCACAAGTTGTGGTCATGGAGCACGTAGATAGTAAAGTGTCAAAAAGGGTTTTATCCTTCTTTTATGTATGTTGTGTCAGCTTGTATATACCTACCCATGGTTCATAGACCATGGGATTATATAAAAACGAGAGTCTAAGAAAAGAAGAGATATCAATGAAGATGAATGTAATGGGTCAGTAGAAGAAAGCGCGAAGAAGTCTTAGAGTAGAAGAGAGGCGCTGCAACTGTGTGCACAAAGGCCTAGAGTAGAGTCCATAGCTGAGTGCGCGGACCCTTGTAGCTGAGTGCACAGGGAAGTCTTGAGTCTGCAAGAAGAACTGAACTATTAATAAAGAGATTATTCTAGAAATTCCTGTGTTTATCTATTTATTTCTATTATGAACGAATGCGTTATTATGACAAATGATGAGTTTATGTATTAATATTGTATTAATGCACAATTTTACATGAATGACATTGTCGTATGAACACAGGTAATAATAATTGTTTACACGAAGAATATCTTATTGTACACGAATGTTGTTAAACACATAAGATTATCTGGGTAAATATAGAATTAGGAGTACTCACAGAGGCACGTAAGTGGTTGATTCACATATTTAGGGTCCACGAAAGATAGTCGTGAACATTCATGGAGGTATAGACTTTGATTAAGGGAAGTTATATCGATAAGCCCTAAGGGCTTTTCGATTTGCATGAAGGCAGGTTTAGGGCATAAAATGACATCACGCTCATCTCTAGGTGTGGAAACTTGGTTACAACACCGCCCCTCATACTGCTTTAGGTGAGACTTCAGTCTGCACTTCATGGGTTGATGCCGAAAGGGCCAGTAGTGTAGGGATTTGTTTGGCAAACTTAACTCTGAACTTGGGTCAGGACCCACTAACCCAATAAATGGTTCCGTTACCAGGACCGAGATCTGCATAAAAGAGATGTGTGATGTTGCATCAATAGAATCCAACAAAGAAAGAAATTGAGGAGTGGTTGGATAGAAAGATCCATGAATTCACGGCACAAGGAAACAAAAAGCCATGATCGATGAAAGAACAGTGGTTGGACAGGTATGTGTATATAGAGATACATGAACTTTTCTTTTGTTCCTTCCCAATCATGCTATATGAGTGGATCACTAAATTGGCAAATGACCAGGGAATGTGGAGGCTTGACGTCCAATAGTGTGGACCCTGGAGTTAGTGCAGAGATTGGAAGCCTTTGAAGATAAGATCGTGTGTGCTGTTGATAACTAGCTTGATCATGTCATCAGAGGGTTTGTGACAGAATTCGTGGTCGATACCTCGGTCAGCTATAGTGAAGCAGAGAAATGCTTCTTCAAGGGATTGCGAGGTAAGTATTTAAGATCTTTGAATACTTGGATTAAAATGCTCTTGTATGAAAAGCGGGTTATGGAATTACCTTGATGTTTGGAGCTACGCAAAGTGGAAAGCTATTCAGGGATAGAGGGAGAGCAGGCCCTGAATATAGCCCGCTGATTGAGCCTCTTCTGAGTGATGACAAAGGAGAAGCATAGGCTTCACCACAAACCATTTTCCAATTAATAAGACAAACGAATACACCTTCACCCACACTACCACCACCTCTGCCACCGTTCAATATGGCGTATGCAGTGAAGTTGTCAATTTTCAAGGGCTTGGGAAATGAAGATTTAGACTAGTTTTGGTTCGTTTCAAAGGCCATATGGACAACCCAAAATGTTGCAGACGATCAAATGAAGAAATCGACGTTGGTTACTGCTTTACAGGATTGCACACTAACGTGGTACATTAAATAATGCACTAATAATCTGCTAGCTATGTTGGCAGACATTGAGATTGCACTGAATAAGGAATTCATTAGGCCCAAGTCTGAAGTGCAATCAATCGTTGGATTCAAGGAAATCATGATGAAGCCTAGCAGAACACCTTTGGAGTTGGATCAGAGATTGAAATGCAAGATCTATGAAGCTAACATGAATCTTACCGACAGAAAACATTGTGAATGGTTTGTAGCTTCACTCTTGCCTCACCTAAGGGTTTATTTATCACAGCAAAAGATTGGGACCTAAGGGGTTATTTATCACAACAAAAGTCTAAAGAAAGCTAGAGCGGTTTGGCCAAGGTGCATGAAGAAATTTGGTGTTTGAAATGTAAGACTCAGGGGCATGATAAAGATCATTTCCCTATCTTCGCGAATTATGTTGAAGGATGAGGGCCGATGCATCTAAGGCAAGAAGCTCAAGACGGGCCAAGTACAGGGACCATGCTGTGGTGTGCTATCTATCAGGTAGCTGGAAAAAATGTGACAGACAATTGTCACTTGCTGCATAAATTTGTACAGACACCACAATAGCTCTTCTGCAATGTCTACATATCAGTGGGCCACGATGAGCATAACTACTGTAGCTATGAGTTGATGATGGAAAGAAATCCCACGTATCGAACGCAGATAGATACTAAGCCTCTGAATCAAGGTGTTGGGGGATCACAAGGAGGATATCGGGGCTACAGACAAGGCCAAGGTGGAGGACCTGCGAGAGGTGAAGTACAAGTTATTTTCTATAATTGTGGAGTGCCAGGATACTACGCACGAGAGTGTATGAACCCGATGCGCCTATCTGTTGGCATTATGAGACAAGTGTTGTCCTTGATGGCAAATCACACTGATAACAAATCATAGTGCAGAACGATAGCAGCAAGGAATTGATGATCAGTCTACAAGTATGAATAAAAATATATACACGCTGGTTCATTATATACCAAGTCGCATATACAAGCAGGTTCACTATATACCAAGTCGCGTATACGTAGGTTTGCTATATACCAAGTCGCGTGTACACGCTGGTTGGCTTCAGTAAAAGCGCGTGCATGTGGAAAGCTTATCTTTGGTCCATGGCGGTTATTCCTTCGAAGTTGTACCTATGGCTTTGGACCTTGGTGTCTCGACGGACGTTTTGATCCCTAGTTTTGAAGATGATGGTATTGGATTTCTATGGTTTTGGCTCTTGGTATTGAACAAGGCCTAAGGCTATATAAGGAGAAGGAAATCATTAGGCAAGTGTATCTGAAATGTCTTGAATATCTGATGAAGTATTAGATCTAGTATGCAGGTTATTGGTTGATGATGTATTGCTTGATCTGAGCTAAGGAGAGATCTCATCGGTTGATGGAGAACAAGATCTAAGGAGAGATCAGGATCAAATGGTTTGAAATGAACTATCTCTATATAGTTGATTATGCGTATTTCTAGATCCGCATGACTGACGCAATGTTATGTTCTGGGTATAACTGAAATCTGGTACAACTGCAAGTTATGAAAAATTATTTTTAGATCTGTACGCAGGTTGTCTTCGGTAAAACCGCGTGTATACGCGGGTTGCCTTCATTATAATAGCGTATATCTTTTGGAGCTTGATTTTTGGGTTGCAGCTGGATCTGACTGTTATTGCAGAGTTCTGTAGTCTGCTCTGTGTTCTGGTGACTGGGTTTGACAGGGTTTCAATGGTTCAGTGATTCAAAGATTGATGATGCTAGTATTGGTTGTTTTATGATTTGTGAATGAATCATGGTCTTCAGATTGTAATGTTGTGCTTCAGGAGTATCCAGTCTGAAAATTGATGAAAAGTGGTACCTGAAGGAAAGAAGATTGTAGGCCAGCACCTACGTACTAGTATCTTAGCTAGTACAAGAGCAAAGGGGGTTGGAGCTCCCTTCCAAGGAAGTTTGGAGAATGAGAGAAGGTTGAAGCCTTCTGCAGGTTGTAGCCTACGTACTGGTATAAGGCTGCACCAGTACAAAATATTGTAAACTGAAGATCTTATTAAAGAAAGATAGAGACGACTTGCAGCAGGTGGTTTTCACCCACATTGGGTTTCCACCTTATATCATGGTGTTCATGTGTGTGGCTTTTGTGTGATGATCTGTTCAGCTATACTGCATCTGTTTACTCTTAATATGATGAATAATGTCCTGATGCATTTAACTGAAGATAAACTAACTGAATTATAAGGTTTATGGTTATACGCTGGTTTCTTTAGACACAGTAGCGTGTACACGCTGGTTCACTTAACTGAAGTAGTGTATATGTTTCTGAGCATTGAAAAAGTTTTATTGATCTGATAATACTGATTCACCCCCCCTCTCAGTATTATTTCCAACAATTGGTATCAGAGCAGGTCCTTCAGAGAAGCTTGATCGCTTGAAGGTAGATCGTTCATCATGAGAAACTATGAGAGAGAAGCATCAATCAGGCCACCGGTTTTTGATGGGACAAACTTCAATTATTGGAAGGTAAGAGTTACTGCCTATCTTCAATCTCTTGGTATAGAAGTTTGGGACATCGTAGAAACAGGCTACGCTTTTCCTTCAGCTACTCCTACAGATGCAGCTGAGAAAAAGAAGTATGAAACAGATGCGAAAGCAGTCAGTACCCTATTAGGATGTATATCCCAAATGGAATTCATGAAGGTAATGCACTACAAATCCGCAAAAGAGATATGGGACAAAATTGTCACGAGCTATGAAGGAGATGAACAGGTAAAGCGTGCTAAACTTCAAACTCTCAGGATTCAATATGAGACTCTCAAGATGTATAATGATGAAAGTGTGGCTAACTATTTTCTTCGGGTAGATGAGATCGTTAATTGTATGAAAAATTTGGGTGAAGAAATAAAAGAGGCTATAGTGGTTGAAAAGGTTCTAAGATCATTGCCCCCCAAGTTTGAATCTAAAGTATCTGCAATAGAAGAAAAGGAAAATCTACGAATTCTTACTATGTCTCAGCTACATGGAATTCTAACTGCATATGAAATGAGAAAGGGAGGTCCATCAGACAGAAGAGAAGCTGCTTTCAAGGCATCAGGCAAAGAAGATTATTATGAAGCAAGCCACGTCCAAGAAGAAGAGGAAGAAGAATCAAATTTTGTCAGAAATCTTCAAAGGGGTTCTGGAAGGTTCAGAGGTAAGTTACCTTTTAAATGCTTTGCTTGTGGAAGAGTAGGTCATTATGCTGCAAAATGTCCTTATAAGGATAAAGGAAAGGAACCTGCTAGATGGAACAAGAAACAGAGTGCAAGTAAGAAAAGCTACTGCACTCATGAAGATAGTGATGGTCTATCGAATAGTGATGAAGATGAACGAGGTAATGAATATAAGTTGTTAATGGCATTTGAAGATGATGATTATATGGATGCTATAGATGTGGATAACCTTTATGATGAAATTACTAGACTCAAGAGATGTATAGAATAAAAGAATATGATCATTGATACTCTACAATTTCAAATTGATGAAAAGGAAAAACATCTTGAAAAACTAGAAGGT
Source organism: Pinus tabuliformis (assembly GCA_031772625.1). Classification (NCBI taxonomy): domain Eukaryota; kingdom Viridiplantae; phylum Streptophyta; class Pinopsida; order Pinales; family Pinaceae; genus Pinus; species Pinus tabuliformis. Next base: position 1,336,629,325 of record CM062820.1, on the reverse strand, counting down.
GAAATTGTTGGTCTTAGAAAAGAGATTGAGAAAACAAAAACTATTAATCTTAAATTTGTTAAAGGATCTGAAACCTTGGATAAGATCATCAATGTGCAGCGATCTCCTCTGATCAAGACAGGTCTTGGATATAATGGAGAAACATCTCAAGCCTCTACCTCTAAAAGTTATCTTGATGCAACAAGGAAAAGCGAGAAAAAGCCAAATAAAAGTAATCAAGTGAATCAGGGACAGTTTACCTCAAGAACAAATAAAGACCATCAAGAAATTTGGGGACAAACTGCCTTAAGGACAAACAGAAGCTACAATCAGCCACAGGTAAAATCTTCCCAATTTGCTCCAAGAATAAATAGAAGCTACAATCGGTTGGATGATAGATCTGATTATCACAGAAGTTTCTTTAATGGCCAATGCTTTTCTTGCCATAACTTCGGTCACAAAGCAGCTCAATGTGTTGCATACAAGACAATCATGACTAGAGAAGCTCAAAAGCAAGGGAGAATGACTGAAACCATGAAAATGACTTATAACAACTTTTCGGTTCTTGAAAATGAAGTTGAATGCTCTATTTGTAATAACTTTGGTCATGAAGACTCTGAATGCAGGAGCAGGTTCCGGAAGACAATTCAGAAGGAGCAAAACTCAAATGTCAGAACATGGAGAATAAAGGAACCACAACCAGAAAGATGTGGGATAGCCTTTTATGCAGAAGGTCAAGAAAGTCTATGGTACATTGACAGTGGATGTTCGAAGCATATGACAGGGGACAAAGAAAAGCTTGAGTCATATACCGCATTAGAAAAGGGGAAGAAAGTTTCTTTTGGAAACGATATCTCTGCAGCCATAAAAGGAAAAGGTGTGGCTCCATTGAAAGAGAAGGTCAAAGCTGGAAATGTTTTGTATGTTGATGGATTGAAGCATAATCTTCTGAGTGTCAGTCAGATGTGCGATCAAGGAACAGAGGTAATATTTAGATCAAATGGATGTTGTGTTCGTGATCTTGATACAGGTAAAACAGTGATCAAAGGAAGAAGGACTCCAAATAATCTATACATATTTGAAGAAGGACCACAACAATGCTATTTGAGCAAGGATGATGAACACTGGCTATGGCATCGAAGGTTGGGGCATCTAAGCTTTTCACAAATAAGGAAAGCATGCAAATATCAGGCAGTTCGTGGTCTTCCAGATATCAAAATTCCAGACAACACTATATGCAAATCTTGTCAGTTTGGAAAGCAAACCAGAACTAACTTTCCAGAGAAGGAAGGATCAGCTAGCATGCCTCTTGAGCTAGTACATACAGATACATGTGGTCCATTCAGAAAAAGAACACCTCGAGGAGAAGAATACTTGATATTATTCATTGACGATTTCTCCAGGTTTGTCTGGTTAGGACTTATGAAGCACAAAGATGAAGCATTCGAAAAATTCAAATCCTTCAAAGCCTTGGTTGAAAATGAATCAGGACACAAAATTAAGTGCCTCAGATCTGACAGAGGTGGGGAGTTTACCTCAAATGAATTTTTCGATTTCTGTGAAGAACATGGGATAAGAAGAGAATTCTCTACAGCTAGAACTCCTCAGCAAAATGGGGTGGTGGAAAGAATGAACAGAACAATCCAACAAATGGCTCGTGCTATGCTTGATGAATCAGGTACTCTCGCAACTTTCTGGGGTGAAGCTGCACATGCTGCAGTTATTATTCTTAACAAAACAAATGTCCGAGTAAACAGCACTCAAACACCTCATGAGCTCTGGAGTGGTGAGACTCCTTCGGTGAAGCACTTCAAAATATTTGGGAGCAAATGTTATATTAAGAATACTGATGAGCAAATTGGCAAACTTGAACCAAGAGCAGATGAAGGCATTCTTCTTGGTTATTCTCCATATAGCAAAGCATACAAGTGCTACAATAAAAGACTTGGCAGAATTGTTGACAGCATTGATGTAGTGGTTGATGAGAAGGGATATATTCCTAGGCAAGTTCATCATGAAGACATTGAAGAAGATGAAGGCTACACTCAAAGGCAGAATGATGAAGAAGAAGAACCTCAAGAAGAACCAGAGGAGCAGGCAAGAATAGAAGAGAAGATTCCATCCAGATATGTTCAAAAGAATCATCCAGAATCTCAGATTGTGGGGCAAAAAGAAGCAGGAATACAAACACGAAGAAGAATTGCAGAAGCTTCAAGCTATTTGGCATTACTCTCTTCCACTGAACCACAAAATGTGAAAGAGGCATGCAAAGATGAATGTTGGGTCAAAGCAATGGATGAAGAACTTGAGCAGATCGAAAAGAACAACACTTGGTAACTGGTTCCTAGACCAAAAGATAAGAATGTCATAGGGACAAAATGGGTCTTCAAGAATAAATTGAATGAAAATGGAGAAGTAATTAGAAACAAGGCCAGACTTGTTTGTAAAGGGTATGCGCAGCAAGAAGGGATAGATTTTGAAGAGACCTTTGCTCCTGTAGCAAGACTTGAGGCCATCCGAATGTTCCTTGCTCTCTCAAGCTTTCAAAACTTCAAGGTATTTCAAATGGACGTGAAATCAGCCTTTCTGAATGGAGACTTAGAAGAAGAAGTATATATTGAGCAGCCAGATGGTTTCATTCTTGGGAATGATCCAAACCTTGTATGCAAATTAAAAAAGGCTCTCTATGGTCTCAAACAAGCTCCAAGGGCTTGGTACTATTGGTTGGACAAATATCTTCACCAACAAGGCTTTTCAAAAGGATCAGCAGATAGCAATCTCTATATAAAAATTGAAAATAACAAGTTGCTAATACTTGTTGTTTATGTAGATGATATTATCTTTGGCAGCAATGAAGAGACTATGAGTCAAAACTTTGCCTTGGTTATGCAGAAAGAATTCGAAATGTCACTACTTGGAGAATTGACATACTTTCTTGGATTGCAAATCCAAAAAAATGAAGGAGGCATCTTCTTGTCTCAAACCAAGTACCTCAAGCAGATCTTGAAGAAGTATGGCATGGAAGATTCAAAGCCAGTATGTACACCCATGGTTACAGGATGCAGCCTCAGTGCAAATGATGAATCAGCAGCAGTTCATCAACCAACTTATAGATCCATGATTGGGAGTTTGCTTTATTTGACAGGTACTCGACCAGACATCATGCATGCAGTCGGAATAGTTGGGAGATTTCAGGCAAATCCAAAGGAGACTCATCTTCAGGCAGTGAAGAGAATCTTCAAATATCTCCAAGGGACACAAAATTATGGATTATGGTATCCTAGAGATACAGATCTCACACTTCATGCTTATACAGATGCAGATTGGGCCAGAAGCGTGGATGACAGGAAGAGCACAAGTGGTGGTGCATTCTTTATGGGCTCCAGATTAGTATCTTGGTTCAACAAGAAACAAAGTTCGATTGCCTTATCTAAGCTGAAGCAGAATATGTGGCTGCGGCATCTTGTTGCACACAACTTCTTTGGATGATGCAGACCTTGCAGGATTTTCAAATCACTTGCACTCCACCAGTCTCTATCTTATGTGATAATACAAGTGCAATCAGCATTTCAAAGAATCCAGTCATGCACTCAAATACCAAGCACATACCAATCAAGTACCATTTTCTTCGGGAACAAGTGCTTGAGCAGAAGGTCAAGCTGGAGTATGTTCCTTCTAAGGAACAAGTTGCTGATATTCTCACAAAACCACTGCCCAGGGAAACTTTTGAATATCTCAGACAAAAGCTGGGATTAGTTGATGCTTCATCCTGCTGTTGAAGCTTGTCTGTTCTGCAGAAAAGTTGGTATACGCAAGTTACGTAAGGGATATCCGCGTATATACGCCGATTTATGATGGGAAAGTAGCGTGTATGTTGTACGCGTGTTGTAGAAAGCATACCCGCGTGCATACGCTGTTTTATGCAGGAGAAGTCGCGTATATGGAGTTCTGAACAGCAAGGGCAGACTCCGGTCGGAGAAGGTCTGAGATGGGTATGCCAGAATTCTTCAGGCACAGGTTCAGGGGGAGCTTCAGGCACAGGTTCAAGGGGAGCAGCAGGCACAGGTTCAGGGGGAGCAGATTAAAGTCTCACAAAGCATTGTTGGCATTTAGATGCTTTTGGTTCTAGTACACAACTGTTGTTGGTTTCAGGAGAAGGAGCTCAGAAGGAAATCTTGGTTGCTGATCTAAAAGATGTGTATCAGATGCTGCTTGTGACTTTCATAAGTCTTGGTCTAGATTTGTTGTCTCTATGTCATGTATCTCTTCTGTGATATCTCTTTTATGGTGTCAAGGTCATGTAACGGCCTATGTTAGTTTCCCCACTATCCCTGGGATGAATGATGTAATATAATTGGTTATTTCTGATGTATCCCCTCTTGGTTGGGAGTATGGATGTATGTATTGAGTATTTTGGTAATAGGAAGGTCCCTTATGGTGTATAAGTCTTGGTTCCTTTGAAGAACATCTTTTGCAGATCTTGCCTACAGTCAGAGGAAGCATGTTTCAGCACAGCCAAGCAAAGATATCAGCATGTACTCAGGGGGAGCACAGCCCTTTGCCCTTGATGACAAAGGGGGAGAGTGATTTGATTTGGTATTATTACCATCAAGTCCAAAGGGGGAGATTGTTGGCATTATGAGACAAGTGTTGTCCTTGATGGCAAATCACACTGATAACAAATCATAGTGCAGAAGGATAGCAGCAAGGAATTGATGATCAGTCTACAAGTATGAAGAAAAATATATACACGCTGGTTCATTATATACCAAGTCGCGTATACAAGCAGGTTCACTATATACCAAGTCGCGTATACGCAGGTTCGCTATATACCAAGTCGCGTGTACACGTTGGTTGGCTTCAGTAAAAGCGCGTGTATGTGGAAAACTTATCTTTGGTCCACGGCGGTTATTCCTTGGAAGTTGTACCTATGGCTTTGGACCTTGGTGTCTCGACGGACGTGTTGATCCCTAGTTTTGAAGATGATGGTATTGGATTTCTATGGTTTTGGCTCTTGGTATTGAACAAGGCCTAAGGCTATATAAGGAGAAGGAAATCATTAGGCAAGTGTATCTGAAATGTCTTGAATATCTGATGAAGTATTAGATCCAGTATGCAGGTTATTGGTTGATGATGTATTGCTTGATCTGAGCTAAGGAGAGATCTCATCGGTTGATGGAGAACAAGATCTAAGGAGAGATCGGGATCAAATGGTTTGAAATGAACTATCTTTATATAGTTGATTATGCGTATTTCTAGATCCGCATGACTAACGCAATGTTATGTTCTGGGTATAACTGAAATCTGGTACAGCTGCAAGTTATGAAAAATTATTTTTAGATCTGTACGCAGGTTGTCTTCGGTAAAACTGTGTGTATACGCGGGTTGCCTTCATTATAGTAGCGTATATCTTTTGGAGCTTGATTTTTGGGTTGCAGCTGGATCTGACTGTTATTGCAGAGTTCTGTAGTCTGCTCTGTGTTCTGGTGACTGGGTTTGACAGGGTTTCAGTGGTTCAGTGATTCAAAGATTGATGATGCTAGTATTGGTTGTTTTATGATTTGTGAATGAATCATGGTCTTCAGATTGTAATGTTGTGCTTCAGGAGTATCCAGTCTGAAAATTGATGAAAAGTGGTACCTGAAGGAAAGAAGATTGTAGGCCAGCACCTACGTACTAGTATCTTAGCTAGTACAAGAGCAAAGGGGGTTGGAGCTCCCTTCCAAGGAAGTTTGGAGAACGAGAGAAGGTTGAAGCCTTCTGCAGGTTGTAGCCTACGTACTGGTATAAGGCTGCACCAGTACAAAATATTGTAAACTGAAGATCTTATTAAAGAAAGATAGAGACGACTTGCAGCAGGTGGTTTTCACCCACATTGGGTTTCCACCTTATATCATGGTGTTCATGTGTGTGGCTTTTGTGTGATGATCTGTTCAGCTATACTGCATCTGTTTACTCTTAATATGATGAATAATGTCCTGATGCATTTAACTGAAGATAAACTAACTGAATTATAAGGTTTATGGTTATACGCTGGTTTCTTTAGACACAGTAGCGTGTACACGCTGGTTCACTTAACTGAAGTAGCGTATATGTTTCTGAGCATTGAAAAAGTTTTATTGATCTGATAATACTGATTCACCCCCTCTCTCAGTATTATTTCCAACACTATCATGCCGATATTGTACTCAGTTTGACCATGTGACAGAAGATTGCCCTATATTAATAGCTAATATGTGGGAAAAGGGCATGCAACCTCAGCAACCTACCCTGAACTTGTAGATGATGAGGGATGAACCCTGCGAAGAGGACCCTAATGTGAATATCGTGTTGCAAAGTGGAATGACAACTAGTGAAGATAAGGGAGAGAAGCCTGAAGAGAGTGAATGGGTCTACAAAGCTCTAGAAATGGAGATTGGATTTGATTTGGAGCATGCGAGAGAAACATTCATGGAAGCAAAGTAAAGCTTTGCTGAGGCCTCTACCTTAGAAAGTCAGGATAAGCTATATGAAGAAATGGACCCTTCCATGCTTACCACATTCTTGGAGACATGTATGAAGCTTATTTGTGATATCAAGGCCGTGAAAGGATTACAGGAGTTGATAAATAAATGTGCCGATAAAGAAAATTCTCTTGAAGGGCCGCGCGTAGCCAGAAAAATTGGTAAGCATAAGGCGAGAACAGGGCGTGAGATGAGACTCACTGCACAAATAGGGGAGTATGAAATGGATCAAGTTATTCTAGATTTGGGGTCGAACGTGAATTTGTTTCCTAAAATAACATGGGAGAGAATGGGGAGGCCTATGCTGCAATGGTCTCTAATTCAACTAAGGATGGAAAATAAAAAAAAGACTATCCCCATGGGAAGATTGTAGGGAGTGACAGTAGATATTGAAGCCGTGAGTGCGTTGGCTGATTTTGAAGTGATAGAGATTGTTGATGACATAAATGCATACCCCATGCTCCTTGGAATCGATTGGGCTATTGACATGAATGGCATGATCAATTTGAAGAAGTGGATAATGTCATTTGAGAGGAAATCACTCTGCGTAGTAGTACCTTTCGACCTTATCAAAGGACTGTTTTATATTGAACCAGTCCATGATTATGAAAGTGAAGATGATTTGGACCAGATATACAAACTAATGGTGCGAGACCAAGATTGGGTGAATCCAACAGCAGATGGACACATTACATGGGACCGTGAAAGTTCTTGTACATTAGATTTAGATGAGGAGTTAGAACACTGGCAAAATAGGTTGCATGAAGTATCGACGTTGCGCTGTAACATGATGACTAAATTTCTGCACTATGTATCATCGGAGGTAAGGAGTTTGCCTTAATATAACGTTCTAACTAATGTAGATAAAGTTTTGGATGCATTTGAAAGGGAGGTGCTTGAGAAGCATCGCTTCCAACCACTAGATTTGGCGTTGCGTGCTATGCCTGCAAGATGGTGGGGTACGCATAAAGAAAATTTTGATGGATGGCGTGAATACCAAAGGATGATGAGGTTGCGATTTGGCCACCAAAAAGTGCGGTTGACAGAGAAATATGATGGGAGAAATGATCTGCGCAATCACCTAGCAAAATGGATTGACGCTTATGGATCAAAGCTGCAACCAGAGTGGGTGCATTTGTTCTGTCATACTTTGGACATAATACCAATGAATTGGTACCTGGAAACAAAGCTCTACCACAACATGGATGAATGGGATATTTTGAGACAGGGATTTTTGATGACATTCAGCTTTGAGGATGGATTCAAATGCATTGACAAAGCATTACAAGAAGTCAAGGAAACGATCTTCAAAATATCACAGGATCCCTTGGATTTGATTCAACCAGATTGGACCACCCAACTATGCCATGTGCTGGAATGATATAATGTGACTGCTGAAGAAGAAGGAAAGGATCAAAGAAACATTAATATCCCAGAGGTGGACGGTCACTACGAAGTTGAGCTACCGTAAATAGAGAACCTCGATATCACTACGCCACTGAAAACCAGACATGTGAACATTAGTGTTACGCAGTAATTTGTCACTACCTTCATCCCAGTCTTCCTACTGTGTCATGAGTCCAAATCATTCATGCTCATGCTCTCTAATGTTGCCAAATGACCCACTTTGCCAAAGTTTCTGCATCATCGTGACTGTTGTCAAAATAAACGCGTTGATGAGCGCTCCAAAACAGACCATACGCGCTGTCATCGCGGAAGTACACGTGATTCCCGCGATGGTCATATTTCATGAGACAGCATGACTGTTGCTTTTATTTTATCGCAATGACATGACCTTCTCCGTTATGCAGAAGCAATGTCAATGCGCCATAACAGTTATATACCCGCAATGATCCAGTTTGGGTGAGTTTGTTCTAATAGCCAGCCTTCCAGATGACTCCAGACCTAGTTGTTGGCCTTGTTTATGTCGCCCTCCCTCCTCTGGCATGACTATTCCGTCATTTGTGCTACCTTCCTTGGAGATAAGCTCATCTTCCCACCATTCATGGAGACTCCTTCTCCTATTTAAACTCTCACCATTGCTATGTGCTGCTAGTTTTTGGATAGTTTGGAATTCTTAGTGTTTGGAGTGTTGTTGATAGTGTTGTGAGCTTGATAGGTAGCTGGTGTGACAAGTGTGGGATTGTGTGAGGGCTTGAGGAAGGTTGTGAAGTGCTTTTGATCTTGTGTGAGACTTGTGAGTGAGAGAGACTTGTATTGGGAGATCCATCTTCAAGGGTGAATGCTTGAGGAACATGCTGGCTGGAGCCTCCTGAGAAGGCTTGTGACGTCAAGACTTGGGTTGTAAGCTTACTCTATTTTCATATTTAATATAATCGATGATGTTTTCCTATGTCTCGTATGCAATGTACTAGATAGCTCATGATTTCTTGACTTTATGGGTAAATAGTTCTTTGTTGTATCCGGTTATGTGCTTTGTTGTATTTCCTTGCTTTGTTTCAGGTTGATTACTCTATAGGAGAAAGAAGAGGAAGTTGGAGCAGCGCAATGGAACTTCATCAACCACCGGTTGAGGTAGGCCTCTAGCTTGAACTATTTAAGGAGAATTGTTGTTGATTTGTCCTTGTTTGTGACTAGACCCACTCTAGGGCTAGAGGGGTTGCCTCTGTCCGCAGAGGGAACACTTTCCTGCTTCACAAATTGGCGACTCCGCTGGGGAGCTGGCCTTTGTCCCTTTTTGTTCATTCTTGCCTTGAGTTTTTTGTTTCGGTCTCTTTTCAAAAATTTGGGGATTAGTTGTCTGTTTCTGGGTTTCCTGGTTTGGTCTGGGAGATGCTTTGTTTGTTTAAAGATTGACTGTCTTGGTTTGGGAGTTTTTGGCTCGACTGTGGCTATCTTTGAACATCATCGCATTTTTTAATTAAACAGTCATGTTGTCATCGCGCCAACCTTTTTGTAATTTCTTGTCCATCACATTATTACACCTAACAGAAGCGACGGTTCTGTAAATCGAACCATCGCGGAAAAGGCGTGTACTTCCGTGCTGACATCACATTGTTGCTACGTGTCGTTCTTTATCAGTGCTTTGTTGCTGTCTATCACCCGCGCTGATTGCTGTAGAATTGAATTTCTTCAATTCTGCCTCCTGAATCTGTTAGTCTTGCTATCCCCTGTTGTTTTCACTTGGTTTATGACTTGTTTTTCACTGTCTAGAGGTTGAAGCACTCCCTTGTGAGTTTTGTTGAGCGAATCTTGCCTTTTTGCTTTGTGACCTAGTTTTATTGTTACAAGTTTGTTGGATCAGCTTTGCTTGGTTGCTTGTTCGTAAAGATTCATTTGCTACTTGCTGTTGGTTTGATTGAGCCTTCCCCTTTGCTTGCTTTTGGTTGATTATCTAAGTGATCGTTGTTGAACCAATCTTGGCATTGTTTCGATTTCTCTTCACTACCCGGACATAGATTACAATTGTTTGGGGTCAACCGGTTTTCCACATTTGTTTGTTGCTTACTGATTTCTTTAGATTAAAGGCATCAAAATCAAAAAATTGCATCTCATTTAGCATGCGAAAGTGAAAGAAAATTTGCATTTCAAGTTGCATATCGAAAAGCGAATGTTTAGATCTCTTATTAGTAGTATTCATGCATTTTAGGAATTGATGTCTGCTTGCATTGAGTGACTGTGTGTTTCCTTGGTTTTCTTGGTTTGGGAATGATCTCTTTACCCTCCCGTAGGTAGGTGTTCATAAAAGAAAAAGGATACTTCATTCATTTTAGCTGCATCCTAGGCTTTGAGACATTACATACGGTAAGGCCTGAAAACTTTAACATAATACAAGATCAACTTTAAAATGAACTGAATGAATCTAACAACGCATTGGAATATAATGCACACATTTAGAGGTCTAGGCTAGAGACGTGCTCCGGCGTCGTTAAACCTAGTCACTTTTGTTTCACTCAAGGTGGGGTGATTCTTCCTTCCGTGATGCAATAGTGGTCTAGTACGGATTTGAGCTCCCACGTACTGTCGAGTATATGGGGAGACCCCACTAGGTTATCATCCTTTATCCATAGGAAGCTGTGTCTGCCGCCTTACAAGCTGTAACGCACCACAACATTGGGGAAGATTGACTGCCATACGGAAAGTCCTTGGTTTTCATACGATTGCCAAGGTGTATATGCAGTTTTACAGATTATGGTAAACCTTTTGCCTAGTTTCTCCAGAGTAGTCACTTTCGTTCCTTTTCAGACTCCCTAAAAGAAAAGGTCCATCTGAGCACTTGTCACTTCAGGCTCATTAAACATTCGAAGGCAACTAGAGTCATCTTTTTGTCCTTTTCTCGACTCTTAAAAAATGAAAAGGTCAAGTTATGTCCTTGTGTCTTAAAATTTATTTGGCCACGATTCACATTTACCCGGTTAGATCTTGTTTGTGTTAGTTTGAGTAGGGTTCTTTCTCGTTTGTGATGGCAACTTTTCCGGAGTTAACCAACCCAAGCATCCCCTCTGATGGGAATCCTGGTCATTTCCCTCCTTTTGGAAATGTTGGTGCTCCTTACATGGCAACGTTGTCCCTTCTTGGGTTAACTGTTGGGTTGCCTGTTTGGTTGTTCTCAACCTCTCTGGTCCCAACCATCTCAACTGCTGGTCAATCAGTTCCTCCACCAGAACAACATCATGTTGATTCTAAGGTGGACCTCTCCCCTTCTTTGCCTGTTTCTGCGTCCTCATCTTCTACTTCGCCCGGTGAAAGTCTGGATTCAAGTAACCAGGTGGCTAAGAAGAAGAAGAAGAAGATGAAGAAGAAGAAGTCCCTTAAGCGAGAGGTTAAAAGTACAACTCACGTCGAGCCACCTTCTGCTCCTCCATGGAAAGTCAAATTTCCTTGTAGATTGTGCAAGGATGACCACCTTCTTCATGATTGTCCTGGTATTCCAAGGATCCTTGAAGTATGGTATCGCGATTCGGCTCATCCCTCATCATCTTTTAAAGCTCATGACGATGCCACCCTATTAACTGACAACATTCAGAAGAAAGGGAAGATTCGAATCCCCTGTAGACTATGTGAAGCCAACCATCCCCTTCACCTTTGTCCACTCATGGATAAAGCTTCCGTTGTTTTGGAAAGTCTTACAGATTCTTCACCCCAACTTCCTGTTGGTTATCAGAGGCTCTCTTCTGACCCCCTCCTTGTGGACAAAGAGATCGACTTAGATTCTTCTCTTGTCTATCCTCCTCCTTCCAAACCTGGCTGTGCCAAGCCTGCTCCAGACCAACCATTGGTCGAGGAGAGTATCGACTTGGGTTCACAGCCTGTTAATTACTCTATTCTGGAGGAGCATCATGATTCTACTGCTCATGTTCTTCTCATCTTGTCAGATTCTCCTGAGTCTCAGAACGACCCTCCTATCCTAGCTGATCAAGAGGGTCCTTCTTCGTCTCCTGTAGCACAGGGGGGCAATCATATGATTCCCCCACCAAGTAGCTCAGTCATTTCCTTCGACTGGAGTCATTTGACTACAGTCCGCTTTCCATCCCATGTGCCTTTCTAGATTACAGTACATGCCTATGATAAGGCAATACCTGGCACTGTCTTGGATGAGGGTGCATCTGTCAATCTCGTGCCTTTCACTACTTGGCAAGCTTTGGGCTCCCCACAGCTTGTGCCAGTTGCACAGAATCTGCTGGCATTTGATGAAGGAACCAGTCAACCGTTAGGGATCCTCCTGAAGTTTCCTGTTACTTTGGAAGGCAAAACCATCTATATAGATGTACTGGTTACCCAAGGTGCTCTAGATTTCAGTCTTCTCCTTGGCCGTGACTATGTTTATGCCATGGGGGCCCTTGTCTCTTCACTTTTCCATGTGGTTTGTTTTCCACACGACGGAAGAATAGTGACTATCGATCAATTATCGTTCTTTAGTCCCCCGGTGCCTCCTGCGCAGCTGCCATCCCCTCCTGGATTTTATCCACCAGTTGTATCTGCCCCATCGCAGGTCAACTACGTGGCTACTTATCCCGTGCTTGTATCCGGTAATGATGTCGTCGTGCATGTGTCCTGGGGGCATTGGGTCCTGACTTCCAAGATGTTGTCCTTCCACCAGGAGTGGCACTCTTGGAAGCAACGACTTCCTGTTCATTATGATGAAGTTCGTTCGGAGCATAGTTCATGTTCCTATGTCAAGCTCCTTAAAAAATAAAACTTGGTCCGGTTCGAGGATAATTTGTTCCTGTGTCAACCTCGTTAAAAAATGAAACACGGATTCTCGAGCATAGTTCCTGATCTTATGTCAAGCTCGTTAACAAATGAAACTAGGTGTCACGAGGATAGTTCTTCTCAGTGTGTCAACCTTGTTTAATTAATGAAACATGAGCTCGTGCAATTCGAGTGCGATCAAACTATTGTCAACCTTTACTCCATTTTCAATGGACTCAAGCTTGGGGGGCATGTACCTCGAATTGAGACATCATGCTGGGGGGCATGCCCGTTTTCCCTTGTTTTCAAGCATAGTTTACATATGTGTTGTCATGTGTGCTTTTAAGCTTGCGTAAAAATAAAATATGTGATTAACTACATTTCACATTGGGTCGTTTGTTATGCAACTAATACATTAGATTACATTTGTGTTAGACATCTGCATAGCATGTAAAAACATCATCACATGTAAAAGATCCATCCAAAATAGGCATATTTATATATATATATATATATATGTGTGTGTGTGTGTGTGTGTCCAAATGTTTGCACCGCGTGCATGATCAAAAAATAATACATGTTCGTCTTAATACATCCGGAGACGACATGTCCCTCAAAAAATCACCAGTAGGAAATAAAAACCTAGGTATCTACTGCGGCGGGTTGTGCTCCCTATACTGCACAACCGCTTGTGCCACCCACCTCAACAGGAAGTGCATCCTGGGTTCCACTCCTACTGTGTGGATCTGGGACGCTATGGGCACCTCCTCTATCCCCATGTAGTCTGGAATCCCTGCTAGCAGGCCCTCAAGGTTCCGGATCACTGTCTCCATCGTGTCATCTCCCGGAGGAGCCAGGGCTAGAGCTCCAACTCCCTTGCATCCCTCCGTGCCTCTGGAGCTAGTCTAAGGGGTCTCACCGGTCCTACATCTGCATACCATAGCGTTCGTCATTAGGACATGTACATGAAAAAATAAAAAACATCATAAAAATAAAAAATAAAAAAAATGAGATCAAGTGTCTTACCACCATCATCCCACTGCTCTCCAGTGAGCAGCTACATGTCAGGATCTCCGCGGAAGTCCATGCCGGCATATGGCCAATCCTCCATGAAGATTGTCTATCGCTCCAACCACTCTCGAAAAAATGTCCCCCATGCCACTGGTCAGCCGCCACCTCCTCGTGGCATGACGTGAACCCATCGTGTGGCCCTCGTCTCGCATGGCCTGGGTGCGTCCAAAGCCATGTCCTGCAACTGCAGTGCCGGCACCCACTCCAGCATGAGCGGGAGTAAGATTGATCCATAACCAAACTGTTTCGTCTCACCTCGACGACAGTTGGTCAGTTGCCTCTTCATGCTTGCTGTTACTTCCCCTGCCCAGTTAAACATGGTGGGATTTAGGCATTCGAGGGCCAGTCAGAGATGAGTCTTAGAGGCCTCATGTAGGGCCTGGGAGCCCACTACCCGTGTCCCCATAAAAAGCATCGCACGAAGGATTATGTCCTCCACCGTTGGGATTTCCACCTTTCCACTCCTTGACTTGCGTGCCTGTGGGCACACCTGAGTCATCAGCATATCTAAAGTATCACCCCCGGGTCGCTGCCCCTCTAGAATGGGCATCTCACCTCGACGAGACAGCCCGGTCAAAAAATAGATGTCTGTATCATCGAACTCAATATCCCGGCCTCAGATGAAAAATTTCCCATCCGTGGGATTCCAGGCCTTGATCAGTAGCTCCAGCAGGTCAGGTTGTGCCCGTAAGCGTGGAGTTAAGAAAATTTTGAGTAATTTGCACCCCCGCATTGCATTTCGGCATCCGGCATCAGCAAAAGCCGCTATATCATCGTTATCATGTGCGTGTTCTTGCCAGACGAACACCATTATAACCCTGCATGACAAAAAATTCCATTAGTGCCCTGCTTGCAAAGTTTGAAACGTGAATTTTATTAAAAATTTGTTGTGTGGCATCATTGCGATTGTTCTAAAACAGACGCGATGATAATGGGCGCCTGTGTTATTTTTCTCGGGTCAGCGTGGAAGTACATCACTTTTCCGCGCTGATCCGGGCGCGGCCTGTGTAAATTTTTATCGGTCATCGCGGACCCGATAGTGAAACCCGCGATGACCGAGAGCGGAATGTAAATTGAAAAACCGCCCAAATAAACACATCCCACCGTCAAATGCAGTAAAAAAGACATTAAATCAGAGCGTAGGGCAATGTGTGTCTACCTGGAACTGGTTTCGGGACGAATGATGCACGTACGGGGCCGAATTTCGTTCGCCAACCTCAATGCTCCAAGTCGCTCCACAATGGCTGAATGGTAACAATGGTAAAAAATATGGTTTAACCTCCCTATTTATGGTAATTTTGTGAAATTAAATATTATATTTCATAAATGTTGGTTTTTCTCATGGTTTTTGCTATATGCATGGTCAAAATATGGTTTTTCACTATGTTTTTATGCGCATTGTTCATATTATCTTGAACGGGTTTACGTGTGCAGTGTTCTTTGTGCAGGATCTCAAGTGGTGGAATTACGATAGTTTTATATGCACTTGATCCCAAAAAGTCATCTTTAAGCTCTTTTCCGACTTGAAACATGAAAAGATGGCCGAGTTTCCCTCTTGACTCATTAAAAGAAACGAGAGGTGGTCGCGTTTAAGCTCTTTTTTCGACCGTTTAAACTTAAAAATATCACCGGGTTTTTGTCGTTTCAGACTCGTTATTGGCTATGAAATGACGTGCTTCTGACCGCTTTTTTACTTTTTCGGGTCGAAGTTACTACTTACGAAAAGTACTCCTCGATCATATTGGTCGGGCGGTTCTTTCGAGTATTGTTTTATACTTTTTCGGGCTCGAGAGACACAACTCTACGAAAAAGGGCCCCCCTGGAGTTTTCTTTTCCGTGTCTTTTTCAAACTCTCTAAACATGAAAAAGACTCTGAGTTTCACCTATGTCGGACTCGTTAAACCTTGACGACATTGGACTCGTCACCATGACGAGACTTGAGCTTCTCCTTCCTAGGGCTCGTTAAACTATTACTAGGGTGGATTCAAAAACAAGTTTATCATTGATTGTCTATGGCAGCTCGTCACTCTTAAACATCGACACTTTTGCTTTTTGTCGGGTTGGGTCATCCATACATCGTCATTTGGCCTTCTGTGGGTTTGGGTCATCATTCTAGCCTTATTTCATGCGATTCACGCCGCCTCCTTCGTGCCTCTGTTCCACCATTGCCTGAATGCTGCCGCCCCCCTTCCGGAGTCTTGTCACCGATATGTTCAAGAGTATAATCCCTCTCCAGTTTACACCCTCGCCTCCTACTCTGGTACTCTGCTCCGCCATCTACCACTTGTTCCTTATCTCATGTTGTTGATGAGGAAAACATTATGGCCCTCCTACGACGGGTCGTCTCCTGTCGACATCAGCTCATTATCCAGGAGATTGACCTAGAGATCCCCTTTGGTACCTTAGAGATTGCATGCCTCAATGGCAAGTTCTTCGCACCTGATGGTCAGCTTTCATCATTGGTCATCGATTGGTTTATTCCACGAGTGTTCGACTTCAGCTCCCTTTTTCACACTTCGTGGATTGTACTTGATAGTACCTTGAGAGCCATTGGCATTATTAGTGGTTTCTCTCGCGCTTGTTAACAGTTTTCATCATTGACCGGTAATCAAGCGACATTCTATCATGCTCAACCTTAGCACCTCTATTCACATGGTAGGATTTGTACTATGATCGGATGGGTTCAAGACCCCGAACTTAGCTTACACGTGTTCGGGCTGCATGGATTGGTTTTATGATTACATGACTCATTGATGGATGGCTGCGACCATACCTTTATTATCATCATGGTCTCATTAGCTGGGTGGCTGCGTCCATACCACAGACCTATTTCGTATGTCTTTTTAATGGCTGCGCCCATGCCTAGACTACATGTAATTCATTATCAGAGATATCAGTTGTACTTGCATGCAGGTTCTTCCCAATGGTGTTCCAGGTCAGTCAGTTTCGTAAAGCATTTCACCCCTCCCACTCTCTCGGGCTTCATACTTTAGGGGGCACCTGTTACATAGTAATTTGTCACTGCCTTCATCCCAATCTTCCTACTGTGTCATGAGTCCAAATCATTCATGCTCATGCTCTCTGATGTTTCCAAATGACCCACTTTGCCAAAGTTTCTACATCATCGCGATTGTTGTCAAAATAAACGCACTGATGAGCGCTCCAAAATAGACCATACACACTGTCATCGCGGAAGTACACGTGATTCCCGCAATGGTCGTATTTCATGAGACATCACGACTGTTGCTTTTATTTTATCGCCATGACATGACCTTCTCCATTATGCAGTAGCGATGTCAGCGTGCCATAACAGTTATGTACCCACGATGATCCAGTTTGGGTGAGTTTGTTCTAACAGCCGATCTTCCAGATGACTCTAGACCTGGTTGTTGGCCTTGTTTATGTCGCCCTCCCTCCTCTGGCATGACTGTTCCGTCATTTGTGCTACCTTCCTTGGATATAAGCTCATCTTGCATGATTCATGGAGACTCCTTCTCCTATTTAAACTCTCACCATTGCTATGTGCTGCTAGTTTTTGGATAGTTTGGAATTCTTAGTCTTTGGAGTGTTGCTGATAGTGTTGTGAGCTTGATAGGTAGCTGGTGTGACAAGTGTGGGATTGTGTGAGGGATTGACGAAGGTTGTGAAGTTCTTTTGATCTTGTGTGAAACTTGTGAGTGAGAGAGACTTGTATTGGGAGATCCATCTTCAAGGGTGAATGCTTGAGGAACATTGATGAGCCCCAAAAATGGACAATTATTTGGGCTCATTCAACCTCCTAAGTTGACTTAATCCACCATTCTCATTTGTTTATTGCATGTTTGTGATTATATTTGTGTTAATAGAGTGAATTTGGTTAGTCATTATGCCAACAAGTCTAATGGGTGCTTTGTGTAGCCTTTTTGGTCAACTTGGAGACAAAATTGAAGGTCTTAATGAGCACTTGGCAGCCAAATTCGTGGGAGAACAAGCTAGAGGATTTGTAGGAAGGTGTCCCCCTCATTTATGGGCCCTTACCTCGAATTTTCCACCATCAGCTCAGAGTTCAAGGGCCACCGAATCAATCAGCACAAGGGCAGCCAAGCAAGTCAAGTAGGACTGCTGTTAACTACAAGTCTTGGGCAGCCAAGTCCCTAACTTTTAGGAGGACTGTTGGGTCCTCAAAATTGTATAAATAAGAAGGCTTGGGGCCTCATTTTGGTTAGCTAGTGGTTAGTCATTTTGTAGCCAGTTAGTCATTTTGTTTTAGCCATTAGTTAGCTAGTTTGTAGTTCGATTTTTATGCAGTAGATTAGCTTTGCTTTCAGCTCATGCTCAAGTTCTTCTTGTGGACAGTTTTGATGTAACTTTTCATTTCTTGATTAATAAAGATGGATCCAGCTTTGCACCAGCTCTAAATCGCTCTTGGGAGGCTGTAGTTCTTGGGGTTGGGCCCATCTCAAGCGCCCAGTACCTCCCTTGTTTATATTTATGTGTTTGCTGCGTTCTTGAAATAAAATCTGCTCTTTAGATCTTGCTTTGTTATTGTAGTTGGTTTTGATGGGTAACGTAGATTTTTATGCTTAGAATCGATTGGTAGGAGTTTGTATGCATTTAGATCTTTTGGCATGTTCTTGCTCACGTGATGTATATGGTTCTCTTTTCAAACAAGGCCGCTGTTTATTCATTCATTAACAGTTGGATTGAGTTAGCTAGGACTTGGTTTGTTTGCAAGAATTCATTGATTTGTTGAATAAGCATTGTGCAGGGCATCTCTATCACCTTCATCACCTCCTCATTCAGGTCAGCTCCTCCATCACCAAGTCTGTTTCTTCATCTCCCATCTGCTCTTTTGCCACGTAACCCTACCTTCTTGCTTTTCCATTGCCTCAACCTTCGTTGATGCCAAGTCAGCTTTCCACATCATCTCGCCACTCCATCCATCAGTTCCTGGGTCACTTCAGACCCCCATCCTACCTCCATAACCATCCATGCATCTTCCCTCAACCATCCATCCTCAAAAATCCAATTCGTAAACATCCTGTAGAAGAATTACAGAACATCCTGTAGAAACTTCCTGTAGAAGCCCCTGCAGACTTCCTGTAGAAGTTCATGAACACGGTTGCATGTCATCCAGACTTTGTGAAACTCTCAGAAAGGATACTGGGGATCCCTTAGACTCTCTCTATACCATCCCAACCTTTCCCAAAGCATTTCATCCCTTGATCCATCCCTGCACAGTGGAAAACTAGTTAGAAGCACATGCATGATAATTTCAACAACTTAATAAAAAATACAAAAAGATATTTTCTTCAGATAGTAATAACGTAGACACATGCATTTTACCTTCCTAGAAGTAATGGCATCTCTTTTCGTTGTTTGCATTCTTTCCTTTGCATCAGTAGGGTCAAGCTAGTTAAATTAGGGTTTACTAGGGTTTTCATGCTTTGTTGGCTTTCAGTTTCTTTTTGCAAATAGACTAGTCTCCTTTGAGTTAGCTTTCATCCATCAGTTAAAAAGCTTCTTCTGAGAGCATATAGAAGTTGGCTTGAGCCCTAGCGGACTTGTGCCAGCTGACCAAGTGACAGCTGCGACAAGAGCTAGTACTTGTGCATACAGCACCGTCGCTTCCAAGTTTGTACGAACTACCAGGTTGATAAAATAAGAGACAGGAAGGCCCAGGAGTTGTAGCATTATTGCTACAATACTGGAGCTCACCAAACATGCTGGCTGGACCCTCCTAAGAAGGCTTGTGACGTCAAGACCTGGGTTGTAAGCTTACTCTATTTTCATATTTAATACAATCGATGATGTTTTCCTATGTCTCGTATGCAATGTACTAGATAGCTCATGATTTCTTGACTTTATGGGTAAATAATTATTTGTTGTATCCGATTATTTGCTTTGTTGTATTTCCTTGCTTTGTTTCAGGTTGATTACTCTCTAAGAGAAAGAAGCGGAAGTTGGAGCAGCGCAACGGAACTTCATCGACCACCGGTTGAGGTAGGCCTCTAGCTTGAACTATTTAAGGAGAATTGTTGTTGATTTGTCCTTGTTTGTGACTAGACCCACTCTAGGGCTAGAGGGGTTGCCTCTGTCCGCGGAGGGAACACTTTCCTGCTTCACAATTGGCACAGAGGAAAAGCTGAAGTTTATGAAGATAGGGGACTATTGGGATGATGCTACGGTCGATAAGGTCACTTAGTTTCTCCACGAATATCAGGATTTGTTCCCTACAAAGTTTTCAAATTTAAAAGGAATTATAAGTGATTTGGGATGCATGAAAATAATGTTGAAACCAAACGCGAAGCCTGTTAAGCAGAGGCCATATCGCCTTAATCCTAAATATAAGGAAAAGACCCGCTTGGATTTGGACAAGATGGTGGTAGCAGGTATTATTGAACCAGTGGAGTAATTCGTTTGGGTAAGTCCTGTGGTAGTTTAGGAAAAGAAGCAAAAAGATGAGATAAGGATTTGCGTAGATCTCAGGAAGTTGAACGATGCTTGTGTTCATGATCCTTTTCCAACTTTGTTCATAGATGAGGTATTGGATAATGTTGGTGGATAGAAGGCCTATTCATTCACAGATGGATTCTCTTGATACCATCAGATAAATATCATGCCAAAAGACACGAGTAAGACTACCTTCGCGACTGAGTGGGGATGCTTTTAGTATACGATAATGCCTTTTGGACCTAAGAATGCGCCGACAATCTTCTCGTGCATAGTCATTGCAGCATTCAAGGAGTTCATTCACAAGTTTTTGGAGGTATATTTCAATGATTGGAAAATGTTTGGACTGGTAAAGCCCCATGTAGCTAGTTTGTGCTTGATGCTGGATACGTGCCGAAGGTATCAGATCACGCTGAACTTGAAGAAATGTTTGTTCTATGTCCCTTTCAAAATCTTGTTGGGTCATGTAGTGTGTAGACAAGGATTGATGGTGGACCTTGCTAAGATCATAGTCATAATTAATTTGGAGGTACCAAGGAGTGTTAAACAACTGCGCGTAACACTGGGTCATGCTGGATACTATCGGAAGTTCATCAAGAGCTATGTTGAGATTACCGTGCCAATGGGAAAACTATTGAAGAAGGATGCTACATTCTGTTGGGACGAATAATGTCAGTGGAGTCTAGATGTATTAAAGGAGAAATGGTTACTGCGTCGATCCTAATCTTCCTAGATTGGAAGAAGGAATTTCATGTGCATGCAGATGCATCATGCATTTCTCTGGGAACAATGCAAACACAGGTCGTTGAAGGAGAATTGGATCACCTGATAGCGTTTGCAAGCAGGAAGTTGTCTAAGGCTGAAAATAATTATTCAATGATAGAGCGTGAAGGGTTGGCTATGGTGTACGAGCTACAGAGGTTCAAGCCTTACTTGCGAGGTGGACATTTTAAGATGTATATAGACCATTCTGCATTAAATTGCCTAGTCAAAAAGCTTGTGTTGGGGGGTAAATATGTAGATGGTTGCTGTTGTTTCAGGAGTACGATTTCAAAGTAATTGTGAAGCCAGGGAGATTGAATGTAGGGCCATATCCATTGTCGCACATCGAAACAAGAGAGGATCCTACCAATTTGGAGGAAGGACTACTTGTCACACATTTCTTTGCGGTGCACATAGTAGACAATCATTTTGCAGACATTATCCACTTCCTAACTACGGGAACAACTCTAGAAGGATTACACTAGTCAACATAAAAGGAATTGGTGGTGCGTGTAGCATATTTTTCTGTTATTGTAGGTCACTTGTATAAAATGGAATTAGACGAGATACTACGACGTTATGTGCATAATTTTGAATGAAGCAGTATCCTAGCTGAAGCTCATGGAGGAGTAGTGGGAAGCCATTGTGCAGGAAAAGAAACAGCGCATATGATTTTACACATTGGGTTGTGGTGGCCAATATTGCATAAGGATTCCAAAGCGTATTGTAGGGCATGCGATGCATGTCAGAGAACTGGCAGGCCATCGTGGACGGATGAGCTACCTTTAAATCTATAAGTATCATTGTAGCCATTTGAGAAGTGGGCAATTGATTTTGTAGGACCGATTCAACCTCCAGGAAAGAAGACGGGTGTTATGAAACGAGCTCACAAAAAGATAGAAAATATAGATCAACGCCTTAGAATTCAACCTCTTCGAGGGGACAACTTCCTTTACATTACACAAATGAATGATTATTTTGATGATTCAATTGACAAAACCTCCTTTATATACATAGGAGTCTAAGGAGTCACAATATAACCTAGCCGACCTAACAATGATAATATAAAGGCACAAAAATAACAATAGATGGATTCTATGGAGCACAGTAATAACAATATGGGGACAATAGGGGCACAACAATATTAATAAGGGATACAACTACAATAGTAATGGGGTAATCACTAGTATTATAGGGACATAACATGCCCCTCTCCTTCAAAAAGGTGTTGTCCTCAACGCTTGATTAGTTCTGGATGCTTTTGTATAAAATTCGCATCCTCCCATGTGGAATCTTTAGTGGATAAGTTCTTCTACTTGATGAGATACTCCGAAATTGATCGATTGCATAGCTGTTGAGTTCTTGTTTCTGTGACTGCTTCCGGTTCCAATATAATTTTTCCTTCCTCATCAAGTTCTGGAAATATTGTTTGAACTGGGAGCTTTTCACCTATAACCTTCTTTAAGCATGAAACATGGAAAACTGGGTGCACTCGAGAAGCTGCAGGAAGCTCCAATTTGTATGCCATAGTACCAATCTTTTGCAAGACCTTGTACGGACCATAATACTTTGGTGAAAATTTATTATCCTTCTTAGCTTGCTTGAGGGACATTTGTTTATATGGTTGTAGCCGTAGGAATACCCAATCACCTACATCAAAACTTCTTTCGCTGCGATGTTGATCTACTTGTTGTTTCATTCTATTCTTCACCAACATGAGGTTATCCTTTAAGAGTTGGAGGACTTGTTGTTGATTCTCGATGTGATGTTCCAATGCTTGAACCTTAGAATTTTCTCTTAAATTTGATGTGATGGATGGTAGCTAATATCCATAAAGTGCCATAATTGGGGTCATTTTTGTTTCTGTATGGAAGGAAGTGTTATACCACCATTCAGCCAGAGGCAACCATTTCACCCATTATGTCTGTTTATCAGATACAAAGCAACGAAGATATACTTCCAAACATTTGTTTACTATATCAGTTTGCCCATCAGATTGAGGATGATAAGATGAGCTATGAGCGAACTGAGTATCGAGACAAGAAAATAATTTTGTCCAAAAGTTTCTAGTGAAAATGGGATCTCTATCACTTATAATAATCTTTGGGTCTCCATGTAGCTTTTGAATTGTTTCCATAAATGTAGTAGAAACTGTACTGGCTTTAAATGGATGTGATAATGCACAAAAGTGTGCATACTTGGTAAGTCTGTCAACTACCACCATGATGAAACTCTTTCCCTCAGACTTGGGTAAACCTATGATAAAATCCATTGAAACCTCCTCCCAACGTTGGCTTGGAATGGATAAATGTTGTAATAGACCCAAGGTATTAACTGTTTCAACTTTATTTTGTTGGAAAACCAAACATTACACCACAAAATTTTGAATATCTGATTTAAGGCCATCCCAAAAAAATTCCTTCTTAACCCTGTGGTAAGTTTTTAAAAATCTTGAGTGCCCTCCTAAGGGAGAAGTGTGCAATTCCATAAGAATCTTTTGTTTGAGTTGGGAATTCTTACAGAGGTATAAGCGATCTTTATACCATAATGAATAATTTTGCCAGCTAAATGTATCAGATGTACTAGAATAAGTGCCCACACTTTTTCATCATTCTTCCATTCCTCTCTTGCTTTGTTTATCCAATTTGGTTGGATAATAGAAATGGTGCACAACAATGCTTCCACATCCTCATCCTTTCTTGAGTGCATCTGCCACCACATTTTGCTTCCCTTTTTTGTAGATAATTTCAAAGTCATAACCCAACATCTTTGTGACCCACTTTTGTTGCTCTTCAGAGGATAATATTTGTTCTAAAAAGTATTTAAGGCTATCATGATCCGTTTTTACCTTGACGTGTCTTCCCATTAGGTAGGGTCGCCATTCTTAAGTGCATGTAGTATTGCCAACATTTACTTCTCATAAATAGCTTTGTGTAAAAATTTTCCCTTGATTGGATGACTTTCAAAAGCAATGGGTCTTTCATCTTGCATTAAGACAACACCAATTCCATTTCCTAAAGCATCACATTCTGCAATAAAGGTTTTTGTGAAGTCTGGTGTAGCTAAGACTGGTGCTTGGCACATTGCCTCTTTAAGATCTTCGAAGGTCTTTGTTGCTTCGGTAGTCCATGAAAATGCATATTTATTCAATAATGTTGTTAGAGGTGCTGCTATTCTCCCATAATTCTTAACAAACTTGTGATAATACCCTATCAACTTGAGAAATCCTCGCAGATGAATTATGGATGTGGGGATTTTCCATTCCTTAATGGCTTTAATTTTTCTAGGGTCTACCTTAACTCCTTCATGAGATACAATATGACCCAGATATTCCACCTCTTGTACTCCAACGAAACATTTGGATCTTTTTGCATATAATTGTTTCTCCTCCAATAGTTGTAGCACCATGTCAACATGTTCAACATGATCCTTCCAAGACTTGCTGTAGATTAGTATATCATAAAAAAATAGTAACACAAATTTTGTAAGGAAGGGTTTGAAAATGGAATTCATCAAACCTTGAAATGTAGAAGGTGCATTGCTAAGGCGAAAAGGCATGACCAAAAATTCATAATGACTCTCATGAGTTCTAAATGCTGTTTTTGGAATGTCTTCAGTCTTCATTCTGATTTGATGATATCCTGAACGAAGATCCAACTTGGTGAAGTAAATTGATCCATGCAATTCATCCAGTAATTCATCAATGACAGGAATGGGAAACTTATCTTTAATAATGAGCTTGTTGAGCTCCCTATAATCTAGACACATTCACCATGATCAATCCTTCTTATGCACTAATACTACTAGAGCAGAGAAATAACTTTGACTAGGTTAAATTATACCAGCCTCTAGAATTTTTGCAACCATACGTTCAATTTCACTCTTTTGGGCATAGGGATATCTGTACAGCCTGATGTTTGGAGGAACACTTCTTGGAATCAGAGGAATAGCATGATCATGATTACAAATAGGTGGGAGACCTTTGGGAGTCTCAAATACCTTCGAATGATTGTCCAAGACTTTTTCGAGATCTGGAGAAATAGATGATTTTGATGTGGAAACATCTAGCGAACATAATTGTGGAATTACACCTCTTTGTTCCTTTTTTAGAAGCTTTGTCATACTGTTAGAGCTGATTATCTTTCCCGATTTCCCTGCAATACCCCTTAATTCAACTTCCTTTCCTTCTACAAAAAACTTAATGAAAATTTCTTGAAAATTAAAAGCTATTGTACCCAAGGATTGTAGCCATTGGACTCCTAGTACAACATCAGCACCTCCCATTAGAATGGAAAGCATTAGGCTAGTCAATACATATTCACCCATGGATAGCTAGATATTATGGCACTTTCTAGAGCAATTTATTGTTCCTCCATTTGCAACCATCACTTGACACTCTGGTGTTGGATATAGGAAGAAATTCAATTCTTTTGCTACCTTACAATGAATAAAATTGTGGGTACTTCCTGAATCAATCAACACTATTACCTTTTTCTTCTTGATTTGTCCTTCTATCTTGATGGTTTGAGGAGTGGTAATTCCAGCCAATGCATTACAAGATATGGTCAGATTCATTTCTTCTTTATCTGGGCTTTGTTCCTGGAGTATATCCTCTTCTTTTGACATTTCTTGCTCCTTTTCTTCTTCCTCTTCACAATCTATGTAGAATAATTTCTTCTCAGCACACTTATGACCTTTAGTGTATTTGCTATCACAACTGTTACAAAGCCATTTTTCTCTTTTTTCTTCCAATTGTTGTGGTGTCAACCTTATAGGTTGTGGAAGACTAGGGGCAACAACACTTCCATCTTTATAGTTGTGAGTGGTATGCTTCCTGGTTGCCATAATTTTGCTTTCCATTTTTCTCGCTAACCTGAATGCCTTCTCTAATGAATCAGGTTCCCAAAGCGAACATCATGTTGGATATTATCCTTTAAAGTCCCTATGAACACATCAGTCCTATGCTCGTCTGGAATATTTTTTACCCTTATGTTCAATTTTTGGAACTCCTCAATGTGCTCCATTATTGAACCCTTTTGTTTGAGACTTATCAATTGGCTAAAAAAAGTGTTTCTTTTTGTATCCTCATAACGTGCTGTCAATTCTTCTGTAAAAATTCCCCAAGTGATAATTTGTTTATGAGAGAAAAACCATTGATACCATACAAACTGATTTGGTTCCAAATATAAAGTTGCAATACATACATTTTGTGTGTTTTGCACATTATTGAGATTGAAAAATTGCTCCCTCTGTAATATCCATGTTGCAGGATCCTTGCCATCAAACTACCTCATATCGATTTTTGGAATATGGTGGGTCTTCGTTCCAACATTAGAGTCTATGAAATCATGATTAACATTTCTTTTGTTTGCATCATGAGTTTCGTTTACTACCCTTTCACCATTAGTAAGTATTTATTGTAGAAAATTTGTCAAATCTACCTTCAAATCTATCTTCAAATCATCAATCTTAGCTTCCACGCCCTTTATCTTAGATTCCACGCCATTTATCTTAGCTTCTGTTAGCTTTTGTGAGAGTGAAATTTGTTGCACTTGGTCTTGTAATTTTGATATATCATGTAGCATTTCTTCCTCTTCTTCATGAGTCATGCTAGAGCTTTCAGGTTGTTTACTAGGTTTTTGCATTTTCTTTCCTTGGGGCATCAGTTATCGATAATAATGCTCTACTATTCCCTTTGAATTCCTTCAAAATAATTTTTTTCAAACCAAGCTTAAGAAAAATTTTAAAAAATCTACACATCGTTTTTCACTTTGTAGGAGCTCAATATTGCCTCTAATGTATCTCTGTAAGTTTAGATCATCTAGTTCTAAAATTGTGATCTACAATAGCCCTCTGTGTCCTCTTTCCAATGCCACTAGTCTGATCCCAATTGGATTCTCCAAGGAAGAGCTATGCCAAAACTCCCACATTGTCCTGATTATAGACTAGTTCAGTAGAGCGAACTTGTATGATGTGCCACGTGTCCCTATTTCGACCTTTGGCTCTAAAATATATTTACGAGAAACTACATTCTGTCCTCTTTCTGTATCTTCTTACTAGATTTCAATTTGATGCTCAAAGAAAAAGTTATGATGATTCTCCTCAAGTCACCTGTTTGGAATGTAATTCAGGAGTCTGCAAAAAGACCAACTTCCTCAGATCATATCTCCGCAAATATGGTGCAAAAAGCTTTGAAATTCGGACCCAAGATTCAGTGCAATTTCATGCAAATGGGTTTTTTTTTCTCTTCTAAAACGTCGCAAAAAAAAATTTATAGCGAAAATGCCACGATAACCTATTTGGAGCAGCGAAACCCTAGAATCCAAAGCTCCGATACCAAATGTTATGAAACTAACTCACAAAAAGATAGAAAAGCTAGATCAACACCTTAGAATTCAACCTCTTCGAGGGGGAAACCTCCTTTACATTACACAAATGAATGATTTTTTTGATGATTCAAATGACAAAACCTCCTTTCTATATATAGGAGTCTAAGGAGTCACAATATAACCTAGCCAACCTAACAATAATATAAAGGCACAAAAATAACAATAGATGGATTCTATGGGGTACAGTAATAACAATATGGGGAAAATAGGGGCACAACAACATTAATAAGGGATACAACTACAATAGTAATGGGGTAATCACTAGTATTATAGGGACCTAACAACGAGTGTGCGGCGGATCATTGGCGCGACTGAATATTTGACCAAATGGGCGAGGTGCAACCTGTAAAGGATTGTAGAGGGGTAACAACAACAAAATTTTTGTTTGAGTATATGTTGACTAGGTTTGGTTACCCGAATATTTTAATGAGTGATCATGATACACATTTCCTTAATGAAATGATCAGCACGCTGACAGAAGAATTCCAAGTTTATCTTTAGAAGAGTACGCCATATCATCCTCAGGCCAATGGGATGGTTGAAGCATTTAATAATATATTGGAGAACGCATGGATAAAGCTTTGCAATGCACAAAGGAATGATTGGGACGTGCGTGTACCAACTGTGTTATGGGCTTACAGAACTACTTGTAAGAATATTACTCGTCAGACACTGTTTAGATTGGTCTATGGCGTAGAGACTATGATGCCTATAGAATACATTGTGCTTAGTCTATGCATAGCAGAGTTCACAGGGATGGTAGACCGCAGAGCCTTAGAAGTGAGGCTCACGTAGCTGATAGAGCTCGAGGAAGATAGATTTTTGGCTCGATTCCATTGGTAGGTGCAGAAGGAATGCAAAAAGGAATGACACAATTGACATATCAAACTATGAACCTTCAAGGTAAATGATTTAATTTTACTATATGACATTAAGTTTGATAAATTTCTAGGAAAATTTCAGATGCACTGGTTGGGGCCATATCTGATCAAAGAGATTACTGATGGTGGAGCAGTTTAGCTAGTCAAATTGAATGGATATCCATTTCTAGGAAAGGTAAATGGAAGCCTATTGAAGCCATACACCGGGGATTAGGCTTGATGACTACATGATGGTAGCATTGTCTTAGCACTCTAAGCAGTTGCAAGGAGGTGCAGGACTATAAAATACACTGCCTAGGTTATAGAGCTGCATGATGAAAGGTTTGTGCAAACCAGGAAGGTGTCACAGTGCCAGAAAAAGAACGAAGGGAGCAGCACTATAGGGGTAGAGATTGCGTAGTGTAGCCAAAAAGTGATCATTACTGTGACTGTTCATGATTTGACTGCCAGAAGTCGGTTAACAGGAGCGGGCGATCGACATTTAAGGCAATTAAGGCTAAATTTAAGAGTAAAATCTTGGGGAATCTACTGCCAATATCGCATTTATGGATGGATTTTGGGGGGAAAGTTGAATTTGAATTTGAATTCGCCTATAAATTACAGGTGGCTTGTATAGTGAGAAACACTATGCATTCTAAGAATTTATGAGTTGCGCTATCTGTTGTGCATGAATCGTGAGTTCTTTGAGGATTTGCTCGCAAGCCCCGTGTTTGATCAGTATTCTGAATCAGACAGAAAGCTTATCCCTGACATCATGTTAGGACCAGGTCCCATAGAAACTGCAAGTGTTGGAGACACTGTTGCCTCTTAGGGACCTACCCCTGAGTTTGTGAGTATGGAGGTTCCAACAATAGTGCCTATGGCACCGAGGTCACCTTGGTCAAGGCCTACACCAATGAGAGAGGTCCCGAAGCCGAAGAAGGATAAACAAAAGAAGCCAATTCTAGTGAGCAAGTCACCAAGAAAACATGAAGCTACATAGGCTGAGTGGAAAGAAAATAGGAGTGAAAAAGAGAAGGGGAAAGTGGTAGACTTAGAGGCTGAGGAGGGTGCGGAAGACATAAATATTGAGGGTGTAGACCTTATTTCTAAAATTCTGGAGTATATCTGTCCATGTCAGGGCATGATGAAGGTATCAAAGGACCCAGATAAGGAACAATTCCTCCCTAACACACCACTGCTACCAGAGAACCTAGCCTTTGAAGGTCCATGCCTAGCGTAGATCCTGCATCTGAAGCTTGAAGGTTGGGATTTGACAGACCTCGAGTGGTTCCCCCACCTAGCTACAAACACCTTCATGAGTAGGGTTTTCTATAAAGAGTCTGGTGTCATTGCGTTAGAGCCGATGGAATGGATTCATGGAGTTAACAAGTCGAGGTTGCTCAACTTGCTATGGGTGCCTTACTACCACCATGCTCTTATAAACCTAACTGTCATCAAGAAGTTGCTGTGCTTGGTGCACAATGGGTGCCTGTGGCTGAGTGATCCGATCCCAATAACCGATATGTTGATCCATCAGATCACATTTTTACCTCATTCACGACAGAATTTGGCCAAGGCATTTGGCAGAAAGACAAGCGAGTGCGACCTCGCTGAGATGATGAAGGACAAGTTCAAACTTGTCAAGAAGCCACGCGGGTATTCCATTAACAGAATTACTGACCCTGCCGTGAAGGTTGCCACTCAAATTTTGGCTGACAAAGTCATCAAGATGTGCTGCACAAATGAGGTGCTGGCACTAGTGGTCTCTTTGGCAACTAGTGCATGGAGGGAGTACAGTTTAACTAGGTGTGCCACTTGTGTAGCGAGTTCCTCGCGAACTGTAGAGAGGCACAAGACCAACGTAATGCCTTTCACTATTCATGTTCATTACTCTTGATTGTGCTGGTCACGTGGGAGTTACTAGAGGACAACCAGTTCCCTCTGATTGAGACAGATTTACCAGAAGTAGCCAAGTTTGCATCTCTATGGGCCACAAAGGACGCTACGTGGGTTAGAGAAAGAAAAGTCTTTTGGGTATTGATGGAGGCGAGCATCCGCGCAGCCATTAAGAAAAAGCTGCAGTTGTCCCCAACCATGTTTAAGTAGCTATCTGGGTATGTAGAGTTCAAAGTGGACTTCCATCATGTTTATATCCAAGCTCAGAAGGATCTGGATCAAAAGTGGTTTGACTAACCCTACTTGGCTATAGATGACACTATTGTAGAGGTCCTCAAGCGTTGGATCGCATACTGGAACTCATCATCGGATTTGGCCACTAGGACTAGCAAGTCCATGGAGAAGTATAAACAGGAAGAAACCTGACTGAAGGTTCAACAGTTGGATGAGAAGAGGTAGAAGGAGACCGAGGAGAAGGCCCGAATAGAAGTGGAGAGCGATGTGAAGGAACAAGAAGAGTAGGAAGAGCATGGCTCTGACCGAAGTCAGAAATATTCTTCACCCCAAACAGAGGAAGAAGAGTAGTGATACCATGGCGATAGAAATCAATAGGAGATCACTCCCTTCTGGGTGAAGCGGTACAGGGAGCAGGAAAAGGAAGGACTGAAAAAAAAGACAAAGGCCACCAAGTCGTCACTAGATCCAATTACCTTGCTACAGGGAAACTTGGATGATATTGGTGATAAGGTGTGGGATACGACAGCAGAATTGCTGCAACAATTTGAGCAGCAGCAAAAGCAAGCACTAGTTGCCATACACACGAGTCTACGCGAGTTGTAGATCCAAATGACTAGACTCCATGCAGGTCCATGACAGAGCGGCACGGTATCAACCAGTTTGGCATCAGGGACCACTCAAGCAGTGGAGATGGTTTGGTCAATGGATTGATGGGTAGTCACGCTACCTGATGGAGCTTTGAGCATGGAGGTGGCCACTGACAAGGCTATTGTCAGCACTTTGAAGAATTTGGACCTCAACTTGTTGCGCTCCCTAGTGAGTTCCTTCACACACTGCAACCAAGTGTGATCGTAGCGCTTAAGGCCCAGGAGAAGCGCACACTAAGCATGATCAATGAGTATAAGGTTAGCAACAAACTAATGTTAGTAGATAAGAAAACATCGGTTGAAGCATGGAAGAAAGTTTAGGTGCAAAACAAACAAACTGCTGCCGTAGTGGTTGAGGCATACAGGATGGTCCCTAAATTGCATATCCCTTAGGAAGCACCGGTGGACGTGAATATCTGGAAGTTGGCTCCAGGTGTGCGCGACATGAAGATGGAAGTGGCCAAGATTTAGTTTGAACTCAACCTAAAGATAACAGAGCTCAAGTTGAAGTCACAACCTTCAACTCCACTAGAGGTCAGAGAACAACATGAAGCAACTATAAAGGATGGAGTCCCAGCAGTAGACACCGCAATGAGGGATTGCAGCATGCTCTTCGAGAAGTCCATGGAGGTAGTCATGTTGCTATAGGAAGATTCTAAATTGCAGAGGTTAAACATAAAATCCCATGAATTGCAGTAGCAGTACGATGAAGCAAGAGTGACAGTGTGCACCATCGCTATATCACAACGATTGGCTAAGCTGCATGAGGCAAAATAGTTGCTCGAACAGGTGGAGGTAACAAAAAGGAAAGAGGTGGTCCTCAAGGCTAGATTGGGGCCTTGGCTGGATGAGGCCAATGTTATCTCTACCACCATTGAGGAAAATTTGGCAAGATTGCAATGAATACAGCAGAAGATAAATGAAGACAGCACAGGACCAACAACAGAGTAGCTAGTGGGGGAAATCAAACAGGAAACCACACAGAGCATGACTGAGGTAGTAGTGGCACAAGTAGAATTTGAAGGTATTTGTAGTAAGATCTTCATGCCAGTAGAGTGAATCAGGGGCAAGTCACGATATTTGTGTTGGGGGCCTGTTGGGACAGGGTCCACTAGGGTCAATTTTGGGGCAAAAGCCCAAGTTTTGGGGCAAAAATCCCAAGTTTTATTGTAAAAAGTGTAAAGTCTCTATAGGTTGTGGTCACAGAGCATGTAGATAGTAAAGTGTCATAAAGGGTTTTACCCTTCTTTTATGTAAGTTGTGTCGGCTTGTATAAACCTACCCATGGTCCACGGACCATGGGACTATATAAAAAGTAGAGTCTAAAAAAAGAAGAGATATCAATGAAGATGAATGTAATGGGTCAGTAGAAGAAAGAATGAAGAAGTCTTAGAGTAGAAGAGAGCCTCTGCAGCTATGTGCACAAAGGCCTAGAGTAGAGTCCACAACTGAGTGCGCAGACCCCTGCAGCTGAGTGTGCAGGGAAGTCTTGAGTCTGTAAGAAGAACTAGAGAATTAATAAAGAGATTATTCCATAAATTCCTGTGTTTATCTATTTATTTATGTTATGAATGAATGTGCTATTACGATGAATGATGGGTTTATGAATTAATACTCTATTGATGTGCGATTTTACATGAATTAAATTTTCACCTGTTTAGGGTTTGCGAAAGACAGTTGTGAACATTCATGGAGGTATATAATCTGATTAAGGGAAGTTATATTGATAATCCTTGAGGTCTTATCGATCTGTACGAAGGCAGGTTTAGGGCATAAAACGACATCACAATCATATCTAGGTGCAAAAACTTGGTTCTAGACCCCCCTATACTGCCTCGGGTGGGACTTCAATCCGTGCTCCGGTTGATGTGGAAAGGGCTAGTAGTGTAGGGATTTGTTTGGCAAACTTAACTCTGAACTTGGGTTAGGACACACTAAGCCAAGAAGAATCTTGTTCCTATAAGGCCAAATGCTTCAATCCCTTATTTAAGCACTTGGAACACAATGGTGCTCCACAAACTCATCTAGCTATGGGAATCATTCCCACCTTTGCACACCCAATTAGTCCCCTTCATCACATCTGCTGGGGGAAGTATCATATTCTTGTGGGCATGATGGCACCCCTAGCCACCTTATCATTTGATTAACATAAGTCTCGGCCTAGACCCAAATGTTCTAGGTATGTTGAAATATCTTTTCATTCCTTGGATAGTTTGTCCTACCGGTATCTCTGGCAAGCCATATTCACATTGCATATCATAGATGCTTGATACCATATCTTCAAATATTCTACTATGTGTGGTACCAACTTTCCACTAGATCCCCATGTTTAACTTGCTGGGTGGGGATGATTCTAGACCTCTTCTAGTAGTTCATTCCTATGATATTTTATGCCTTAATTCTTCACCAGGAGCCATCCTTCAAAGAAGCATTAAGGCCATTTTAGACAAGTAAAGTCACCTACCTAAGGTCGTAGATCCAAAATCTGACAGTTGGTTTTTCAACTATGATCTCCATGAGATTTAGGGCCTTCTCCTCCTCTCCAATTTCTCCAACAACTCACTATGAAAATCATTTGGATTTGGGGGTAAGAAACCACTTTTATAGGAAAAGCCCTATTTTTTGCGTCACCCATTACGACTAAACTGTAACTCGGTTTGACTAACCATCAACATCATTGGAAATTTCTCGTTGAGATCTATAATGGGTCCCGTTTTTTGTTGTTTTTAATTTGACACTTCACGAGGAAGGAATTTGTCTCCATGAGGTCTCACTTTGCCACCCATCAAAACTAAATTTATTCACGTGAGTCACCTGTACTCTGGTGCCCCTTCGCCTTTTCACTTGTTAACTTATGTGTCAATTTTTGTCATGAGTAATCATTATTTACTCATGTTTTTATGGTCCCCTTCAAGCCTCTCCTATCTTGAAGCATTATTGAGTCACCCTTGTTTAGAGCATAAGAGATGAGTCACCCTCGCATCCATGGAATAAGTTCCAAGTCCCATTGAGTCCAGTTATAGTGCTTCATCCATATTTGTGTTGCATTCACCCCATTTTTCTCATATTTTTCCATGATCTATACTACTCTGTCTTTAAAAAGCCTTCATCTGAGTAATTGACCATCCCCTATGGAATCTAGTCATTCATTGCCATGTCAACCATGCATATCATGATTTGACAAGGGAATTAATTAGTTCACCTATCATATTGTATCCTTCCATCATCATCCTTGGTGTCAATTCATAAGTCACATTACTATGACCCTCGTGCCTTTGTTGAGGAATACTTATTGCCTCACCTCTGGCAGGCCCTCTTCTATCGACTTCAACACATTTATTCTGGGAGAGTAGTCTAAAGGGTGGTGTACCTTGGTTCCAACTTTCATCATTGTTTGGTGCCTTAGATCAAGCAAATAGACTAATCATTTCCCTTTGACTTGATTGTTTCTTACATGCTTGACTCCACCTCATTATCACATGATTGAGAACCATACACTTGATGGTCCTATGATCCAATAGATTGCACCAACATTTATCATGTGTATGTGAGATTTTCCAGACCTCATGACGGGGTGGCCCTTTAGGTATTCCCCCACATGCCTGGATGATAACATATTATGATCCAACCTTAGATGTAGTTCCATAGATTTGACTAGCTCGCTTTCTGCCGCTTGTAGTTCCCACAACATGCATACCTCAGTCAAATGCTCCATTCAGATCTTCAGAGCCCTTTCCTATTCATCAAGGTTTCTTTGGTTGTGATTGCCCTCACCATGTCATCTTGAGGGGACTTAAGTCTCATGCACTTAGATGTTATATATTTGATGAAATGCCTGGCATGGCTAGTAGGGGCCTGGTTATGGACTTGTTTAGATTATTTCTTTTACGTCATTGTTTCCCTGTACTTTTACTAATTTCAAGCTATCACCTCATTCTGGGAAGTGGCTTGGGCTCTAGACCTGAAAACGTGGCTTAAATCCTAGGGTCGGTAGCACAAAACTGACAATTTTGGTCTCTGGTCACTGGTAAGCAAGCCTGTGAGAGCGAATTTAGGTTGCTGGTCACTCCCTTGCCCATAGCATGAGAACGACTATGGCCTAAGAGATCCTAAACAAAAGTGGGACCCAGGGACAAGCTGTCTGAGTGGTTGACTTGTCTCCTGAGGGTTCTATTGATGATGTTGGATGACTGTGTGTGATTTTTCCATCAATTCCACTTCCTTAAGGTCACATGGGAGGTTGAATTTGGTCATAGTAGCCTCTCCTGTAATGTTTACCCTGATTGGCATGGTTACTTGGGAGGATGTGGGAGGAGGGTGTTACAGAGTGGTCTCAGGGAATGGTTCAACTCTTGGACTGGATGGGTGTTGTATGTTGGTCATGGATGCATGTTAGTTGCATGTGTGTCTCTTACACTTCCATTTCATGTGATTGTTGCATTGGCTTGATGATTGATTATGGTTGTAGTATGGTTGTTATGGATAATTTGATATTAATTTCGTGAAATGTATTTGTCAGGAGTATGTGATTGGTTGCATATGGATTATATGTTGCTTACATGTTGATTTTATGTTGCATACTTACATCTTTGTATGTTAGGTTACATTCTTCAATATGTTGATTACATGTATCAGTCTTCTAGTTTGATTACATGAATTGATTGCTTATGTTTGACTACATGCGCTTATGCGTATGTGAAGTTGATTAGGCATTGATTATGCTTG
The DNA here is from genome assembly GCA_031772625.1 of Pinus tabuliformis. Lineage (NCBI taxonomy): Eukaryota > Viridiplantae > Streptophyta > Pinopsida > Pinales > Pinaceae > Pinus > Pinus tabuliformis. The sequence goes on along the minus strand of CM062820.1, from coordinate 1,336,593,668 downwards.
TTATTGGTTGCATGCAGAAATGTGTACAATGGAGTAATGGTTGTTGTCATGCAAGAGGTCATAGCATGCGATGTTGATATGGGCTTCCATTGATGACTGGACCCTATCTAGAATGATGTTTATGTGTTGATACACTTACTTGTTATATGTCTATATGCTGTTATAATTATGTTATACATGTATCACGTTGATTTGGTGATCTTACAGACAAGGTATCCTCCACGAGATATACTAAGGTACGTCAGTTTATTGTGATTTGGTTTATTTGACATATTATGCATTGCAGGAAAGAGATCAAATGGATAACAAGATGGTTAACTACAAAGACTCTCCCTATGAATCCGAAGAGCAGTATGGTGTTGTGAACCCTTCCAAATTGGTAGTTACATTGAGAAGTTTGAATGAAGAGATAAGGAATTGTAAGGCGTATAATGTCCAGATCATACAAGCACAAGAGAAGCAAGTAGAGGTTAATGCTATACTTATTTAGAGTTTTTCAGATTGCAATGAAAAGGGACACTTCGGATCAGCCATGGACATGAGGATAGAACTAATGGGGCATATGGTAGTAGGTCTCCTAGTAGGCACATATCAGATAGATCTGACATAGCGAGAGATGGCAGGTTGATGGACAATCTGGATAGGTGGGGTGATGAGTACAGGTGCTATTATAGTTCTAGTTCTGATAGACATCATGATCGTTATCGCTATCATCCTTACAGGAAGAATGATAGGGGATACTTGTTGGATAAATTCAAGAAAGAAAAACGACCTACTTTTGATGGAGATATGAATAAGATGAAATATGTAGAGGCTTGGATACTTGGGATGAACAAATTATTTGAGTTGCATGATTACACAGATAACATGAAGGCCAGAGTAGTGATATTCAACTTGAAAGGTAAAGTAGACATTTGGTGGCAAGATGTTAAGTGGGTCCAAGACATCAGGACAAGTAACTTGACTTGGTGGGAGTTCAAGAGGCTTTTTAAGAAGAAGTACTTGTGAGAAAGGTACTATGATAGTAAGGCTAAAGAGTTATATGAGCTAAAGATGGGATCAATGACAAATGAAGAGTACATGACCAAGTTTTTGGGGATATTGAGGTATGCACTGTATCTTACTGATGAGAAGGCTAAAGTTTAGAGATTTGTTAGTGGTTTTCCATTAAAATTTAGAGATCAGATTGAGTGTGATGAGCCTTGATCACTTGAGGAAGTTATTACGAAATAGAAGCATTGCTATGAAAAGTCAACCATAAGAATGAATCTTAACATGGATGGAAAGGAAAGGACAAAGGTAAAGGTAAATGGAAACCTAAGAGGACAAGGCCCCAACATGCTGATGAGAAAGATAATGTGGCATCGAAAAAAGGATTTAATGCAACTAGACAGGGACATGGGTCATATCAGCAGCAACAACATAGAGGTGAAGGTATTGGTCAGTTGGAGTGTTGGACATGTGGTAAGGAGCACCTTAAGAGAGATTGCCCACAAAATCTAGGTGGTAGGCTTCAGATATACTGTGTACAAGAGGCATAGACTATTGTGGATGTTGGTCAGAGTATTCTAGGTATTTATGTAGCAGTGGACAATAGGTAGGCATAACACCAGGAATCTATCATTGAGATGGATGGTAAGCTCTGTGATCAAGTTATTTCTATTTTGATTGAACATGGATCTAATTATACCTATGTTAGTCCTGACTTGGTTGATAAGTGTGGTTTGAGTAAGGAATTTCATGCAGAGTCTCGATTAGTGCAGTTGGCTACAGGTACAAAGAAGAAAGTTCATCATTGGGTAAGAGTTTGCGCATTTGACTTGAATGGTATGCCTATCACAACACATCTAAATGCATTACCATTGGGATAATACAATATGTTGTTGGACATGGATTTGTTGTATCTTCATAGAACCAAGGTAAAATACTATGATAAAGCTATTGAGTGTGTTGCTAACAATGGGGAACCAAGAGTCTTATAGGGAAAGAAGAAAGACACATCAGTTAGGATCATGATAGCTATGAAAGCAAAGTGTAGTCGCAGGAAAGGGTGCTATTTATTTGCAACACACATTTATAGTGATAAAGGTAAGGAAGTTGAGGATGCATATGTGTTGAGCAGATACCCAGTTCTATAGAAGTTCAAGGATGTATTTCCTAAGGAAATTATAACATTTCCACCTCATAGGGAGGTATACTTTTCTATCGAGCTAGTGCTAGGGGTAGCTCCAGCATAGAAAGCACCTTACAGGATGAGCAGACTTGAGTTGGTTGAGCTAAAGTTGTAGTTGAAGGAAATGTTGGATAAGGGATACATTAGGCTAAGTGTATCACCTTGGGGCACTCTGGTATTGTTTGTGAGAAATAAAGATGGTACCCCCAGATTGTGCATTGGCTACTGGAATTTGAACAAAGTGACTATCAAGAACATGTACCATTTTCCAAGGATTGATGACTTGTTCGATTAGATGAAGGGAGCAACAATGTTCTTGAAGATTGATATGAGATCTAGATACCATCAGGTACACATCAAAGAGGAGGACATTTAGAAGATGGCGTTTAGGACGAGGTATGGGCATTATGAGGTTGCTCTTGTTCCATTTGTCTTAAATAATGCTCCAACTACATTCATGTGCTTGATGAATAGTGTTTTGCATCCGTATTTTGATAAGTTTCTAATTGTGTTCATTTATGATATATTGGTATATTCTAAAAGTGAGGAAGACCATGTGAAGCATTTAGTAGCAGTGTTGAGGTTGTTGAGAGAGAATTCGTTGTATGTTGAGCTTAGCAAGTGTAGTTTCTTTCAAACCGAGGTACACTACTTGGGAAACATTTTCTCTAAGGAAGGCATTGCAGTATCTCTAGAGAAGATAAGGGCCATCATGGAGTGGGTAGCTCCTAAGAGTGTGGATGAGGTAAGATCTTTCATGGGTCTAGCAGGATGTTATAGGAGGTTCATCAAGAACTTCTCATAGATTTCTTATCCTATCACATCATTGCAAAGGAAAGGTAAGAAGTTTGAATCGATAGAGGAGTGTGAAGCTAGCTTTGAGCAGCTTAAGAAGTTGTTGACACATGCACTAGTGTTATATATTACAGATCCAAACAAAGATTTTTTGGTATGCAATGATGCTTTCATGAGAGGGCTTGGTGGAGTCCTTATGAAGGATGGACAAGTGGTATCTTATGAGTCTTGGAAACTAAACGAGCATGAGAAAAACTACCTGACACATGATCTTGAGTTAGCAACGATCATACATGCATTGAAGATGTCGAGGCACTATCTTATTGGGAGGAGATTTGTACTAATGAGTGATCATATTGGGTTGAGGTATTTGTTTCACCAACAAAATCTAAATGCCAGGAAGGCTAGATGGTTGGCCATTATTAGCAAGTTTGATTTCGAGATCAGGTATATCAAAGGTAAAGAGAATAAGGTGGAAAATGCTCTCAGTAGATGGGTACAGGTACATCACTTGGAAGCTATCATCTACTATGGGAAAGACTTACATGATAGGATCTTGTAGGCAGGTCAGTAGGATGTTACGTGTATGGAGATTGTGCATAGGTTACAGTAGGGTACATGTGTAGATACAGGTACAGGTGCAGTTGCACAGGGTCTGGATTATTGTCTTACAGTGGATGGATTGGTTAGGTTCTGAGACATGATATATGTACGAGACAGTAGTGAGCTCAAGAAGGTGATATTGAGGGAGTTTCATGCAAAACCTTATTAAGGTCACCCAGGTTATCAAAAGACACTAACAATGGTGAAGAGATTCTACTATTGGCTAAATTTTAAGAGGGATGTAGCAGAGTTTGTGGTGAGGTGTTTCGACTGTCAGTGAGTGAAAACATAGTGTAAAAATCTAGGTGGAATGTTATAACCGATCGTGACTATAGAGTGTAAATGGTAGGTCATTTCCATGGATTTCATGACAACATTGCCTAAGACGATGAAGCAACATGATTCCATCATGGTCATTGTGGACATGTTAACAAAGGTTGCACACTTCATTCCAATAAAGTCTACATTCTCAGCTAGCGATGTGGCATAGGTATTCATCAAAGATGTAGTTACACTGCACGATGTTCCAAAGAATATTGTGTCAAATAGGGATGTGAAGTTCACTTCCAAGTTTTTGAAGGAGTTATTTGCATGTTTGGTCACAAATTTTCCCTTTAGCACAAATTATCATCTGTAGACAGACGAACATATAGAGAGGGTGAACAGGATCTTGGAGGACATGTTGTGGATGTATGTGGTGCATCAACAGAGGAAGTGGGAAGCATGTCTCCCTTTGGTAGAGTTTGCATCAACAACAATTATCAGGAGTCATTGAGGTTGAGTCCTTTTGAGGCATTATATGGGTGGAGTTGTAACACTCCTATCAGTTCAAGAGACCTGGTTAGTAGGGTGTTCATTGAAATAGAAATGTTGGCAGACTTGGACGATGAGATGCAGTTGATAAAGAAGAATCTAAAGGAAACACAAGATAGGAAGAAAAACTATGCAAATCAGAATAGGTTGTTCAAGGAGTTCTAGGTCGAGGACCCTTCAATATCATTAAGAGGATTGGGCCAATAGCCTATCAACTTGCACTACCTCTGACAATGAAATTCCATGATGTTTTCCATGTATCTTTTCTTAAGAAGTATGTTAAGGATGTTGAACATGTGATTGACTGGTCTATATTGTAGGTAGAACCAGATGGAGAATTCTAGTTGGATCCTTAGTGTATGTTGTAGAAAAAGGTGCTCATTCTCCAGAATCGAGCAATAAAGAAAGTTAAAGTGCAGTGGAAGCATTTTGGGCCTGATGGAGCTACATGAGAGATGGTGGATCAGAAGCAGGCTATGTATCCTTCCTTGTTTGCCAGTTGAGGCAAAGAAGCATTGATATGGTGGTTTGCTATATGATTTATGGTGGTTTGATATGTGCTTTATGATGGTTTGGTATATGCTTTATGGTGGTTGATATATGCTTTATGATGGTTTGGTATATGTTATGTGATGTTTTTATATATAGTTAGATATGGTGTTTAGTATATTTTTTGATATATGCTTTCGTATAAGATTTGATATATGATTTTGGTATATATTTTTGGTATTGTTGCTATATGTACATGTGTATGGATGTAAATACCCCCATGAACTATGTTATAAAGCTCCACTATGTAGTATGGGTGTTATGTAATTATGATTATGTTTTCATGTTACTATGCTATCATGTGGTTATGTTATCACGATGCTATGCTGTCATGTGGATTGGATCTAAGTAGGATTATCATTATAAATACTATAATGAGCTATGTTATAAAGCTCCACTATGCAGTGTGTTATCATGTTGTCATGATGTTTTTCTTTTGAGTAGTTCCTTCATTGTAAATACTGCATCGAGCTGTGTTATAAAGATCCACGAGTAGTATGTCTTCTTTCAGCAAGTTGCTGAGGTACATGTGTGATTGAACACCAAGGATAGTGTTCCCCAAGGGGAGGGTTCTTTAATAGCCTTGGTGAAAATTCCATGTAGCAAAAGTTAAAAAAAACAACCATGGTTGATGGGACACTTATTCCAAGCTTAATGTTGGGCAGGACATCCTAGGGGGTTTTCATTTGGTTGTTTATGGCTAAGGAATAGGAAAAGGCAACGGCTAAGATTTTGAAAAGGAAAAATGGCATTTTTGACACATTTATTTATGAAAATAATTAAAATTAGGAGAAAAGGGAGGTGAAAGATCACATGTTGCATGTAAGGAGGAAAATGAAGGAAAATAATGGAAAATGAAGAAAATAGAGGCCTCCTTCATAGAATAGCTTTTGAGGATCAGTTGGTAACCTTTTGTCAGTTGCGTTTTGGAGTTGTCTCATTATTTTCTCTCTCTCTCATACTCTTAGACACTTAGAGTTTTCTTGGAGCATTTTGGCATTAGATCAAGAAAGGAAAAGAAGTTAAGAAGAAGCAAATATTAGGCAAGGAAAGGTAGGATCAAGCAGCTACAACATGCTTGATTGTAGGTATTGATTTTCATGCTTATTTTCCTTGCTATATTTTGCATGCATGGTATTGCATGCGGTTCTTTTATATCATGGCATGGTCTTTTCTAGGTGTGATAGTGTTTTTAGCCTAGCCTTTCCATTTCTAGATAACCATGGTGTGACGGGCTTCTCATGTTTTGGTTGAGCTGGATTGCTAGATGGATTCAAAGCTTAGTGAGGTGGATCTCCAAAATTATAGAACACATGGCCTAGTAACCCCTGATGCAGAAAGTGGGTTGCTTTTGGGTAGCGGAGGCCCCGCGTAATGGTTTTGGGGCTTAGAGCCTACAAGTTAGGGGAATAATATTGTAAATCTCTGAAATGCATGGAGCGCGAAATGTAATAGGTCGAGTCAAGGGGTTGTCTACCCAAAAATAATATTGAATAATAAAAATTAAGTCAGTCTGCCCATGGTCTGCCGACCATGGGAATGTATAAATGGAGTGAGGCTCTAAGGATAGAAGGTAGTTTTTGTTCTGGGCTAGATCTGATGTATTATGGGTTGGTAAAAGTAATAAGATTTTTGCATCTGTAAGTTCGAGTCAAGGGTGTCAGTGGGTAGATAGAGGCTCCATCGCTGTGTGCGCGGAGGCCTGATAGATTCTACAACTATGTGCACAGACCCCTGTATCTGTGTGTGCAGGGCAGAAAGAAGGTTGTACTGGAAAGAAGATATTAATAAAGATAATTTGTTTCTAAAATATCGCGGATCTATTGTATGTTGTTGTTGGAAGGGAAGATATTAATAAAGATAAGTTGGTTTTGAAATATCACAGATATATTGTATTCTAGTTTATGCATCTGTTATATGAATTTATATTCTTTTATAATTGCGCACACTAGGTTTTATTGTTAAATGTTTACTTAAAGACTATACAAGAAGATCAGATCTGTAATAATTTCATTAACAAGAAGGTACACCCGTGTGGAAGCCCGATACTAGTATAGAGTGGTGTGAGGCCATAGAACGGTTCGCGACCCCTCCAGACCACATCAAAACATCCCAAGGGTGCGGAAACCTAGTTCCAGCACCCTCCCCTGCTACCTCGAGTGAGACCTTAGTTCGTGTTGTTTCTGAAAGGGCCGGTAGCTGCGGGATTTGTTTGGTTAATACCTCTTCCAAACCTAGGTCAGGGCCCAATAAGCCAACAAATGGTTCCATTTCCAGGACTGGGATCTGCCTAAGGGATGGTTGATGTCAGGATTTTGGAACCCTATGAAGAAAGAGATTGAAGATTGATTGGATCAGAAGTTGTACGATTTTGTAGGTGGCCTTAGTACACCTAAACGCAAACCTAAAGTTTAGCATGGTGAATGCGATCATGTTTCCCATATTCAAAGGACCACGAAGTGAACATCCAGAAAAATTTTGGTTCGTAGTAAGGGCAGTGTGGGAAGCGCACGGAGTTACGCACGATAATATTAAAAAGGCTATCTTGGTAAGTTCACTACAATATCGCACGCTAACTTGGTATATTAAGCACTGTAGTGATCACCCCAATACTGGAATAGCAAAGATCAAAGGTGCGCTAAAAAAGGAGTTTAGTCGGCCGAAATCAAAAACGTAGTCAATTATAGGATTCAAGGAGATCATGATGGTGCCAGGAGAAACCCCCTGGGATCTGGATTAGAGATTGAAGAGTATGATCCGAGAGGTTAACATGAAACTAACACATGCACAACACCATGCGTAGTTTGTGGCATCTTTAACGCCACACTTGAGGACAACGTTGTCACAACAGAAGATCTCGACCCAGGCTAAAGCATTAAAAATAGCGATGAGGTTGCATGAGACTCCAATATAGGATCCTGGGTTGGGAGTTCAGAAAATCCACACGCAAATAAAAAATTTATGCTTGGAACTGTAGAGTTTGAAACAGGAGAAGGCACCCAGGCCAGAAGTGCGCGAGGAGGTGTGGTGTGTAAAGTGTAAAGGCCAAGGCCACGATAAGGATCATTGTTTGATATTCACAAACTACTTAACAATGCGGGGACCAATGCCATTGCGATCAAAGGCACAAGTGGGGCCAAGCGCGGCACCCTCGCTCTGGTGGATAATATGTCAGGTGGGTGGAAATCACAACACGGACAATTTTCATCTACTGCAAAAGTTTACCCAAACCCTCCAGTAACTATTTTGTAATTTTTGCAGATCGGTGGACCATGTTGAACGAGACTGTTGTAGTTATGAATGACTGATGGATCGCACCCCTACCTATAGGATGCAGACTGAGGCACGAGGTCAGGATCCAGTCGCGGTGATAGCGTGCGGTGGGTTCCAAGGGTTAGGACAAGGATAGGGAGGAATGGGGCTAGGAAGGTGTCGCGGGCAGCTAATCTGTTACAACTGTGAAGGACTAGGGAACTACGAGTGAGATTGTACCAAGCCGACCAGAATATCATGCCCCTACTGCGAGCAGTTCAATCATGAAATGATATATTGCCCCAGACTGATAGCGCAAATTCGTGAGAAAAGGGTAGCATAACCTACGGCGATGAAAAACATCCAGATGATGAGGTCTAAACCACGCAAGGAAGACCTTAACGTGAACATGATACTCAGAAGTGGTATGGCCATAGGGGAGGATAAGGGGAAACTAACCTGAAGATGCAAGGGTTCACAAGGAGACATGTCTGGAAGCTAGGAAGAGCTTCGTGGAGGTCTCTAACCCAGGTAGTAAGGATGAACCCGAGCCGGAAAGGGATCCCTCGATGCTAACTACCTTTTTAGAGACATGCATGAAATTGCTTCGTGACAATAGGGTAATTAAAGGATTACAAGAGTTGATAACTAGGTGCACAGGGTCGAGTGAACCTCACGTGGTCTGAAAATTAGGGAAACATGCTTCACGTACTAGACAGGAAATGTGATTAACAGTGCAGATTGGTAACTATGAGATGGATCAGATCATTCTAGACATAGGCTCAAATGCAAATGTACTACCTAAGTAGACTTGGGAGCACATGGGAAAGCCCTCAATACAATGGTCTCCTATTCAATTGTGGATGGCAAACCAAAAAAATATCATGCCCATGGGAATATTGCAAGGAATTACAGTAGATATAGAAGGCACGAGCACCCAAACGGACTTTGAGGTAATAGAAATCGTGGATGAAAGTAGCCATTACCTACATTGTTAGGGATAGACTAGGCCACCAATATAAATGGGGTTATTAATTTAAAGAAGTGGAAAATGATATTTGAGAAGAAGTCACTCTGCTAGACCCGGTTGAAGGACCGCGTTGCACTAAACCTGTGTGCGACGAAGGAAGTGATGATGGACTGGATTGTAACTACAAGATTATTGCACAAAATCAAGATTGCGTCAATCCAACTATGGAAGGAGGAATATCGTGGGGTCAAGAAAAGTCCTGCACCGAAGATTCAGATGAAGAAGATGAGCGGTGGCATAATCGGTTGAATGGAGTAACAACATTAAATTGTAATATGATGACTAGGTCACTATATTGCGTAAGAGCTCAGGATCGCGAATTTCCGATGTATGATGGGCTGATAATAGTAGATGAATTCCTAACCAAGTTTGAAAGCACAGTACTAGAGCACCAACGGTTCGATGCATTGAGATGGGCATTACGCGTGACACCTTCGCGTTGGTGGGGAACACATGAAGGAACCTTCGAAGACTGGTGCGACTGCAGGGCGCGTGATGCAGATAAGATTTAGGAAGCCAGAACTACGAATAACTGAGAAATACGATGGATGTGATGACCCACGCATGCACCTTACCCGATGGACCCAAGCCTATGGAGAAGAGCCTCAACCAGAGTGGGTACACTTATTTTATCATTCCCTAGATGTCATGGCAAGGAACTTGTGCACTGAAATAGAGCTTCGACATGGTAGAGGTGAATGGGATATCTTGTGTGAAGGGTTTTTATTAATATTCTTATTTGAGGACCAATGGATGGACACTGTTGACGATGCATTACAGGTAGTAAAGGCAACCATTTTCAAAGTATCATTGGAATCAGAATAAATAGTGCAGCCAGGATGGTCGCACCAGCTGAGCGGGCCCTAGAATGTTACAACATATAGATCGAAGATGATGAGGATGATCCCAGAAACATCAATATTCTAGAAATAGAGGGGAGTCACGAGGTGCACAGACTAGTGATTGAGGACCCCGACATCACCACGTCGCTGAAAACAAAACAAGTGAACATTGGCACGGAGGAGGAACTGAAGTATGCAACAATTTGGGACTATTGGGATGATGCAATGGTGGATAAGGTTTTCGAGTTACTTCTTGAATATCAAGATTTATTCTCGACCAAAATCACAGAGCTGAAAGGAATCCTCAGCGACTTGGGGATGATGAAGATAACTCTGAAGCTGGATGCGAAGCCAGTCAAGTAGCGACCCTATCGGTTGAAACCAAAATATAAAGCAAAGGTATGCAAATAATTGGATAAAATGCTTGTAGTAGGAATAATTGAAACAATAGAGGAATCCGATTGGGTATGTCCACTGGTTGTACAGGAGAAAAAACAGAAGGGAGAAATACGCATCTATGTGGATCTCAGGAAGCTCAACGATGCATGTGTTAATGATCCATTCCCAACACCATTTACAGATGAAGTCCTAGAAAATGTTGGGGGACAAGAAGCCTACTCCTTTACGGACAGTTTCTCGGGGTACCACCAGATCAATATTCCACTAGAGGATAGGAGTAAAACAATGTTCGCTACTGAATGGGGCTGTTTTTAGTATACGGTGATGCACTTTGGACCAAAGAACGCACCAACGATATTCTCACTCATTGTGGTAGATTCCTTCAAGGAATTTTATACGTAAGTTCTTAGAGGTATATCTTAATGATTGGACCGTATTTGGGCTGGTTAAGAAACATACCGTGAGCTTATGATTAATGCCTGATACTTGCCGATTGCACCAGACTACACTAAGTATAAAGAAGTGTACTTTTCTCGTCCCCTTCGGGAACTTGCTTAGTCATGTGGTCTGCAAGCAAGGCCTAATGGTAGACCCAAAAAATATTGTTGTCATACTCAATCATCAAGTGCCACAAAGTGTCAAGCCACTATGTGCCACGTTGGGACACACTGGTTACTATCGAATGTTCATCAAGAGCTATGCGAAGATCACGACACCAATGGAACAGTTGTTGAAAAAGGACACTACTTATTTCTGGAATGAGGAATGTAACAAAAGTCTGGAAATGCTCAAGGAAAAGATTGCATCATCTCCTATATTGGTCTTTCCAAAATGGGACATCGAATTTCATGTGCATGTTGATGTGTCGTGTATCGTGTTGGGAGTGGTACTCACACAAGAAGGAGAGGAAGGAATTGATCACCCGATCGTGTTCGCAAGTCGACGATTGTCCAAAGCTGAGAAGAACTACTCCACTACTGAGCGAGAGGGATTGGTGATGGTATACATGGTCCAGAAATACCACGACTACCTACTCGGAGGAGGGACTAAAATACCTAGTGAATAAGCCTATGTTGGGGGGGCGCATTTGTAGATGGTTTTTATTGTTTCAGGAATATGATTTTGAAGTCATCGTAAAGCTAGGCCATCTAAACACAGGCCTAGATCACTTGTCTCTAATTGAGAATGGTGGAGAACCCACAAACCTAGAGGAGGGACTACCTAATGCACAACTTTACGCTGTGCGCATCGCGGATGGCCACTTTTAGGATATAATCCACTTCTTAACCACAAGAACCTCACTACAAGGGTATTTTGTTTAGGAGAAGAAGGAATTGGTGATACACACAACAGACTTTACTGTTATTGCAGGGCACCTCTACAAAATGGGCAATGATGAAATATTACGCCGATATGTACTAGAATTTTAGTGAAGATAGATCCTTGCCAAAGCACATGGGAGGGTTGCAGGAGGACATTACGTAGGATGCGCTACAACACAAAAGATTCTTCACGCAGGACTCTTGTGGCCAATCCTACATCAAGACTCAAAAGCATACTGTCAGGCCTGCGATGTATGCCAACGGATGGGGAAACCATCACAGAGGGATGACATGCCACTCAAGCCACAGATGATGCTGCAACCATTCGAGAAATGGGCAATCGATTTTGTGGGGCCTATCACACCCCCAGGAAAGAGGGGGGTGCACTATATCATCACTAAGACATAGTACTTGACCTGATGGGCAGAAGCACAACTGGTTAAGGATTGTATGGTGGTGGGCTCCAGTATTGCAGTAATAATGCTGCAACTCCTGGGACTCCCTTCTTTACTTTTATCAACCCGGTAGTTCGTAACAAACTTGGAAGCGACAGTGCTATATGCACAAGTACTAGCTCTTTCCGTAGTTGTCACTGGATCAGCTGGCACAAGTCTGCTAGGAGCTTAAGCCAACTTCTATGAGCTCTCAGAAGAAGCTTTTAATGGTGATGGATGAAAGCTAACTCAAAGGAAGCTAGTCTACTTGCAGAAAGAAGCTGAAAGTGAAAAGGAAATGCAAACCCTAGCAAACCCTAGTTCTACAGACTAACCCTACTGGTGCAACGAAAAAGATGAAAGCAGCGAGAATGGATGCCATTGACTTCTAGAAATGTAGAATGCATGTGACTAAGCCACTCTTGTAGTGAAATCTGAAAAGGAATGTCTTTTGTATTTATGAGTAATCTTGTAGAATTATTATTATGCATGTGCTTAATTGTTTGACTATGTAGAGGTTGATTGATGGAAGGAAATGATGAGAGCACTGGTGAGGGCCTAAGGGGTCCATAACACCCTTCCAGAGAGTTTCACAGTGATTAGATCTCGAAAAACCTCTCTCGTGATCTTCTACAGGAAGTCTGCAGGGGTTCTACAGGATGTTCTATAGGATGTTCCGAAAGGAGATTTTGGAGGGTTGATGGTGGAAGAAAGGTGGAGAAGTGGAAATGGAGGTTGTATGAGGGTGTGAAGAGGTTTAGAACTTGGCAGATGAAGCGAAGAAGTGATGAGGATGGCTGGATTTGTTCAAGGAGGGGTAGAGCAATGTTGCACAAAAATATGGAAATTAGGTCAAAGTGAGAAAGTGTGGCAAACAAAAGGTAAGAATCTAAGTTAGAGGATGGAACGGGTTGTGCTGATGGAGGAAGGGTAAGAAGGGAGGTTTCTCAGGTGTTCTGCACACTACTTCTTGAAACTGACCAAACAAAGATCATGCAAACCGCGTATGTAGCTATTCTAACCTAATTTGACCTAGGAACTAGCAACCATGATGAACAACAATCCCTTGGTAGAAAATCATGTGAAATAACTTATGAAAACCAAGCAAGAATGAATTTAAGCATGTAATCACATCTGGTATCAACTTTTGCAAATGAGAAACTAACACTAGCAATTGCATGAAGAAGCAAGAACAATGTTTTTGTGGCAGCAAGGACACCGTGGTCTCAGCTCATGGTCCCGAGGAGGGAGAGGTGAGATCCAAGGTTGCTTGATGGCCTTTTTCGAAGATCTTTTCTACTGTCAACCTATCAAATCACTCTGAAACATGAAAGCTTTTTCAATCATCAACACTGACCTAGATAACCAAGCAAGATTCTAATCTACCAGTAGAAACTATTTTATGAAGACAGTAAAGAAAAACATATAACAATACATGGAGGAGGTCCTGGCACTTGGGTTGGGCCCAACCCCAAGAGCTACAGGCTCCTAAAAGAAGCTCAGAACTGATGCAACATAAAAATGGTTTCCATTACTCAAAAAACAACCATGTCCAAAATGTGTTATAGCAGAAGCTCCAAAATGGGCTCAGAAACAAAGTAGCACTATAGTGGGAAATACAAATGTTCAAAAAGTAACCTATGAAGGCTGGAAGCCTTCCTAATTATGCACTACGAGGACCTCCAACAATCCTCCTTAATTCAAGGGGCTTGGCTGCTCAAAACTGCTGTACTTAGCCACTTCATAAAAGCTGCTCGACTACCTTTGGAATCAACTTTGGTGGGCTACTGAACTCCGAGCTGATGGTGGAGAACTCGAGGAAGGGGTCATTTAGTGCAGGAGACACCCTTCCTACGAATACTTAGCCTTGTCCCCTCGTGTTTGGCTGTCAAATGGTCCATAAATGCTTGACATTGATCCAAAAGTTGTCTAAAAATCTGCAACAAACACGTATTAGCCTTCATGGTCAAGTGACTATTCTCATTCATTCAATTAACATAAACATACTTCAAAAGCATACATAAAATATGAAGAATGGTGGATAAATGGAGAACAATAGGAAAAATGAGCCCAATAAGTTACCCATTTTTGGGGCTCATCATCACCCCCCTGCTAAATGGGTTGCTCATCCTCTGAGCAACTAATCTAGCTCATCATCCTTGATAGCTTTGACTGCCTCCCTCACATCCTAGGCCTCCGAGGTGATGTCTTCTTCCTGGTCATGAAATCTTGTTTTTCTTTCCACTTCCTCCCACTTCCTATTTTCTTCTTCTTCCTTAACTGCTTCCAGCAATCCCAAAAGCAAGGGAGGACTAAACTTTAGGCCAATCCAATTGGCCTGCAGATTTTGCATTGATTGTTTATAGAGGGGTACCCTTGCCAAGGCCTCCCTCATCCTAGTTGGAGAGTGGTATTCTCTTATTTTCAAACTATGGGGCAATGTGTTCCACCTCCTTGTGCAAGCATGAATGCAGTTATCCCCCAACAGTCTTTCCATGTCCTCAAAGTGGGCAATGGCTTGAGCTTGTCATTCAATGTAATCTGGTAAAACCCGAGGGTTGTTGGCTAGGTACTGATGGGCACATATTAGAGCTGATGTATCCTTTGGTTCGACCCTGATCATGAGTGGTTCACTCAGCTCCCTGTTCATAATATCTCGAATCTCTGCTGCCCTCTTTTCCTCATGATTTAACCAAGAGGCCATGGCCATAAGTTGCACATCTCCCAATGTAGCATTGGGGTCCCAAAGATTCATGTTTGGAAGGGCCAAGTTGTGTAAATATAATTCAGATAACTTAGCCTTATCTTCTACTGAGATGCTGGCACACAAGGTCATGAATTGATGGTAGTTTTGAAATGGAATGGTGCCCCTTTGGGCCAAGGTGTTAATCTGGAACTGCAACCATTGATCTTTAAGATATAGGGCATATGACTTGGCAGGTTGCCTACACTGCAAAGTCTCTACTGCCCAGCTGGCCATGCAGGCCAGTTGGGCTTCCTTTTCTTGTACCTGTTGCTTTAGAGAGTGTATTTCCTCAGCTGCCTGTGACTCCTTCTCCTGTAGTTGTTTTGTTAGCACCTCAACCTCTGCTTGCATCTCATCCACTTTCTATTATTCATCAGAGGTTTCTTTGTCTGCTAGAGGCTTTCCTTGTTGCTGCTATTCTCCTAGAATGGAGGGCATGTCTTCCTTATGAATTCCTTGTAGCCGTAAATACTGTTTCAGCAGCTCGTTCTCTTCTTGTAGTTTGTCCCTCTGACTGCTTTCCACATGCTTCACCATGGCCAATTCTCTCGTTGACTCCCTGAGTTGTTATTCTAGGTGGCCTATGTCTGCCACACCCTTGGACTTGGAAATCCTCATCCAAGTGTGAGTCCTAATTCTTTCTTCTTCCAGTGCAAATAATAGTGGCACCGCAAATTTTTGGGGAATTATTTTCCTGGCTTCTAACAGGTTATAGTATGAGCCCAAGCTGGGCTGAGGGCTTGGTTCCAATATTTCCTCTGTCCTTTCTTCTTCCTGTGATTGTTTGGCTACCTATTCCTCCAATTTCTCGGTCTCTTTTAGCTTAGCCAGAGTTTCCTATAGAGATTTCTCAGCTTCCTGTAGAGCTGTCTTTGAGTACATTGTCTTTAGTCTCTATCTCCAGGTGGAAGTTTTTGGGCTTCCTCATTCATAGGTGATGGATATCTTTGAAGGAGACCCTTCTTTTGGTTCCTTCTTTTGGGGTCTGCCTACTTTTATCCGTGTGTTCCTTCTTGCTTTAAAGTACATGGAGGTTTTCCTCTTTCACTTCCCTTTTTTTTTGGAGGTATTTTTAAGGTGGCAAGCATAGCTGCTGCCTCTCTTGCCAATATTTTAGGTGATTTCCCCCTTTTCTATTCTTTTTCCATGCTTCATGTAGAAGTCCCTGTGTCAACTATTTCTGTTTGTATTGCGGCCATTTCCGGATCTGTCTTTCCCTTTTGTTTCAGTGTGACTACTTTGGTTGTGATAGCCTTCACCTAGGGTTTTTCTGCCTTCTCTACTCTCCTCTGCATTATCTTTTCCCTTGGGGTTTGTGATATAGTTTCTTGCTCTGTTTTAGGCTCAATAATATGGCCCTCTCCCCCTTTTTCTTTGTGTCCTTGTTGTGCTTGAATGTCCTGTGTTCCTTCACCATTGGTCTTCTTACCTTCTTCAGTGTGTTCTCCCTCCTCACTGCTGGATGAGGTGATGTCTTTGGCTAGGATTCCAATATCATCATCCTAGGACATGTTTTGGAAGATTTCCCAAGATATGGGGACAGTGTAGGTATGCAGGGCATCTTCCACTAATAGCTTAATGAGCCCATGATGGGCAAGCTGATTTGGGGTCCCTTCATTCAATTTTGTACCACATTCAATTAGTGACTGAAGAAGAAAATAGGGAATGCTTAGCTTTTGGCCTGGAGGCGAATCAATCCCATGCCTTAGTTCACACAGCAACCTGAAATGGTATCCATAGACAATGCTAAACCTCCCCTCACATGTAATGTACTTCATAATTTGGAAACTGAGCTCACTCCAGAGAGGAGGCAAGCTGGTTCTCCTAACCCTGTTTTTGTCTTCTACAGGATGTTCCTCTGGTAGGAAGAATGTTTTCTTGGCAATTTGGCCCAATGACCTCTCTTCTTTGCTCCAAGGGATCCCTAATGGCTGTCCAGTAACACGACTGATGAGCTCAGGGGTAAGTTCTAGGGTCAAACCCCTAAAACTTACTGTGGCCTGTGTCTTTGATTGAGGTCTCAGGGACATCAAAAATTCCTCTATTTTCTCCTCGTCATGACCCCCAATTTTTCCAGAAAATGTCATCTAATTGGCTCAGGTAGAAAGGTCCACCACCTCAAGATGCTTGTGTAGATTGCTGGTGTCTGAGGGTTCTTTCCTTATGAATCCCCCTGGCATGGTGAGAGTGTTTTTCTTTTTTCTTTGATCAAAAAAAGGAATGTTGTTTATGGTTTTCCCCCTTAACTCAAGAAGGGATTTCTTGGGTATGAATATTAATTAACAACTATTCCCTAGTTTTCAAGACTGTTGTTTCCCAGAACTCGGCTACCTGTTTATGACAGGAAGAGTTTCATTTTTACAGACAGATTATAGAGCTCATTTTTTCTCCCCAACACATATAAAGATATACAAATTCAAAATTTTCATACATAGGCTGACCTCCACAGTTTCATATCTTCCTACAGGAGGATTTAAAAAAAATAGGAACGTGGAGGAGAATTGTGATGCAAAAAAAACAACTCAGAAACCCAATGCAACTCACAGGAAACTGTTTTACTTCCAATCCTAAGGCAGATTTTTCTCTAGTTCCCCACTCTGATATCATTCAATTCACCACCTTTTCAAATCACACCATGCACAAAGAGTTTTTCTAGCCTACCTCCCTTGGAACTCCAAATTCGATGAAGAAAAATCCCATGTTTCCTTGCTCCAGAAGGCTGTGCAGGGTTTCTTGTAGAACCCTTTCTGTAGAAGACTCCCCGGTTCCTGTAGAATATCTTTGTGCCTCTGAGTGAGACCGATACGTGGGAATTCTCAAAAACACGTAGAAAAACCAGTGGTGGTGATTGGTTAACAGTTTTTGGAGCGGAGGAGGTGTACTTCAGTCGAGGACATTGCAAGTGCAAATGAACAGAGGGTGGTGTGAGTTTCAGCCAATCATCTTTTAACTGCGGCGTAATTCGTGGTGAGGGGGTGAGGTGGCTGGACCAAACCGTTGATCCAACATCACGGCCATAATTTCTCTGCGTGTCTCTGGCCGCCATCACCTCCCCTCTGCCGTTAACCGCCGCTACCACTGCTAGTCCCGATGATTTCGCCCTACGTGGACACTCCACATGTGTTGGTTGCGCGTCTCGCAAGAAATTTGAATGTCATTGAGCATGTTCAGATCCCACGAGGCTATGTAACTGGCCGAGGGTGGCCAGTTGACTGGCCACTGATCCCATTCTATCCAACCATTTCCATAGGCATGCAACTTTTTAAAATATAGTTTATGTAATTGACGAATGCGTTTAGACACTTACCTGCACGGTCATGGCCAAGTTATGCAAATTTCAGGTCTCTGAACCATTTCTTCATCTGATGCTACTTCCTGCACGGGTTTTGGAACCTAATCCTTCAGTCATTGACGCTGCATGCACGTGTTTCGAAATTCATTCCATTGGTTGCTGTCACTACATGCTTAGGTGTTTCTTGGTTTCGGCTGCTGATGATGTTTCCGTGTTCAAGACGAGCTCTTTGCATATCTCCTTTGCTATTTTTCGGCTGTCCTTGTCTCCAGAGTGTGTCTTCCAGATGGATCAGCTACTACAGGATTCCTGTAGGATGTCCTGTAGCTGCTTCTCCTCATGGGATGCAAGCTAAACGAGTAGGGCTATACTGCTGACGATGGATTTGGCTGATGAGGAGTCCAAATGGGGATTGACAGGTAGGGAGAGCGAAACACCATTGTTAGGTTTGTCACTCAAAGTTCTTGCAGGCAGTATGAGGAAAACAGGTTTTTTTTTTTTCATTATGGTTTTTTTTACAGTGCAGCCATAAACAACAGAATGGGTGCAATAGAGGTGTGAAGAGATGAAATAGGGTGATGCATGGTGATGGATGCAAACAGGGGTGGTTGTAGGCTTAGTAGGTAGATTCCAACCTTCAGATTCCCTTCCATCAACAATTTTTGCCTGTCTGGAGGTTCTATAAGATCTTCCTGTAGAAGATATAGAACTTCCTATAGAAGGTGAAATCTTAGCCTGAATGTGGTCAAATCCTAGGAAAGGGGAGTGGTCCTGTGGGAGGTGTGTGTGAGGGATGTTTGTAGTCTGGTGTTGACCTCTGTCCTTGTTTTGCATGCCCCCCCGGAACTTGCAATGTATTCCCTGAAACCTGCAATTATTCAATAGAAATTAGGCCTATTTCCTTTCTTCTTTTTGTTTTTTTTTGGTGAGACAGCTTGGGTGCCTCCAGGAGGTTTTCACCCTCACTGTCTGCCCGGGGTGCCTCTAAGAGGTTTTCACCCAAGGATCCTTTTATTCTTTTCTGTTTTTTTTTTGATGATCAAGGTGTCGGTGGAGTAGAGACAGGGCCCTGCTCCACTACCAGCACTGACTTATCCAGAGTTTCAATGAACTCCTACTTGGAAAGGGGCTTCCTGTAGATTTTCAATCGATGCCCGTTGACGAGCATGGGGGTGGCTTCTTCATCAATGGTCCTGATAAGCACTGAACCATTGTTGTTGCATTTCTCCACTGCATATGGTCCCAGCCACCTTGTCCTCAGCTTCCCTTTGAAATCCTTGTATCTTGAGTCATATAACATCACCAATTCTCCTGGCTAAAATTGCTTTTCATTAAGGTGTCGGTCATGCCATATCTTTCTCTGGAGTTGAACTACTTTTGAGTGGAGGATGACCTGCATTCTCTATTCATCTCATCCATTCAGCTGTAGTAACCTTTCCTGTTGCGCATGGCTGAGATCCAAGTCCAACTGAGCTGCCAACCTTAATGTGTTGTATTCAAACTCTATGGACAGCAGAGCCTTCTTCCTATAGACCAGCTCATAAGGTGTGAAAGCTGTTGTGGTTTTCCAAGTGGTTTTGTATGCCCAGGTGGCCTCAACCAAGCGATCTGCCCAATCCTTTCTGCTGCTACTAAACACCTTAGTAAAAATTTCTTCTAGAGCCCTATTAGTGACTTCCACTTGCCCATTGGCTTGCGGATGATAAGGGGTGGAAGTTCTGTGCTTGATCTTGTGATGAGCGAGCAGGTGTTCAATCAGGTTAGAGGTGAACTGACTTCCTTGATCTGTGAATAATTCTCTTGGGTATCCAAATTTGTAGAAGATATTTTCCCTTAAAAAGTTAGCCACTTTTTCTTCTGTCGCTGCCTTGATTGCCTTTGTTTCTGCCCACTTTGTCAGGTAGTCTGTGCACACAATGATGTAAGACTTTTGCTTTGAAGGAGGATTGATAGGACCCAAAAAATCCATGCCCCACTTCTCAAATGGCTCGAAAGTCACTTGAGGTTGGAGGGGCATTTCATCCCTCGGAGTCAGTTTCCCCATCCTTTGAAATCGATCACATTGGCTGATGTATCTTCTGACATCTTGATGAAGAGTGGGCCAATAGTAGCCTGCCTGTAGAATTTTGAAGGCAGTCCTTTTTGCTGCAAATTGGCCTCCACAAGGTCCATCGTGACAGGTGAGGAGAATGTCAAAAACTTCCTCCTTCCTAACACAATGCCTCAGGATCTAATCTGGGTTGAGTTTGAACAAGTTTCCCCCAATCCAAGTAAAGGGGGTGCTTTTCCTCACAATTCTGCTCTTTTCTTTCAAGGATAGGTGTGGAGGGAACTGTGCTGAGACCAAGTAGTTTGCTATATCAGAAAACCATGGAGAGAGTACTGAAATAGCAAACAGGTGTTCATCTGGCATCTGGTCATCCACCCTCCCTTCTTCATCTACAGGCAAATCTAATCTAGACAGCAAATAAGCAACGACATTTTCCTTTCCTAGCTTGTCAACAATGGTTAAGTCAAATTGCTGCAATACAAGTAACCATCTAATGATACGATCATTCACATCAGGTTTATTCATCAAATATCTTATCGCAGCATGATCAATGTGTACAAATGTTTGGTAACCAGTGATGTAGTGCCTGAACTTATTTAGGGAATGGACTACAGCTAGGAGCTCTTTCTCGGTAACAGTATAGTTTAATTCTGCCTTGGACAGGTTTTTGCTGACAAAGTATATGGCATATGGTAGCTTCTCTTCAATTTGTCTTAAAGCTACCCCTATGGCTTTGTTTGAGGCATCAGTGTGGATGTGGAAAGGTAGGGACCAGTTTGGACCTCTCAGGATTGGGGCAGTTACCAGTTTATCTTTTAACTCATCCACAACCTTTTGGTAGGTATCAGTCCATTTAAATTCAACATCTTTCCCCAAAAGACCAAACAATGGAAAGGCTAGCTTACTAAAGTCTTTGATGAATCTTCTATAGTATCCTGCTAAGCCTAGAAAACTCCGAACATCTCTTACCTTTTGAGGAGGTGGAACCTTTTGGATAATAGAAATTTTGTTAGGATCCACCTGTAATCCTCGCTGAGAGATTGTATGGCCTACCACAGTCCCTTTAGTCATCAGGAATTCACATTTTTTAGGACCGAGGGACAGGTTCATCTCAATACACTTGGTTAAAACTTTTCCCAAGTTAGTCAATGCTTCTTGGAAGCTGGACCCATAAGGAGTAAAATCATCCATATAGATTTCTATCGAATCATGAACCAGCTCAGAAAATATGCTCAGTACTTCTCTCTGGAAGGTGGCAGGAGTGTTGCATAGCCCAAAGGGAAGGACCCGGTAGGCAAAGGTACCCCATGGACAAGTGAAGGTGGTCTTATCTTGGTCTTCCGGGCTGATTTGGATCTGATTATACCCGCTAAACCCATCTAGGAAAGAAAAGAACTTCTTCCCTGCTAGCCCGTCTAGCACTTGATCTATGAAAGGAAATGGGAAATGGTCCTTCTTGGTGGCTCTGTTATGTTCTCGATAATCTACACAAATTCTCCACTTCCCATTTTTCTTGGGCACAGGAACTAGAGGAGAAACCTATTCGCTGTCTGATATGGGGTAGATGAATCTTGCATCCAACAACTTTTGCAATTCTTCTTTAACAATGTCCTTAAGGGCTGGATTCATTCTCCTCTATGGCTGCCTGACTAATTTACAATCCTCTTTAATGTAAATTTTATGGGTACAAACTGACGGTTGGACTCCTTTCATTTCCTTATAGCTCCAAGCAAAAGCCTCCAAATGGCGGTTCAATAAGCTACATAGCTCCTTCTCCTGAGAGGGAGATAAGGATGAGCTGATTTTCAAGGTTCTTTCAGGGCCAAATTCCACATTCTTAACTCTGGGAGAGGTCGGATCAGCCACACAGAGGTCCACTAAAGCATGGGATTGGGTACTTTCCACCAACTTCTCTAATGGAAGCACACTGAGAGGTGGATTTTGAATCAAATTCTCAATTAGGTCGTCCTCGGTTTGAGGACCTCCCCAGGTGGCTTCCATTGTGCACACTGGTGCAGAGTAGACTTCATCCTCATCTTCCTCCTCCAACCAGAGAGGTAAGTCATGTTCTAGCAGAGGTTGGGCAGGAGGGTATAGGACTAGTTGTTTGGACATAGGCCCATTTTTGATGGTCATGCTCCTAGCTCGACAACTGATGTAAGCATCCACAATAGCTAACCATGGCCTTCCCAAAATGAGGGGGTATCTAGTGAGTTTTTCCTTTGCTTGAAGGACTAAAAAGTCTGCAGGGTACTCCCAAGAATCAACACAGACCAAGACATCCTCCACAATCCCTTCGGGAGTCACGATGGAGCAGTTTGCTAACTGCAGTACTGTCGAGGTCTTTCTTAAGGCACTCTGAAGGTTGAGTTTGAGCATAGTGTCCCTGGTCATCACATTGGTGGCAGCCCCTAGATCGATCAAGGTGTGGGGGATTATGGTGGCATTGATGTGGACATCTACTACAGGACTCCCAAGATCCAAATATTTTGGATAGATTATTTGCCCCAACATCAGATCGGACAATTGTCCTATGACATTGATAGTCGGGGCATCTCTCTTGCACCTACCTAGGTGCTTGAAACACTTCTCCTTGATCAATTTGTTGTAGATTGGTACATCTTTTATGGCCTGGAGAAGTGGGATTTTTACACACAACTATTTAAGTTCTCCCAGAAGTTCAGTCTCCTCTGGGTTTGGTTGCGTGGCTACTGTTAGTCTCTCAGGAAATGGTGGAATGGCTTTGGGTTCACTTTCCTGTTTCCCTTCCTCATCCTCTGGGGGAGGAGTTTGACGATCTGGAAGGACATTTCCAGATCGTAGGTTGATCTCCTGAATCTCCACAGCATAGGTAGGGCATGTCGTCTCTCTAGTGTATACCTGCTAAGCCTGTCTATTGTTGGGGTTCAGATTTGGTTGAGCAGGCATCTAAGGTTGTCTTGGAGGAGCAGGAGGTAATGGTTGTGGTTGAGCAGGAGGTGGATGCAAAATAGCGGGAGGAGAGTTGTATTGGGGCCTCCATCCCAGTTGAGGTGCATTCCACTGAGGTTGTGGTTGAATATGAGAGTGAAACGAATGAGTAGCAGATTGAGTATGGCATTGAGATGGGTAAGACCAAGGAGGAGGTGCGGACCAGGAAGGATGAGCAGGGGGGCCCCAAGAAGGCATGTGAGTGGATTGGTTGGGGTTGCAATAGGTTTGGGATGTTCCTTGCATCCCTGGTGGTAAGGTTTGGATCCATGCGGCCTCCTTTGGTTAAAAAAGTAGAGTGGCTCAGTGGCCCCTTTAGCCCCTTGGTACATGGCTTTAAGTCTGGGTAAGGTTGGGCACTGGTTTGTGGGGTGGTCTTCCTCACAAACGAAACATACCTCTACTGAGTGCAATGGACACTCATTCTTAGGATGCTTCCTTGTACACCTAGGACAAAAGATGGCCAAAGCCTTCTCAGCTTCCTCTTTCTTCTGTGGGATTTGGAAGGTATCTAGTTGCATGGAAATGGTCTGTCTCATCTCATTTTTGAGGTCTTCCATATCATTTAAAAACTCATGCTTGGAGAAGGTGGCACTAGCTGAAAGTGGATTCCCGCTACCTATTTTCTGGGCTGCCCTAGAGTGGTTTCTAAACACAGTCTTTATGTCCTCATATGGTAGTTGGTAGATGTCTCCTCCAGCTAGCAGATGGAGGGTATCTAGAAGGTCTTCAAGGACTCCTCGGAGTAGGACCAACTTTAGATATTCGGGGTCCAGTGTGCACCTGGCCCTTTTATAACTAAGTTGGAACCTTTCTTCATAGTCTTCTAAAGACTCATCACTTTGCATGGTCATCTGAAAGATCTCTCCCTTTGTTTCCTTTGACCTATAGTAGTCTCAGTATTTGTGTTTAAAGGTTTGCTGCATCTGAGCCCAAGTTGTGATACTATTTCCAAGTTACCCCATGAACCAGCGTAGTGCTGCATCCTTGAGGGTAGAGGGAAAGAGTTTCAACTTTTTCTCATCTTTTGCATAGTCATAAGTTCGACAAAGGACAACAAACTCAAACAGGAAGGTATCAGGGTCTTCAGTGATCAATCCATGGAAATGAGGTAAGGCTGAGGGGTTTATGTTTTTCATTTTCATGTCCCCGTTGGTCTCTCGGATATGAAAGGCACCTTCGATTCTCTCCTCATCTTCTCTATTGTTTCTATTTTCAGCCATGGTCTCAAGAGGAATGTTTTCTTGCTCTTCTTCTGTTATAGGATATTCGTATATCTCTAGAAGTTCACCTATAGGTTCTTTTGGATCACTGCCACCGAAGAAGAGAGAAGGGTGACTCAATGATGTGGTGGGGGTGTTGGGTAAGAATTTCCTTGTATTGTCTCTATTCCTAAGAGGCATGAAATGGAATATTTTTGGTGGAGTTTTGGTGTTTTTCTTTTTTTGCTTGTACCTGCAAAACTGAAATAGATTGAACTGAAACTAACTAAAATCTATCTTGCTGAAATGAAAATTGCAAAATTGAAATGAAAGTAGGAAAGGACTAATCTATTTTGCTAAAATGAAGTTGCAGGAATGAAATGCTAGGCTACGCTTGCAGAATTGAAATTGCGACATTGAAATGATAATCTATGAAAGTGGGAAATGTCTAATCTATGTTTGCGGAAATGAAATTTTAGAAAGGAAATGAAACAACTATTCTACTCTTACTAAAATAAACTACTGAGCAGAAGATTGTGTTATCACTCAGCTTGTCCTTAAAGCTCCTTAAAGGATACGGCCGAGGTAACCACAAACCAATCTTTGGACTGTAGGTACTAGCCTACCTGCAATCAGAGAGGGCTCTCTCTATATAATTTAGCTTTGTTTTGGGTTGATTTTAGGCTAGTTATGATTTTCTTGGGTTTTGTTTTGATTTTGGTGGGATGGAGGACTATTTCAAACAGAGTTGGGATGCATAGTGTGAGAAGTTCAAACCATTGGGCATGGAGTCGTGGATTAGGCTTGTTGTTGCGTTTTCTTGGTCACAAGAGGAATACATAGCAGGATAGCTACACATAAAACAATATCGAGCTGGAATAAAGATGGAACGAAGGTCAGTGAATGAAAGGCAACTAAGTAGCTCTCATTATGCTAACAGAGGGAAGATGAATGAACATTTATATAGGAGCAGTCAAGGATTCCTAAACAACATTCATATATGAAGGAACTAGCGTAAATATGAGCAAATGAGTATTCATATCCAGGACTAATTCAGAGGAAAACATAGATAAATCACAGAAATTGAGAACATAATACAACTAAGTGAGCTCTGAACTATTCTTTCTTTCTGCTATTTAGATAGTGAAACAATGATGGCATAAAACATATAAACTGTAAACAGAGATAAGAAACACTTATTGGGCTATGTAGAAGCGTTAGGATTCCATAGTCACTCTTCAGTCATTAAAAAACCCAACAGTCAGTTCATCTCCCAAACATTCCAGCGATCTTTGATTATCGAGACTCTCAGAAAATACAATGCAAGTCTAGAGGAAGTTATCGACCAACCAACCCTTTACATAAATACAGAGGGTTGTTTAAATAGAAAATATTTACAAACATCCCTTGAACAGGTGTCAAAGGAGAAAATATCTCAAAATATCTATCAAAACAGAGCCAAAGAGATCTGTGCAATAACTGCTTCTAATGCTAAGTTGTGCTGGAAATAAATGCAATAAAATATCTAAAACAGCTGCACATGAGGGAGCAGCCTCATCAAAATGGCTCTTTAGGGCTGCACAAGGTCCTGCAGCTTCAAAAATGGACTGAAAGAGTGCCTTGAGCCACGCGCTGTCCTCTGTGTGATAACTGCGCAATTAAGGAAGCAGCGTTGCTCCAAAAATATGACTGGGAACAATGTCTCTGCAATAACTCTGTCTTGAAAGCCTTCATCTATGCCTTTAGGTGGCTTTTAAAGCAACAAAATAAGTGTTGGTGAGCCTTAGTGGCTGAATGATGCTTTGTTGACTTTGCTGGGCTTGCTTTGCTTTCATTTGCTTTGAAAAACTGGACTGATACTCTTTGCCGCATCTTGATACAATTTGGCACTGAATCTGGGCCTTTTCTCACCGCTGATACTCTTTAAACTGTCCCATTGCCCCCTTCTACCTTTTAATGCAAAAATAGCTGCTGCTAATGTCCTCCGTGGCCTTTGGGTGCAATCGGCGCTTTTGCCGATCAAAACTAGCCTTAAACTTTTTGAAAAATGGTGCAAACAGGAGGAAAAAGTGTTGCCAACTGTGCCGAGGCCGAGACTGGCCCCCTGGAGCAAAACCGGGCTTGGAGCGATCCTAAATAGCTTAAGGATGTATGATTTCCCTTACTGGTGGTGGCGGGCAGGAGCGCTGCACACAAACCTTGAACAATGGCCATTTTATCATAATGTGAAAATGCTCTCAAAACACTGCGAAATTGTGAAAATTTGGCGCTTAAGTGGACACTGTAGCAATCATTAAATCCTGGCTGTTGGATCCGGCGCGGGCCGATCCAACGGCCCAGATCTCATCGCAATATCGCATCGGGGCGGACCAGGCGGTGGCACATAAACAATCGCCGAAACCGCGCGGAACCGATATGCTATAGGCCCTTCCTTTTATTTGGAATCGCGTCCGGCCCATCGACGATGTCATATCGGCGGATTTACAAGAATTTGGTTTGCGGACCCGAAATCCCTTAAAACTGCCCTTTATAACTTTTCGGCTCCGGAATATCAGAGCTTTCCCATTTCGCTGTACAAAGGCCTCCTCTCGGACCTGATAATTTTATATGCTGCATTTTATTAATACTTCGGCTCTGGAATAAGCAATGCTATATATGGGGCCGCGACTTAATAAAGACCGTTGATCTGAGGGCCCGAATGGGCGGCCGCGATTAAATCGGCATTTCGCTATCGGCAGGGAGATGGGGCAGGACTTTATACAATTGCGATCATCGAAATGGGAGATCGCCGACAAGATCTGGGCCGTTGATCTGAGCGGGAGCGATGGACGGCTGCGATGCGATATTGTTGAAAAATGCGGGTTTTTACGTTATGACTTAAGTTTTATAAAAAACTTGAGTTTAAACGAAAAAACAAAAAAGGGGAGTTGTGATAAAAAAGAGTATATGCGGGATATATGGGAAAATGCGAAGGAGGAAGCCTCCGATGGCGATATCGCATCGGGGCAAAAAGGAATGGGGGCATACATATATAGGCCAGCACTGTTATTACCTCCGACAGCGATATCGCGTCGGAGGGGGGGGGGGGGAAATCCATCGGAGGAGGGTTTATATGTATAGAAGGGGGTTATAAAGCATCAGAAGGGTTTTTTGCCTTTGAATAAGGTAAAATGAAATCGGAGGAAGGTTGTTAATGCATCGGAAGGGGTCCGAAGCATGGTGAGAGGGTTTTGAGCCTTGAAAAAAGGTTAAAACATGGATAATGGAGGGTTTGCATAGGTAAAAGGAGGGATTTTATGCATAGGAAGGGGCCATAATGCATTTGGAAGATGGTTTGAGGGGGGAAGTGAGGGCTCTTGCTCAGTTTCAGATAAACTTAGCAATTCCCAAGTGTACTTATGTTTATTTTTCAACCAAGGGTAGGGGATAAGTATATAGGGGAGTTATAGAGATAGCTTTAGTAGGGGAAGGGAAAATAGATAGGGAGTTACATAATAGAGTTAATAGTTAATGTGATAATGATGAGACAAAGCGCTGAGAATGAAGTCTTAGGCTATCATTGGGGGAAAATGACTGATAGAAGAAGTGTGAACATTCCTTTAGTGAAGCAGATCTTCACCAAGGCAGATGATATGGAGAATGATGAATCTAAGAGGTATCAAGAAGATCTTGACCTCTTTAGGGGAAGTTAGTGAGTGATTTGGGAAAGAGGGAGAAGGGGAAGTTAGACATGCATTTCTTGAAGTCCTCCAACTGAAAAATCACCTTCAACTTGTGATATGATAGATATAACACTTGACAATATGAAATGGATCACAAGCCATGATTCTGCAACCACAAAGCTACCTACCCGGCCTATTCACCTAGCATTTTCTCTTCTTTTTGGTTTGGGTGCACTTGAACTAGCATACCCAGCTTTTTATTCTTTTCTTCTTGCTATCCTCCTATCTACAACTACACTTATTGCATCCAGGGGCTCAGATTAAGCTGTTGAGCACCCTTGTTTCTCTACCTATCTACAAATCTGCCAAGATTAAGTTGTTTGGACAGATATTTATTCTCTATATTCTACAACAAGAAATTGAAACCTAGGGAGGCCAAGATTAAGCTGTTTGGCCTACCCATAACTAAAAACTGATCAAAATGGATTACTTATCAAAACTGGAACAAAGCAGTATCATTAAAACTGGCACACCTTCATGGATACCTCTCTGGTCATCTGTAGCAAATATGGAGCATTGCAGCATGCATAGTACGACATATTTGGCATGTAAAAAATGTCGATCATGAAAGATGATTAACCTGCTGCAACAGGAGGCTAACAGTGGCTCCACTTGGGGATGAATTTTCCTTGTGACAAGCCAAGAACAACAGGTCAGAATGCCTTGATCCTCTGTAGTTGTTGTTAATTGAAAATCTCTTCCGTGCTAACTGTTGAATGACTAGAACTTTAACTTCTGAATGCAACTCTCCTCCTTAACTGAAACACTGTGAAAAATAAAGCATCGCCTGCTTTCTTCTGGGTGCTTGATATTGCATACACTTTTGCTTGAGAACTGCCTTGTGAAATAAACACAAAAAGGGAATAAAACTAGAGCTCTTCTTTTCTTGTCTTTGAAAGGGTGCTGAAGTAAACTGAAAATCCTCCTTTCTTTTTGATACTGTTGACTTGAAGACTACAAGCTGCAAACAGCTTCTCTTTAACATAAATCACTGTGATATGACAGCGCTGCTCTTGTTGTTTTGCTGAGATTACTGCAGAGACAGAGATTAAAAATAGAGGACTTGCATTGGTTGTGTCTTCACAAACTTTGTTGCTGCTCCTCTAACAATCGGACTCTTTATACAAAATAAAAACAAAAGTGCTGATATATACAAATATCAATGTACTAAGAGATATCTACAAAGCTGCGTTATGTTCAACAAAAGGGATCATGATAATGCTTCAGCATACGGCCATTTACAGGGCCTTCTTCAGCAGTGCTGCCCTCTACAGATTTGAGGAAATATGTGTTATTTCCCTGAACAACAGAAATAACAAATGGCCCTCTACAAA
Source organism: Pinus tabuliformis (assembly GCA_031772625.1). Lineage (NCBI taxonomy): Eukaryota > Viridiplantae > Streptophyta > Pinopsida > Pinales > Pinaceae > Pinus > Pinus tabuliformis. The sequence goes on along the minus strand of CM062820.1, from coordinate 1,336,564,140 downwards.
GGAAATCGAATTTTTCATGTTTTCCCTTGTCTTCTCTTCGTGAGTCCCACCTTAGAACTTTGTTGCCAACACAGAAATTCTCAGCCTTAGTCCTCTTATCAAACATCCTTTTGAGCTTCTCTTGCATAATTTGAACTCTGTCATAGACCTACTCTCTTATCTGCTGCAAATGAATTGTTTGGTTTATCCTCCTTTGTATATCATTTGGCTCAGCTTGAATCTCTTGCAGTAGCTTGATAATAGGAATGCCCAGTGATGAAGGAAATCTGGCCTCCATGCCATATACTAGCGCATAAGGGCTCATCCCAATGGATTTCTTGGTTGATAATCTGTCTGCCCATAGGGCATTTGTGAGTTTTTTATGCCAATTCTTCTTGTTTTCTTCTAAGGTCTTCTTGATAATACTGATCAGGCTCTTATTAGATGACTCGGCTAAGCCATTACCTTGAGGGTGATAGGCTGTGGAATGGCCTAAAGTGATATGGAATTTATGGCAAAAATTGATCATCCTTTTGGATTTGAAAGCAGTGGCATTGTCAGTGATGATCTTCTCAGGGCAACCAAATCTAGACAGGATATTGCACTCAAGGAATTGGATAATGGTGGTGTCATTGGCCTGCCTGCATGGAATGGCTTCAATCCACTTGGTGAAATAGTCGGTGGCAGTTAGAATCCACTTATGCTGGCCTGAGGAAGAGGGATGGATTTCTCCAATGAAGTCAAGACCCCATTGTTGAAAAGGCTTTTCGGTTGAGATGGGCTTAAGAGGCAAGGGCAACAACTTTCTTTTGCCCTCAAAGATTTGGCATTTGTGACATGAGATAGCGAACTTCTTTACATCTGCAAACAAAGAGGGCCAATAGAAACCAGCCCTTAAAATTTTATCAGCAGTGGACTTCCAATATAGATGTCCTCCACAGTCCCCTGCATGGAATTCTTTCATGACATTATTAGTTTCATTCATGGTCAAACAATTAAGCAATATGCCTTCATGATTCTTCCAAAATAAAGCACCATCTAAGACACAAAATTTCAAAGCCTTCATTCTTAAAAATCTCTTCTTGGGCCTGGACAATCCTGGGGGAGCAAACAGGTTTAACAATACAAAGCATATACCAGCATACCATGGGGATTGCTAAAAGGTGTCACTGATCTGTGGAGTTGCCAGCTCCTGTTCATTGTCCAGTTGGTTGATGTCTAAGGCTCGAAAGTTTGTTTCAGACATCAGTTTGGCTAAACCTTGCCCCTTTATTAGCTTGGTTGGTTTTATTTCTATGTCATACTCAAGAATGTTAGCAATCCACTTGCCTCTTTTGCCTTCTAACCCTTCTTGGGTTAATATGTCTTTTACAACAACATTTGGGACATAGGCAATCACGTGTGAATATAAAATGTAAATTCTGAAGTCTTTGATTGCTTTAACAAGGGCATAGGCCTGCTTCTCCATGATTTGGTACTTCAAAGGGGCATCTCCTAAGGCTCAGCTGAAAAAAGCAATTGGCTTTTCATTTCCTTGGTCATCCTTTTGCAATAGGACAGCGGCTATGGTATTATCAGATGCAAATGAAAATATGATAAAGTCCCTATAAAATTGAGGACTTGTGAGGACTGGGGCTTGAGTTAAATCAACTTTGATACTCTCAAATGCTTGTTTGGTTTCAAGAGACCATTTTACCTTGGCATCCTTCTTTAACATGTTGCTCAACAGTCTTATCAGCTTGGCTAGATTTGGGATAAATCTCCTTAGGAAATTGATCTTTTCTAGGAATGCTTGCAGTTCTTTTATGTTTCTTGGATATGGGATTTGGAGAATGGCTTGGATCCTTTCCGGATCAATTCAAATCCCGTCTTTTGAAATGATATGTCCAAGTAATTTGCCTTCTTCAAGGCCAAATAAAGACTTCTTGGGGTTCAAGGAAATGCCATATTTCCTACATGTTAGGAACACTTGTCTCAAATTTCCTACATGTTAGGAACACTTGTCTCAAATTTCCTACATGTTAGGAACACTTGTCTCAAACGTCTTAGGTGCTCTTGATCAGATTTAGAGAAAGGGGTAAGATCATCAAGATAGACAACCAAGAAATCATGGATTTCCTTGGCAAATGCAATGTCCATGGCCCTTTGAAAGGTGGCACCTGCGTTCTTTAGGCCGAAAGGCATTTTCACATATTTAAATGTTCCCCACAGTGTTGTAAAGGTGGTCTTGTCTTGATCATCTAGGTGAACCAGTATTTGATTAAAACCTGAAAAGCCATCTAGCAAAGAGATTCTAGATGACCCCACTACTCTTTGTAGGATGTGGTCCATTTTGGGCAATGGGTAGTGGTCTTTAAGGGAGACTTGGTTTAGGTTTCTCAAATCTACACAAAGCCTAATCTCACCTGTTTTCTTTCTTGTGGGAACAAGATTGGATACCCATTCAGAAAATATAATGTGTGCTATGATACCTTCTTCAAACATTCTTTGCACTTCTGTCTCAATCAAAGGGAGAAGCACAGGATTGATTCTCCTCAGTTTCTGTTTGAAGGGCTTTTGATTTGGCTTTAAGGGAATAGTATGTTGAATAATTGAGGTGTCATAGTACTTCAAGTCCTCATAACTCCAAGCAAATACATCTTGGAATTCTTTGAACAAATCAACATATTTGGGCTTTTGATCGGGTGGCAAAGATTGAGATATTTTGATCATTTTGGGCTTCTCTGCTGTCCCAATGTTGTGCTCTTCTATGGCAGTGTTTATAGGCTGCATTTTTGGCTTTTTGGGCACATCATTTGCATCAAACATGTCTTCTAGTGGAGTGAGGCCAACCGGGAGAAAATTGTCCTTTAGATCAATGATTTCGGCCTCTGTGTTGGCTATTTCCTCCAAATGCATCTGTTTCAGCTCTTCTATGTTTTCTTCATCAAAGATGGTTGGCTGTAGCAATTTTCTAGCTGTTTCAGCTGTTACAATTTGCTCGATTTGGTTTATTGTTTGCAGGGGATCATCCATGGCATCCATATCAATGTTTAGGCCTGAAAACTCATGCTGTAAGGTAAGAAAATTGTTGATCTGAGCATCATCCTCAAACACTTGCCAATCTCTGACATTGTTAGGGATAGCAGGCCTATGTTTTATTTCAGCAGTGAAATGGTGATTTGGCTCAAAGGGAAGCTTGCATGTACTAGCGAAAGTGGCTAGGCTGTGAGCATGAATGTTATGATTTCTTGAAATTTTGGCAAGCTTGGATTCAGTGAATGTATCAAGTATTGTAGTGGCAGCAGTCCTATAAGCTCTTAGCCTTCTATCATTGGTAACAAAGTTGCCTTTCATTTGTTGGATTACTAGGTCTGAGTCACCTAGAATGGAAACTTTGGCAGCTCCTAAAGCTTTGAGCAGCTTAAGGCCTAAGAGGAGTGCCTCATACTCAGCCATGTTGTTGGTGCATTTGAAATTCAGTCTATAAGCATGACCCTCTGCATGGTTGTTATGTGTATTGTGAATCCATATTCTTACCCCTGCTCCTAACTTGTTAATAGAGCCATCAAACTCTAAATACCATGTGATTTCTTGCTTGTGGTTAGTATTAAGAGTTTTAGTCATTTTAGGATTGGGCAGACCTGAGTCTTGTGTTTCGGGAGGTTTTTCTTGTGTGCTGGTTGCATTGGCTGTTGTAACAGTCTCATGGGTATGTGCAACCGATTCATCATTGATGTGTGCTTGTTGTACTAAAGCCATAGGCTTATCATCAGTTGGAGGACTTGTTTCATCATTAAACAAAATAAAAGAATCCATATCATAATGGATTGAATAGATAGGGAAATTCTGGGGTTTTTCCTCACTACTTACCACATACTTCATCAGTGTTTCTCTATACAGTCTCTTTGGTTTCCCAAAGACTGAAATAGTGGCATAGGAGAGGTCTAATTGGAGAGATCCTTGGAGTTTTTCCCCCCAAGATCTTGACAACAACATGCCGTACTTCGGTGGAATGTCAGCAACCACCATATCCATGAGGATTGTCTTGTTTGGATATTGGACTAAGGAGACACACAAGTCTTTGGTGAGGCCTAAACATTTGACTTGACTTGAGTCAAAGGAGAATAGATCTTTGTAGGGTCTTGTTACATCAAGGTTTAGCTTCTCCATTATAGCTTTGGGCATAAGGTTGTGTGAGGCACCTGAGTCAAACATTGCATTATGTAAAACTTTATCATGTATGTGCAGACTGACATAAAAGGGTAGAACAGCTCCATGTGTTGATTTGCCATCAACTTCTGGACCAAAAAGCAACTCAGGTGTATCATATAAGAAATTCACATCATCCCTTTTCTCTGGCATTTGCAGTGATCTTTGGATTTGTTGCCTATACACATCATACTTTGCAAGTTCAGATAAGGGGATGGAAATCTTAAGTTTGCTTATTTCTGCTTCCAAGTTGAATGGTTTCTCCAATGGAGTCTTTGTGTTGGCAATAGCAGATTTCCCCTTTTCAAGTGTATTTTCTGCGTTTTCCTCTTGATTAGTCATGTTATGGTGAGTGGTACCTTGCGGTATTTATGTTTTGGGAAGGCTTTTAAGAGTGCTATTTACATTTTCCTTTGAGGATGAAGGTAGCAGATGCTGATCATTAGAGGGCTGCATGTCTGGTGTGTCTGTTATATCCTCTATTGTGACTTCTTTCGAATCTGGGATTGTTTGTTTGGTCTGTTCTGTGGAAGCAGTTCTGTCCTTAATCTTCTTGGGCTGCTTTGTTTCCTTCTGTTTGATGGGCTCGGTTACATAAATTGTTCTAGTTCTCAGTTTATATTGTTTTTGCACTTCATAAACAGCTGAATCATAACCTTGTTTGAAGTCAAAAGACTCACCTGACTGGGTCTGAAATTGATTAAAGTCATGCTCATCTTGGTCTTGTTGAGTTAGGAAAATTTGTTGCTCACCCTTCAAATCCACCAAGTTCATGTGAGTGTCGTCTATGGCATCACTAGATTTGGATGCTTCTGTATAGTTTTCTTGGAAAGGAGGCCTTATATCACGGTCTGAGCTAGATCTACCAGCGTTTGAGTCCTGAGTTTTCCTGAAATTTGGGTTCCTTATGGTATTGGGCTGTTGCCCTTCCCATGATGATTTCCTCTCAACACTCTCTACTCTGTCTCCCAGCCTGTGCATGCCATTGATAATAGCATCTAGCTTTTGATCTAAGGCTGAGGGCTCTTCCTTGAAGGTGGTTCTTCTCTCAGTTCTAGCTCTGTTTCATTTGGCAATTAAATTTGCCTCCACAGTGACAGCCACATTTTTCATGTCTGCAAGGCTATTAGGGGCTCTTTCTTTTAATTGGTAGGCCATATCTGGGTCAAATCCATCAGGGAATTTATATAAGGCAAGGTCAAGTGGGGGCCTTAAGTTTTGTGGGATAGCATTATAAACGCTATTGAACCTTGCACAATAGTCCAAGACTGTTTCTTGTGGACCTCTTTTGATTGTATCATATTCAGCTAGTATGTGCAAGGGGTCTTTCGTTTTCTCCCATCTGTTGATAAATGACTAGTATAATGCTTCTGGGTCTGCTATGGAATTGGCTGGAAGTGCTCTAAACCAAGTCCTGACATCGCCTATCAAACTTTGGACAAAAATCTTCATTCTCACACTATCATCGTCAATCTCATAGCTTTCAAAGTAATCCTGCATTTTCTTTGTATGTTGAAGGGATGTGCAGGCACTTGTGCCATCAAAATATGTGATTTTAGTCTGGTAATCCTGAGGCATAGCCCCGAGATTTGCAGGTAGCTGTAAAGGTGCATATCTATTCACCATGTTGGTAGGGATAAATGGAACAACAAGGATAACAGGGATTACAGGAGTAGTAGTGGTAGTATGTGCAGTGAATGGAGGTGTGGAAGGAGTGCTTTGAGACGTGGATGAAGAACAAGGGGAACTAGGGGTTGAACGAAATAAAACTTTGACAGGGGTTGGGCCACAACGTGGGTGAAATGCTTCAGGACTATTATCAGCAAAATCCTCTCTTCGCTCTAGCTTCCTGAGGTTCCTTGGGATTATATTGGGATTTTCAAAAGCTGCTGGGGGATGTGGGTCTGGATTTGACCTTGTATAACATGAATTCTTTTTGGGAGCCAACTTCTAGCTTGTTTTTTGGGGATTTTTCTAAGAATATAAGGGTTAGAAAGAAACTTTTGAAGGTCTGGTTCCTTCCCAGTGGAGCTTTCCACCTTGATTTGTGAAATTATCTAAGGATGGTCCCCAGTGGAGTCGCCATTATGTTATCACTCAGGTTGTCCTTAAAGCTCCTTAAAGGATACGGCCGAGGTAACCACAAACCAATCTTTCGACTGCAGGTCCTAGCCTACCTGCAATCAGAGAGGGTTCTCTCTATATAATTTAGCTTTGTTTTGGGTTGATTTTAGGCTAGTTATGATTTTCTTGGGTTTTGTTTTGATTTTGGTGGGATGGAGGACTCTTTCAAACAGAGTTGGGATGCATAGTGTGAGAAGTTCAAACCATTGGGCATGGAGTCGTGGATTAGGCTTGCTGTTGCGTTTTCTTGGTCACAAGAGGAATACAGAGCAGGATAGCTACAAATAAAACAATATCGAGCTGGAATAAAGATGGAACGAAGGTCAGTGAATGAAAGGCAACTAAGTAGCTCTCATTATGCTAACAGAGGGAAGGTGAATGAACATTTATATAGGAGCAGTCAAGGATTCCTAAAAAACATTCATATATGAAGGAACTAGCGTAAATATGAGCAAATGAGTATTCATATTCAGGACCAATTCAGAGGAAAACATAGATAAATCACAGAAATTGAGAACAGAATACAACTAAGTGAGCTCTGAACTATTCTTTCTTTCTGCTGTTTAGATAGTGAAACAATGATGGCATAAAACATATAAACTGTAAACAGAGATAAGAAACACTTATTGGGCTATGTAGAAGCGTTAGGATTCCATAGTCACTCTTCAGTCATTAAAACACAACAGTCAGTTCATCTCCCAAACATTCCAGCGATCTTTGATTATCGAGACTCTCAGAAAATACAATGCAAGTCTAGAGGAAGTTATCGACCAACCAACCCTTTACATAAATACAGAGGGTTGTTTAAATAGAAAATATTTACAAACATCCCTTGAACAGGTGTCAAAGGAGAAAATATCTCAAATTATCTATCAAAACAGAGCCAAAGAGATCTGTGCAATGACTGCTTCTAATGCTAAGTTGTGCTGGAAATAAATGCAATAAAATATCTAAAACAGCTGCACATGAGGGAGTAGCCCCATCAAAATGGCTCTTTAGGGCTGCACAGGGTCCTGCAGCTTCAAAAATGGACTGAAAGAGTGCCTTGAGCCACGCGCTGTCCTATGTGTGATAACTGCGCAATTAAGGAAGCAGCGCTGCTCCAAAAATATGATTGGGAACAATGTCTCTGCAATAACTCTGTCTTGAAAGCCTTCATCTATGCCTTTAGGTGGCTTTTAAAGCAACAAAAGAAGTGTTGGTGAGCCTTAGTGGCTGAATGATGCTTTGTTGACTTTGCTGGGCTTGCTTTGCTTTCATCTGCTTTGAAAAACTGGACTGATACTCTTTACTGCATCCTGATACACTTTGGCACTGAATCTGGGCCTTTTCTCACCACTGACACTCTTTAAACTGTCCCATCGCCCCCTTCTGCCTTTTAATGCAAAAATAACTGCTGCTAATGTCCTCCGTGGCCTTTGGGTGCAATCGACGCTTTTGCCGATCAAAACTAGCCTTAAACTTTTTGAAAAATGGTGTAAACAGGAGGAAAAAGTGTTGCCAACTGTGCCGAGGCCGAGACTGGCCCCCTGGAGCAAAACTGGGCTTGGAGCGATCCTAAATGGCTTAAGGATGTATGATTTCCCTTACTGGTGGTGGCGGGCGGGAGCGTTGCACACAAACCTTGAACAATGGCCATTTTATCATAATATGAAAATGCTCTCAAAACACTGCGAAATTGTGAAAATTTGGCGCTTAAGTGGACACTGTAGCAATCATTAAATCCTGGCCGTTGGATCCGGCCCAGGCCGATCCAACGGCCCAGATCTCATCGCAATATCGCATCGGGGCGGACCAAGGGGTGGCACATAAACAATCGCCGAAACCACGCGGACCCGATATGCTATAGGCCCTTCCTATTATTTGGAATCACGTCCGGCCCATCGGCAATGTCATATCGGCAGATTTACAAGAATTTGGTTTGCGGACCCAAAATCCCTTAAAACTGCCCTTTATAACTTTTCGGCTCCGGAATATCGGAGCTTTCCCATTTCGCTGTACAAAGGCCTCCTCTCGAACCCGATAATTTTGTATGCTGCATTTTATTAATAGTTCGGCTCCAGAATAAGCAATGCTATATATGGGGCCGCGACTTAATAAAGACCGTTGATCTGAGGGCCCGAATGGGCGGACGCGATTAAATCGGCATTTCGTTATCAGCGGGGACATGGGGTAGGACTTTATACAATTGCGATCGCTGGAATGGGAGATCACCGACAAGATCTGGGCCGTTGATCTGAGCGGGAGCGATGGACGGCTGCGATGCGATATTGTTGAAAAATGGGGTTTTTTACGTTATGACTTAAGTTTTATAAAAAACTTGAGTTTAAACGAAAAACCAAAAAAGGGGAGTTGTGATAAAAAAGAGTATATGCAGGATATATGGGAAAATATGATGGAGGAAGCCTCCGATAGTGATATCGCATCGAGGCAAAAAGGAATGGGGGCATACATATATAGGCTAGCACTGTTATTACCTCCGACAACGATATCGCGTCGGAGGGGGGGGGGGGGAATCCATCGGAGGAGGGTTTATATGTATAGAAGGGGGCTATAAAGCATCAGAAGGGTTTTTTGCCTTTGAAGAAGGTAAAATGAAATCGGAGGAAGGTTGTTAACGCATGGGAAGGGGTCCGAAGCATGGTGAGAGGGTTTTGAGCCTTGAAACAAGGTTAAAACATGGATAATGGAGGGTTTGCATAGGTAAAAGGAGGGATTTTATGCATAGGAAGGGGTCATAATGCATTTGGAAGATGGTTTGAGGGGGGAAGTGAGGGCTCTTGCTCAGTTTCAGGTAAACTTAGCAATTCCCAAGTGTACTTATGGTTATGTTTCAACCAAGGGGAGGGGATAAGTATATAGGGGAGTTATAGAGATAGTTTTAGTAGGGGAAGGGAAAAGAGATAGGGAGTTACATAATAGAGTTAATAGTTAATGTGATAATGATGAGACAAAGCGCTGAGAATGAAGTCTTAGGCTATCAATGGGGGAAATGACTGATAGAAGAAGTGTGAACATTCCTTTAGTGAAGCAGATCTTCACCAAGGCAGATGATATGGAGAATGATGAATCTAAGAGGTATCAAGCAGATCTTGACCTCTTTAGGGGAAGTTAGTGAGTGATTTGGGAAAGAGGGAGAAGGGGAAGTTAGACATGCATTTCTTGAAGTCCTCCAACTGAAAAATCACCTTCAACTTGTGATATGATAGATATAACACTTGACAATATGAAATGGATCACAAGCCATGATTCTGCAACCACAAAGCTACCTACCCGGCCTATTCACCTAGCATTTTCTCTTCCTTTTGGTTTGGGTGCACTTGAACTAGCATACCCAGCTTTTTGTTCTTTTCTTCTTGCTGTCCTCCTATCTACAACTACACTTATTGCATCCGGGGGCTTAGATTAAGCTGTTGAGCACCCTTGTTTCTCTACCTATCTACAAATCTGCCAAGATTAAGCTATTTGGACAGATATTTATTCTCTATATTCTACAACAAGAAATTGAAACCTAGGGAGGCCAAGATTAAACTGTTTGGCCTACCCATAACTGAAAACTGATCAAAATGGATTACTTATCAAAAATGGAACAAAGCAGTAGCATTAAAACTGGCACACCTTCATGGATACCTCTCTGGTCATCTGTAGCAAATATGGAGCATTGCAGCATGCGTAGTATGCCATATTTGGCATGTAAAAAATGTCGATCATGAAAGATGATTAACCTGCTGTAGCAGGAGGCTAACAGTGGCTCCACTTGGGGATGGCTTTTCCTTGTGACAAGCCAAGAATAGCAGGTCATAATGCCTTGATCCTCTGTAGTTGCTGTTAATTGAAAATCTCTTCCGTGCTAACTGTTGAATGACTAGAACTTTAACTTCTGAATGCAACTCTCCTCCTTAACTGAATCACTGTGAAAAATAAAGCATCGCCTGCTTTCTTCTGTGTGCTTGATATTGCATACACTTTTGCTTGAGAACTGCCTTGTGAAATAAACACAAAAAGGGAATAAAATTGGAGCTCTCCTTTTCTTGTCTTTGAAAGGGTGCTGAAGTAAACTAAAAATCCTCCTTTCTTTTTGGTACTGTTGACTTGAAGACTACAAGCTGCAAACAACTTCTCTTTAACATAAATCACTGTGATATGACAGCGTTGCTCTTGTTGTTTTGCTGAGATTACTGTAGAGACAGAGATTAAAAATAGAGGAATTGCATTGGTTGTGTCTTCACAAACTTTGTTGCTGCTCCTCTAACAATCGGACTGTTTATACAAAATAAAAACAAAAGTGCTGATATATACAAATATCAATGTACAAAGAGATATCTACAAAGCTGCGTTATGTTCAACAAAAGGGATCATTATAATGCTTCAGCATATGGCCATTTATAGGGCCTTCTTCAGCAGTGCTGCCCTCTACAGATTTGAGGAAATATGTGTTATTTCCCTGAACAACAGAAATAACAAATGGCCCTCTCCAAAGGAAATCGAATTTTGCATGTTTTCCCTTGTCTTCTCTTCGTAAGTCCCACCTTAGAACTTTGTTGCCAACACAGAAATTCTCAGCCTTAGTCCTCTTATCAAACATCCTTTTGAGCTTCTCTTGCATAATTTGAACTCTGTCATAGACCTGCTCTCTTGTCTGCTGCAAATGAATTGTTTGGTTTATCCTCCTTTATATATCATTTGGCTCAGCTTGAATCTCTTGCAGTAGCTTGATAATAGGAATGCCCAGTGATGAAGGAAATCTGGCCTCCATGCCATATACTAGCTCATAAGGGCTCATCCCAATGGATTTCTTGGTTGATAATCGGTCTGCCCATAGGGCATTTGTGAGTTTTCTATGCCAATTCTTCTTGTTTTCTTCTAAGGTCTTCTTGATAATACTGATCAGGCTCTTATTAGATGACTCGTCTAAGCCATTACCTTGAGGGTAATAGGCTGTGGAATGGCCTAAAGTGATATGGAATTTATGGCAAAAATTGATCATCCTTTTGGATTTGAAAGCAGCGGCATTGTCAGTGATGATCTTCTCAGGGTAGCCAAATCTAGACAGGATATTGCACTCAAGGAATTGGATAATGGTGGTGTCATTGGCCTGCCTGCATGGAATGGCTTCAATCCACTTGGTGAAATAGTCGGTGGCAGTTAGAATCCACTTATTCTGGCCTGAGGAAGAGGGATGGATTTCTCCAATGAAGTCAAGACCCCATTGTTGAAAAGGCTTTTCGGTTGAGACTACAAACTAACCCTAGTTCTACAGACTAACCCTACCAGTGCAAGGAAAAAGACGAAAGTAGCGGGAATGTATGCCATTGACTTCTAGAAATTTAGAATGCATGTGACTAAGCCACTCTTGCAGTGGAATCTGAAATGGAATGTCTTTTTGTATTTTTGAGTAATCTTGTAGAATTATTATTATGCATGTGCTTAACTGTTTGACTATGCAGAGGTTGATTGATGGAAGGAAATGGTGAGGGTGCTACAGGAGTTTGGGAAGGTGAGAAGAGGGCCTAAGGGGTCCCTAACACCCTTCCAAAAAGTTTCACAGTGATTGGATCTCGAAAAACCGCTCTCGTGATCTGCTACATTAAGTCTGCAGGGGTTCTACAGGATGTTCCGAAAGGAGATTTTGGAGGGTTTATGGTGGAGGAAAGGTGGAGAAGTGGAAATGGAGGTTGGATGAGGGTGTGAAGAGGTTTATAACCTAGCAGATGAAGTGGAGAAGTGATGAGGATGGTTGGATTTGTAGAAGGAGGGGTAGAGCAATGTTGCACAAAAATATGGAAATTAGGCCAAAGTGAGAAAGTGTGGGAAATGAAAGGAAAGAATCTAAGTTAGAGGATGGAACGAGTTGTGTTGATGGAGGAAGTGTAAGTAGGAAGGTTTCTCAGGTGTTCTACACACTACTTCTGCAAACTGACCAAACAAAAATCATGCAAATCGAGTATCTAGCTATTCTAACCTAATTTGACCTAGGAACTAGCAACCATGATGAACATCAATCCCTTGGTAGAAAATCCTGTGAAATAACTTATGAAAACCAAGCAAGAATGAATTTAAGCATGTAATCACATCTGGTATCAACTTTTGCAAATGAGAAAATAACACTAGCAATTGCATGAAGAAGCAAGAACAATGTTTTTGTGGCAGCAAGGACACCGTGGTCTCAGCTCATCGTCGCGAGGAGGGAGAGGTGAGATCCAAGGTTGCTTTATGGTATTTTTCAAAGATATTTTCTGCCTTCAACCTATCAAATCACTTTGAAACATGAAATCTTTTTCAATCATCAACACTGACCTAGATAACCAAGCAAGATTCTAATCTACCAGCAAAAACTATTTTATGAAGACAGTAAAGAAAAACATATAACAATACATGGAGGGGGTCCTGGCACTTGGGTTGGGCCCAACCCCAAGAGCTACAGGCTCCTAAAAGAAACTCAAAACTGATGCAACATAAAACTGGTTTCCATTACTCAAAAACAACCATGTCCAAAATGTGTTACAACAGAAGCTCCAAAATGGGCTGAGAAACAAAGCAACACTATAGTGCGAAATACAAATGTTCAAAAAGTAACCTATGAAGGTTGGAAGCCTTCCTACTTATGCACTATGAGGACCTCTAGCAGTCCTCCTTAATTCAAGGGGCTTGGCTGCTCAAAACTGTAGTACTTAGCCACTTCATAAAAGCTGCTCGACTGCCTTTGGAATCAACTTTGGTGGGTTGTTGAACTCCAAGATGATGGTGGAGAACTCGAGGAAGGGGTCATTTAGTGTAGGAGACACCCTTCCTACAAATCCTCAGCCTTGTCCCCTCGTGTTTGGCTATCAAATGGTCCATAAATGCTTGACCTTGGTCCAAAAGTTGTCCAAAAATCTGCAAAAAACACGTATTAGCCTTCATGGTCAAGTGACTATTCTCATTCATTCAATTAACATAAACATACTTCAAAAACATACATAAACTATGAAGAATGGTGGATAAATGGAGAACAATAGGCAAAATTAGCCCAATAAGTTACCCATTTTTTGGGCTCATCATATGGCCGCTACAACTGGAAAATTTTTGTTAGAGAATGTGTTAACATGGTTTGGATGTCCAAAAATACTAATGAGCGACCACAGAAAGCACTTCCTGAATGAGACTATTAGTGCACTCACTGAGGAGTTCCAGATATATCATCAACAAAGCACACCATACCATCCACAGGAAAATGGGACCATTGAAGCTTTCAACAAAATCTTTGAGACTGTGTTAACAAAGGTATGTAATGCACACTGGAATGATTGGGATTTGCACATACCTACTGTGCTATGGGCATATCGAACAACGTGCAAGAAGTTGACGGGTCAGACGCCTTTCTGGTTAGTCTATGGAAAAGAAGCCATCATGCCAATGGAATACATTGTACCCAGTTTCCACATAGCAGTGATGATAGGCATGGCAGACCGTGGAGCTTTGGAAGAGAGGATCATGCAACTGGAAGAACTTGAGGAGGAATGGTTTCTGGCAGGATTCCATCAACAGGTACAAAAGCATCGGGAAAAAGCTTCGCATGATCACCATATAAATATGCACACGTTCAAAGAAAATGATCTAGTATTTCTACAACACCAAGTTCGAGAAATTCCCTGGAAAGCTCCGAATGCATTGGTTGGGACCCTATGTAGTACAAGAAGTCACAAATGGGGGTGTAGTCCAGCTTGCCAAGATGAATGGAGAACCTTTCCCAGGCAGAGTAAATGGCATTTGCCTGAAGCTCTACACGGGTGGGCCAACATCATGACTAACTGATTAAAGAACAGCCTCACCACTCCAGGCAGTTGAAAGAGAGCGCGGGACGTTAAAGCAGTCTATGGGGAAGTTGCATAACAATCAAGGGGTGCGTAGAATTGGTATGTCACCAGGGTCGCAGTTGCGTAGAAGGGGCTGCGCTGCTACGTGGACAAGCAGAAAGGTGACCATTGCTGACACTATTCATGACAAGATGTCTGAGTTATGGAAAAAGGGAGCAAGCGGCGGGCAATTAAGAGATGCGTTATGAGCTCAATCTAGCACGATCTACTACAGGCTTAACATTACAACACCAAAAAAGGAGGGAACCAATGAATTTGAATTTCAAAATGTTTATAAATCATAGGGGGCATTCGCCAAACGATCTGTGAATTTGAGGAAGGTAAGCTATTGTGCCTCCCCGCTGAGATGGAGTTGTTCATTATTTACACTCAAGGAGTAAGCCCAAGTGTTGTGATATGGCCAATAGAGATGCAGGAATTTCTGGATCTTATGGTGTCAACGGTCATGGGCACCGCGTAGATTTCAGCACCAATGCTAGGGGATGTACTGGAAATTCTTAGACACGAAGCAGAACTGGTCCGAATGCCGCTGCCTAACCCATGGGCTGGCTGGAAAACCATAAAAGATAAGGGAAAGCCTGTAAATACAGAGCCAAATTATGGAATTGCAGTTAATAGTTCGCCTCACATGCACCCTGAATATTGGGATCTCGCGGATAGCAACAACTGTCTCACAAAATTGAAACACAAGCTGCAGTAGACAATGCATATAGGTGACCATAAATTAGCGACTTGCTGCGTTGGCACGAGGAATTCCTATACATGGCACCCCAACTTGAGCTAAAATCCTATGAGGGTGTGCTCTGTGTTAACCAAGAAAAGCAGGATGAGCATCATCAGTTGTGCGAATTAGTGAAGGCAATTGAGCATGAGCTAGAAGAAGAGTTGCAGGAGACAAAGAAGGAGTAGCAACATGAAGTGTGTCACTCATAGGAATGGTGGACCGCAAAGCCTAGGAAATATGTATTGCTGCACCAACGAGTGACTCGGGATGAGTCACGATGATTGTGTTGGGGGCCTGTTGGTTAGCAGACGCCCCACGTAATAGTTTTGGGGCTTAGAGCATAGAAGTTAGGGGAATAATATTGTAAATCTCTGAAATGTGCGGAGCACAAAATGTAATAGGTCGAGTCAAGGGGTTGCTTGCCAAAAAATAATATTGAATAATAAAAAGTAAGTCGATCTACCCATGGTCTGCAGACCATGGGAATGTATAAATAGAGTGAGGCTTTAAGGATAGAAGGCAGTTTTTTTTCTGGGCTAGATATGATGTAATATGGGTTGGTAAAAGTAATAATAGTTCTGCTTCTATAAGTTCAAGTCAACGGTGTCAGAGGGTAGATATAGGCTTCGCCACTGTGTGGATAGAGGCCTGATAGAGTCCGCAGCTATGTGTGCGGACCCCTGCAGCTGTGTGCACAGGGCAGAAAGAAGGTTGTACTGGAAAGAAGATATTAATAAAAATAAGTTGTTTATGAAATATCGCGGATCTGTTGTATGTTGTTGTTGGAAGGGAAGATATTAATAAAGATAAGTTGGTTCTGAAATATCGCGGATCTGTTCTATTCTGGTTTATGCATTTGTTATATTAATTTATATCCTTTTATGATTGTGCACACTAGGTTTCATTGTTAAATGTTTGCTTAAATATTGTACAAGAAGATCAGATCTGTAATGAGTTCATTAATAAGAAGGTACAACCGCGCGGAAGCTCGATACTAGTATAGAGTGGCGCGAGGCCACAAAATGGTTCGCGACCCCTCCAGATCACATCAAAACATCCCAAGGGTGTGGAAACCTGGTTCCAGCACCCTACCCTGCTAGCTCGGGTTAGACCTCAATACGCGCTCCGCGGGCTATTGCCGAAAGGGCCGATAGCTGCGGGATTTGTTTGGCTAATAACTCTTTTGAACCTGGGTTAGGGTCCAATAAGCCAACAGTTGCGGTAAATCTAGGTTTTGTGTTGCCTCGGATGGCTTAAGAATCCTTGATGGTGAATTTCGGTATATACGGTAAAGCCTAGAGGTGGTTTTCTCTCTGTTGGGCCTAGTAATACCGAGTTGGGATATGCAGTAAAGCCTGGAGAGTGGGTCTTGGTTTAGGGCCTAATGATCTGGGTTTGGATTGTGGTAAAGCCTGAGAGATTAGGAGGCAGGAAAATTCCTCATGGTGTAGGGCAAGAATATAGTGGCATCCATGCTTTTTTTTCCTAGTGATTGGGTGGAGATCACGGTAAAACCTATTATGATGTGTTCATTGTGTTTGCCTAGTGATCCATGATGGATTACGGTAAAGCTTGGTTTCTGTTGATGAGGATGAGGTGGTTTAGCCTTGTTATGCCCTGGTTGGCTCTTTTGGTTGAGTTCCACATTCATGTTCAGAATATGGCACCGAGGTGAATGGTTGAAGAGAGATTTGGTTCAACCATTCCATGGTCAGGTGGAATGCGGTAGTCCCATCTCTAGTTGCTTTATTGCATTAATTATTGAGAAATTCATTCCCTTCGTTTCTATGTGCAAATGTATTGATGTATATGCGGATTTTGATGGCTGATATGTTTATGGTAATTATGTTCCTATTATGCTGGTTATATATATATATATATATATATATATATATATATATATATATATATATTATGAGAACGACTATGTATGTCTCTCAACATGTTTTTACTTGTAAATGAATGGATAATGCATCTATGGTGTAACAGATGATAATGAAAAAAATGACATGAGGGAACAATGGTTCATACCGACTCTCAAATAACTATGAGATCCCTACATTTAATTCTATTGTTTACAGTTGTAGGTTACATGTTGATGATATGTTTGACAAAATCCATGGCATGGCTAGTAGGGGTCTGGTTACAATCGTGTTCATCTTATTATTTTTGCGTCATTGTTTCCCTGTAATTTCACTGATTTGAAGCCATCATTCCATTTTGGGTAGTGGCCTGGGCTCTAGTCCTGAAAAAGTGGTTTAAATCCTAGGGTCACTAACACAAAACTGACAATTTTGGCCTTTGGTCGCTGGCAGGAAAGCTTGTGAGAGCGACTTTAGGTTGCTGGTCACTACCTTTCCCATTGAATGAGAGCGACTATGGCCTAAGAGATCCAGTACATCAATGGGACTCAGGGATAGGCTGTCTGAGTGGTTGACCTATCTCCTGAGGGTTCTTTTGATGATGTTGGATGACTATGTGTGATGTTTCCATTGATTCCACTTCCTTAAGGTCACATACGAGGTCAAATATGGTCATAGTAGCCTTTCGTCTCTTGTTTACCTCGGTTGGCATGGTTACTTGGGTGGATGTGGGAGGAGGGTGTTACATTATTTATAAACATTTATATGTATAACTTATTTATTTAATTTAATTTAATATTATACTTATAATATTGTAACCTAGTCCTACTTATTTTTTAATGCATAAAATTTATATTATATTTCTTGTAATCATGTTTACTTTTATCACAATGTTTTCAACACCGGATATAGGAATATGTTTACAATTTCATTTTCTTAAGCCCCAAGGGATAGTTCATTTGGTCAAGTTCTCATTTCTAAGTACCTTTTAAATTGGGAGGTCACAGGGTCAAATCTATTCGACGCCCTTGGGGCTAGCCCCTACTAGTTTGGTCAGCGGGTAGATCCCTTCGGGTTGATCTACCTAGATTTTCTTGTGGATGTAGTTGTGACTCAGTGTCCATGAACCACATAAAAAAAAAAAATCCTTTTTAATAAGTTTTTATTTCTTATGATATATTCTATCCTTTCGATGTTATTGTGATAGGGATGGGTATTCAAAAACACTTTTAAATTTTCAAATATAGTTTTATTATCACACTAATTTATATAATTAAGTTTCAATCATTGTTTGTTTGATAAATAATTTAAAAAAATTATAATATAATAATATAAATACTATATATTCTCTTAACATAATTAATTTATAAAACATTACATTCCTCTCACACAATTGAAAAATTAATTTATAAAATATAAACATAATCATGTTTTATTTTATTTTTAAAATGATCGTTATCATAATTTTAATTTTATATGTGAATATTTTCCATACAATATTTTTTTTGTCAGAGGGAAATATGTAACAAGAACCATATTATCATAGCTTCCATCCACAATCACATAGTGTTGCTATCTAGAAAACCTCCAGACCCATGATAATAGCCTATAAATTATGGCTGGCAAGATAAGCCAAAAGTTACCTCTTTCGAGATCACCCATGGGGTTTGAACTAGTGAACTTTACAAACGAGTGCATTAATAGAACATTCAATCACCAACAAGTCCCCGCCTCGTGGGATTATCTTTCATACAAATCTTATTGCAGTCATAATAATTAAATTAATATTTAAATAATAAAATTAATTTTTTTATTTGATTATAGGGTATAGAATAGACGATGATGGGGTGTTCTCTTAAATCACTTCATGGTGTGAAGGTCACCGGTTTGAGATTTTGTGGGAAAAAATATACCCATGTTAAGGGCTAGTGTGGCCCACACTTGGTGCATATGGGGTGATTTTGATGGCTGAGATGCCCCTGGGTTATGGTTTCTTAAGCCAAAGGTTAACTATGTAGTCATATTAGGACTCACACAACTTAGAAAAAGATATATATATATATATATATATATCTTTATTTATTGAGAAAAAAAATTGTGAAATGTTTTTATGAGAGACATAATTTTTGAAGTTATGTCACTCTCTTTCATCTCTTCAACATAAGCTAAAATATCTAATCATAATAGATAACGAATGCCAATGATATACTCATTAGGTATTTAAAATGTTACATGTGAGAATTAAATCAATAACAACATTTCTCCTTACCTTCTAAACTACAAACAAGATAAAATATTTATTAAGCAATTACATATCAATGAAAGTTGATATAAATATCAATTAATTTAATTTAATTACACAATTTAAACATGGATCCATATTTAACTTCATATCTATTACACTCCAAGAAGGATCAAATCTCTCAATATAAAAACCTATTTTTGATTGAGGAAAAGTTTAGATGGATCTATATTGGTTCTTTATAATCATCATTAATGCGCCTAGAGCTAGCGTACACCCCAGTATGGAGAAGATGTTGTTGTGGAGCTTTAAATCACTGAGGCATTAGATCTAAAATTAAATCAAGAAATAATAATAATATAGATTCAATAATGCGGAGATGGGAGATATTGTATTTGTTGG
Organism: Pinus tabuliformis; assembly: GCA_031772625.1. NCBI lineage: Eukaryota > Viridiplantae > Streptophyta > Pinopsida > Pinales > Pinaceae > Pinus > Pinus tabuliformis. Next base: position 1,336,544,760 of record CM062820.1, on the reverse strand, counting down.
AATCACGATTTCCATTACACCAAAACCCATAGGTGATAGTAAACAAATGCATCGCCAAAGTTAATGAATCCTCGAGAGGAATTTAAGCACATGTCACAAAACACACGGGGAATGTATTATCCAATTCCTAATAATATCCCCCCCACTACGAGTTAGGTGTGATTCGAACTCGAGACATTGGGATCTCATACCACTTGATGAAAACTTGGAAATTACTCAGAGGCAGAGGGGTGAATCTGTAATTTTATGTTTCCAATTTGTAGCTCAAATTAATTTTCTTTTTCTATTATCTTGTTATGCAACTAATGACTTATTTATATGCTAGACTATTAATGGTTTCTTTCCATATATACTTATTCAGAGTTCAGGAGAATTCACTCAACATTCAACAAACAATAAATGAGGACACCATATATAAATGGAAATCCATAAGGGGGAAAGACATGAATTTTTATTTTTTATTATTTATTTATTTATTATTTTCTTTTATTATTTATTTATTTTTTTTTTTTTTTCTGAAAGTGATGTGAAGGAAATTACCTACTCCCCCATTACGCAAAATTTTCTATAGGCTCCAACCTATAGGAGGCTACTACCTCAAGGAAGCTCCAACTCCCACACAATTTTTTGTAGGCTACAACCCACAAGAGGCTCCTATCTCAACAAGCTACAACTCATTCTTTATCAAGCTACAAATTGAAAGGAGTTTGCAATCTCCCAATCATAATACAAAGTTAAGTTTTTTGGTTGCTTGAGATTAATTTTTTCTCTCAAATCTGCTACTCATCTTCTCTTCTTCTCTTCTTTAATTTTATTCCTCTTCTATTACTTTTATCTCCTTCTCCTTACCAGAATGCTACTCATGAACCCTCTCATAAAAACTACTTAACATCAAAAAGTTATATTCTCGTTCAACAATGTATATTTTATAAGCATAGCTTATTGACTATTTGTATTCTAGGTAGTAATACAAAAAAAGGAGTTGTCTCCTGGTCTTCTAAGGATGTTCCCAATGTGCCTCTCCATTTTCAGATTTAAAATTTAGAATTTCGTAATAAAATGGGGCTAAAATAATATAGGCCATTAACAATGATTACAAAAGACAAATCTTCAAATCTTTTCAGATTTGTATTAGCTACATGTTTTAGATTTATACTAGCCACATATTAATGCCTTTGAGGATTTTGGTTAATAAAATCATACATTTTCGAGCTTATGTCTCAAGACATCATGTGTGATCTTCCATTTTGATTGTAAGCCATACATTAAGATAATCAATAAACATATTTATTTAACATAGTTTGACCTTCACATTGATCATCATAGCCTTTGCACTTCACATCACTTATCAACCTTTACATTTTAAGTAATCAAAATAAACCAATCACAACACAATCAACAAAAATTATCCTTAACAAAATTAAAATGATTATTTGACATCAATGCCAACATTTTCAACATTCTCCCCCTTTGGCACCAACGAGAAGATTATGTTCCTTCTCCTATTTTATCCTCTGCCTCCATACTTTATGTTCCTTCTCCTATTTTTTCCTCTGCCTCCATACTTCTGTGCTAGGGGAGAGATTGTTGGGCATTGGAAAATCCATTGCTCTCCATATGTTTCATGACATTTTCTTAACCACCTCTCAAGGATCTGTTAACTCTAGCGATATGTCCGTTTACTAACACTTGCAAGTTTTTGTGTAGTGGAAATCGTGATTCCAACAAGTGGTATTAGAGCAAAAGGTCTTGATTTTGAAGCACACTTGACTTGTGATAGAGGGGATATTGATGCCATTGTTGTCATTTATGGAAAATGACCAAAAAAGGACCAAAAATGTGTTGCTTAGAAGTATGTGAGATATGTTGATGAGTTGACTTAACAATCCCGAGCTCTGAAGAGAACATCACATTCTATGCCACACACCTAACTTAAACTCAAAAAATTATATTTCATACCATTTACAAACATTACATCCTAAGCCTTTCCTCTTCTATTATTCAGATTGACTTTACCTTTTCCTCTAAGTCTTAATGCTTCATCATTTCCAAATGTGACATTTCCAATTTTATTTTCATCTAGGGATACAAACTTTCTTTTATCTCCTATCATATGTCTTGAGCAACCACTATCCACATACCATTTACTATTTTGATCTTGAGCATACAAAACCAGGCCACACTTATCGACATCTAAGATACATTTACAGGGTACCCCAAGTGCAAGGCTAGTTTGATGTTGATGAGTAGGCTTGGATATTTCATGGTAATCACACTAATAGGAAGTCTAGGGATATGAAGGATGAATATGGACCAAATTTATATGCACAGGCTTCATAATTGTGGAGAAACCCTTTCCATTGATGTCAAATGGGAAGGTAAGAAAAGGTTGTTGAAATTGATCAGGACAAAATATGGAGGATCATTCTATTGCCATCAATGTCGAAGAGGGAGATTGATGGCATTATTGTCATTGATGGAAAATGACCAACAAAGGACTAGGAATGTGTTTCTTATAAATATGTGGGATACGTTGTTAAGATAATTTGTACAATGTGTTGTTTGATGTTGAGGGTGATGACAATGAAGTAGAAGCAGGGTAAAGGAGCATCAAAGAAGCAACAAGGCAGGGATAAACAAAGAAGCAACAAATCATAAATGCTATAGAGATTAGCCTTGGAGAGATGTTGCAGAGATGCAGGGAAAATGAAAGACTCCATGAAAACAAAGGTAAGAGTCCATGACATACAAGGCAAGACTCAAGGCCATTAAGTAAATGGCATGAAGAAGTTGTGATGAAAGAGGTTGCAAAACATAAATATGATGCTAGAGAGTGATGTATTGCTTTCGTATGGTGCATGCATATTGCCTGCATTGGAGAGTGAATGTTTTCACGTGTTATTTGCTTCATATGTTGGCATATTTAAAAGTGGCTGAAAATAAAATTGTGTGGATCATTTATTTTTTTAATATTCAAAATCTAAAGAGGTGTGAAACAAATTGGTGGAATGTAAAGAGGAAAATTTGTTCACTTCATGTTCAAGTTTGGCATACCAACAACCATCAAAGCTTTCTTATAAAAATGTGTGAGTTTTAAAGGCTATATGGTTAGAGAGTTAGAGAATGTGAGGGATCATAAAGGTGTACCTGGCATATATAGATCAGATGTGACACAAATTTAAGGAGAAGAAGAAGTAGAATTAGAGATGGAGGTATGCATAGTTATAGACCAGGTAAACCAACATATTGTTTTCATTTTGTATGAGGGTATTATGATTTCCTTTCAAGTTGGATCCTATTGAGGTAGGAGTCTCCTATTGGTGGTATCCTGCAGAAATCTTATAGGAGTTGGAGTTTCCTTGCATGTTGTAGTTTGAAGAAAATTTGAGGTAGTATCCTCTTGTAGGTTGGAGCCTACAAAAAATCAGATGTAATAAGGTAGTGGGAGCTTTCCTTTACATTACAACAATAAAAAATTCACCGTTGTCCCCTTTTATGGGTTTCCACTTAAATTCGGTGTCTGTATGTGATATTTTTGTGTGCACATTTTATGTTGTGGTCTACATGGTCACATGTTGTTTTTATTTTAAATTAATGTTGTTCATATGGTGTATGATTCTCATTTAAAAACTCAGTTAATAAGTTAAAATAAAAAAAAATTCAATGTTCATGAATGAACTAAATTGATTCAGTCCCCCGCCCCCTCAGTTTAGTCAAGTTTTCATCAATATTTACATGTTTAGCTCACTTACAAACATAATAAATGGTTAAAAGGTAATAAAAGTAATCATAAAAATAATAATTTGATTCAATCCAAATTGCTATATTGTATTTTTTTCATTAATAAAATTACAAAAAATTCCTTGGGTAAAAAACCATTATAAGCATATGACATTGATAAAAAAAAGTTATGAAAGAGGATAGAACATATAATGGTTCCTTTAGAGTTGACTATTGTTGTAACAAGGTTGTATGAGAATGTTATTACTAAGCTTAGGACCATTGAGGGATGGCGAAAAGACATAAAATAAAATATTGGATTCAAGCAAAGTTGTCCCTTATCTCCTACCCCTTTTATTATATAAATAGATAATATCCATTAAGACCTTGGAAACAAATTCAAAATCCTCCAATATTTCTACTCAAAGATGGATATGACTGTAAATACATGTTAATTTTTCCAAGAGAAGTATTGTTATTTTCTTTAGATAATTGCATGAACAGACTTTTCATCATTTGCATTGCATTCACCCATATCATCATAACATCAATAAAAATTATGTAGAAAGAAAAATAACATCAACCATGTAGCGAAATAACAAAAGGAACATCAAAAGAAAAACATGTACACATAGAGACACCGTGATTTGGTCGGAGACCATGGAAAACCCCTACAAGGGGGAAAACCCTTTCAAATTATTCTTCCTATTAGATTGTCATAAAATGTTTAGCAAAGAGAGAGTGCAATGATCCAATTCACCAATCATAAGATTATACAACAAAACCAACCAAAAAATATCCAAGAGATGAGCCCAATAATAACACTAATCTGAATTAATGTTCCCAAGCCTATGGTCAACAATAAAATATTATGATCTACTGTCAAACAGAACCTAGGTCACAAGCGCACAGAGCTAGTGACCATCTATGTGGTTGCAACTTTCCAGCCATGGTGACATGTCTATTCTCTGTGTGGCTACAACCAAGATATCCTTGTTCCAACTCTATCTCTCTATACCCAAAACCCTAATTCACAAGTGCGATCTCGGACCTCGCAATTTCAAACCTATACGAACGAATTTTGTGAACCAACCTTAGACCTATTTGAGCCAAATCAAAGAAGAGAGAATAAGAACATGCTTCATAATCATCTCCAAATGAGGTTGACTTGTATTTATAGGCTTTCAATGCTATCCAAATTCTCTTGTGGGCTGATCTATGATTTTGTGCACATGTGGGTTTCCATATTAAAAATAAATTTTCTTCAATCAAATTAAATTATTCCAAGGTCTAGGTAGGGTCTTGCTTGATGAGGAAGACTGTCCAAAGGAGGGAATCTATCCCTAGGCTACCAAATTAACACTCCCTCTCAGCTAGGGAGAAATTACTAACTACAAAATGTGTCTCATATCAAATATCAATTAAAAATCATCTTTGCTCATATACTGAACGCACTCGAATATAAAAGAAGAATAATTTGACATTGGAGGGGAGCTCAAGCTACCACACTCTATCCATCGAGGAGCTACTGCCACCACCTAAAATTATCTACCAGCAGGTGTTACACATCATTTTGTCGCATTAGGAAAATGGCCATCATTAAAGATATTTCGTTATCCATCAAAGTGTTCCAATGCATCCCCCTACAAGGTTAGAACCCAAAAACTCCCAAAGGGAATTAAATTCTTGGATATTAAGGATCAAAAACCTAGTTTTGGCTTCCTGCATAGTTCCCTAGTCAGTTTATACACATACGCAAAAGAGACCATCAGAATCTATGCACAAGTACGCTTTGTCTGACACTATGGCCTGTGCACATGAGTGAGCGCATGTAAAAATAAAAAGTAAAGTCTAGAAGCATTGTTAGTTGAATCTTTCCCAACTAACAAGTTCTTAATGGATTCATATTCAAGCCTAATCCCTCCCATCATGGAGCTACTTCCCTCTCTTTGTGGAGCATCTATCCCACCATACGTGGATCTCATTCCTTCGGAAATGGATCCCAAAATTCCTCTTTTTGGCCTATAAAGCTAACACATGCCTGCAGATTGAGGACGACTACAGAAGGTGGGCTTATGTTGCAGAAATAAGGCTAAGAGGATTTTAATCCAAGGAGAGGGTTGAATATTGTGAGAAGAGGCTTGTAACATCAAGACTTTGAGGTTGTAAGTTTGTTCTCCATTTTATTTAATAAAAAGCAACTGATGTTTCCTAATTATGTCTTTTCTGATATTATTTGTGGGATTCCTTAATCACTCACATAGGTTATGATTTATTACTGATTCAATTTATGATATATGTTGAGTTAAATAGTTCCTTTACCTTTAATTATATACATTATATGCTTTGATCCTTTGTGTGTTTTGTGTATGCAAATCTCCTTCGAAACATCATGGAGAAGTTATGGGAAGTGCTGGAATGACCTATAAAGCAAAAATGGGAAGCTAACTATTGAATCAATTTCGAGGGAATTCAACAAGAATTTATATTAAATGGTAAGTGATCTCTCTCATATTGTTTGTTTTAATCAAGCATAAGCTAAGGAAAGGTAGTAGTTATTTCTTGTTTGTTACTAGATTTATTTCAGGTCTAGGGAGATTCTTCTTGTCCATAAGAGGGATTAGTCTGCCTAAAAGATTAGTGACTTCACTAGGGATCGTATCAATCTCCATCATTCTATTTGTTTTGAACATTGATCCTTCTATCTTAGCCTTCCTTGAGTGCTTGGAAATATTAAAAATCTGAATTTTATTATTTGTTTGGTTTGTTTTTAGTTTTTCTAAAAATTTCCTACCATGTGCACTTTATCTTTAGGCACATAGTGTATTTTTTTGCACTTTTCCCTTTGAAATAGTGCATATGTGCAATGTATTGTTCTATTACCTGTGCACATACCTGGAATTTTTGAAAATTTTAGTTTTCGCTTCACCAAGTCTAGAAATTTTTGTTTTTCCTATTTAGTTACATTTGTTTACACCTTCAGTAAGTCTCTGACAATTTGATTAGGTGTTTTGATTTTTCTTTTTGAGAAATTCTTATTTTATTTCCTTTGGTCCTCAGATGTTTGTCTCAGTTTCCTAACAATTTTCGCATGTTTTTGCTTTCATTTTTGAAAAATAAATTCCCCCTCAATCGTGGGGGGGCAGGGTGTTTAAATTGTGTCTGAGTGTTAATCACCTTTGAGTGTCATCACTTTTGATCTTTGGATTTTTCACCCAATTTTATTTACTTACACTTGATTGGTTCTTAAGTTACATAGGTGAAGGAAAATAGTCTTGTTGTTCTTTCGCTGATTCAAAATCATCTTGTGTTTTTTTCTAAGAACTCTCTTGCATAGATTACATTTACATAGGTTTCAAGAAAATTGTGCGTAGATTGCATTGCATTGTTTGGAACTTAGGGTTTTGAATTGCATCGAAAAATTAGAAGTGGTGCATTCTGGAGTTAATATTTTAAAGAAGAACCCCTATCCTTACTTTAGTTACAATTCATCGAAATGAAAAGATTACAATATCATATTCGATTGCAATAAAGTTTTGAGTCAGGTCATAACATCATCAGTTTCATGTCCATTTACCTTTGAGTAAGTAACAACTCTTAGATCAGGCGGTAGGGCTTTGGAATAGGAAAGTGAGTTAACTTTCCAAAACTACAAACAAACATTAGCAGCTTACAATAGGGAGTAAAACCATTTACTACAATTTGGCTATGGGAAGCTCCCCTTACAAAGGCATTAAGCACGAGATCATGTCAGACCTAATGGAGTGATTGACCCCACTTCATTAGTTATGATAGAGTGATTTACATGTATTAAAAACGATGTTGAAAGGTACTTGGGAGTCACTTGGAAGTAAACACTATATTAAACATGTGAGGAGCTTTCAAGGGGATTTAGCTTTGTTACTATTCCCTTGCGTCTATGCCTGATTTGTGACTGACCCCCCAGGTTAAATTGTTTTACGTGGTAACCTTAGAGACCATAATATTAGGGCTATTACCTAAGGTGATGGTGGAGGAGAAGTTTCTTCTATTCCTGGAAAAAAAGTTGGCTAGCCTCAATTGGACCTTTTTGGAGGGTATTCTTCATTCGAGATGACATAAATGAAGTTTACTTGCACCAGATTGTGTACATTAAGCAGGTTTTCAACATAACTTGTTACACTCATTCTATCTTTAGCCACTTTTCAAATTGATCTCTGTGACATTGGATTTCATCACCAACTAGGTATTTCACTGTGAAAATATTGTTTGCATCATTTGATTCCTTAGATTTACTAGTGCATGCTATTTTCTTGTTTTAACTCTTCTACAGACCTTAGGTGTGGACTGTGATTTTTAATTGTTAATATTGATATTAAATTTATCTAAGTTGAATCTAATGGAATCAATGCAGGAAGTTACTATTAAAAATCCCCTTTTATTGGGAACCCTAATCCTCTCCCAGATTTTTCAAATGTTGTTCGTCCTTATGTGGCTATGTTGTCACTTCCTAGATTCATGATAGGTTTGTCGATGTGGCTATTTTCAACTTACTTGATCCCAAATACCCAAACTACTACACCTCAACTAAGTTTTGCACCTCAACCAAGTTCACCATCTCAGCATCACCAAGCTCATGATGACCCGTTACCTTCTTCACCCAACATGTCCTCCTCCCTTTCTTCTTCTTTTCTTGGTAAAATCCTTGATGCTAGTAACCAGGTGACTAAGAAGAAGAAGAAAGGGAAGAAGAAGAAGATGCAAGATAAGAAACAAGTCAACCAACCAACTATGGTTGTAAGTATTGGTAATGTTGAGGAAACTTCCAACATGCATCGAGGGCCCATATACCCTTGCAAGCTTTGTAAGTGTGACTACTTCCTTATCAATTGTGCTGGTATTCCTAAGGTCTTGGAACTATGGTCATGAAATTCTTATCAACTTTCTATTGATCCACCAACCAGTGATTGTGAGGTTCCAGGGAAAAAGGCTTAAGTTAGGTTTCCTTGTTGGCTATTTTATCACTCAGAAATTTTCCCTAGAAGTTTTCAGAATAAGGAAAGGACCGAGGTAACCACAAAGAAACTTTTAAAGATAGGCTCTAGCCAACCTATGTCTCAGAGAGGGCTCTCTCTATATGATTTAGCTTTGTTTGCTGGGATTTTAGGCTAGTTCTGAAGGTTCAGGGGTTTTTTGATTTGTATTGAAGATTGGATGGTGGAATCCTTAAAACAGATGGATAGAATGATGCCTTTGGACCATTGGGCTATGGAGTCAAAAGAAGGGCAGTAGAACTGGAATTAACTCACTAAAGGGAGTGTTCAAAGGGAAAGCTAGCAGAGTAAATTGCAGGTCTTTGGGCTAGATGGGTGAAATAGTCTTAACCACGGTGAGAGAGAAATTAAGAATTCTCAGATTGGGATTAAAACGAGGAACATAGGATAATCAGAAATAAAGGGAAATTAAGAATCCTTTGCTATAGATTACAGAGAGACAACCTAAAGTAAAGGGCAATTAAGAATTCCTTAACTCATATAATCAGTAAAAACATTTAAATGCATAACAATTAAAACAGAGTGTAATGAAGCAAATTCTGATCATTGAGTTGTAGGACCAAGTCCATCAACTCCTCATGCTTGTGCTAGGCCTCCAAAACTTCAAGTGTTTGAGTATGTCGCAGCTCGGGTATTTTTAATTGCTTCTTAAGTGCAACAATATCATCATTTTTCTTCTTTATGAGCTACTTTGTAGCTTTAATATATTTGGGATCATGTCCCAACTCAATAAATAAGTCTTCCAAAGACTTAATCTTAGTATCCTTGGCTTGCGAGGAGGCCTTCTCCAACTGAAACTGTGCTCAGATATTATTCAATGAGTTTTTTCGTTGATGGGCAGCTATGGATTTACTTGTAAGGGTGGAGTATATCATCTCTCCAGCCTGTTTATGCAGTTCTATTTGGTCTATGAGATGAATATCCCTTGCCAATACTTCAAAGTCAACCTTCTTGAAGTCTGATGATGTCTTGGGTTGCTGTGTTGTGGGTTTGATAAAGGACATTTGAAGCTTTCCCTCTTTGATGTCAAAAGCTTAAATCAACCTTGTTTGATTTGTGGGAGTGATTTTCAGATATTGAGCATATGTCTAAGCTTCAAGCTTCTCATTTCTCATTCTGATTTCTTTATATCTGTCCTTTATGTCTTGGTCCATGTTAGAAGGCCTACTAAATGAAGACACTTCCACACTTAGCTATGTTTCCAACATCTGAGTTTGTGATGTGGATGCTTCCTGTGTCTCCCCAGATGGGGTTGTGCCCTTTCTTTTGTCCAAACCAATGTTGGTCACCTGTGCTAATCCTTCTGTGTCTTCCTGTTCAGAAACAAGATTGAGCCTTTGCCTTTTGCCGTGACTAGTTTCACACTGCACATTATATGTATCCATGCCTAAAGTGGAATCTCCCTCTCTATTTCTCTTGGGATTTCTTTCTTCATTTTGGGGAGTATCCATGATAGTAAGGGTACTCATGGCCAGTTCTTGTTGTTCAGGTACCTGTAGAAAAGTGCTCTCATCAAACTATCTTTCTAAGTCACAGAAGGCATTCTCTACATGTACCTTTGTACTGTCTTTGTCTACAAGGGTGTTTTCCACCCACTAAGATTGATTTTCATATCTTTCTATCTCTGGTATGGGGTGGTGGATATAAGCTCCCAACTTGTTATTTTTTCTCAATCTGGTCATGGATTCTTGAGGGTCATACCTCCACATGAAACTTTGCTGGAACCTCATTGGCTGCAAAATTTAGTCTGCTTCCTTCCTTGCCTCTCTAGAATTGCAGATGAAGGGGCCTAACTGGTTTTTTACTTTGAACTGAGATCTTTTCTTGGCCGAGACAAAATTTATCTCATCAGAGTTCATTCTTTTCCTATAGTACTCTAGAGAAAATAACCTCATGGGGACGTACCTGGGTATTTTATATGGTGCAAGATGGCAACCATAAATCCTTATCTCTGTGTGGTTTTGGTAAAGGTACCAATCTCCCACATTGCTTTGTTTAGACAACTGAAGGACCCTTTTGATCTCTGGACTTATCCTGGGTGGAGGGCTTCCTTTCAGCATAGTCATGACTGGATGAACAAAAGAATCTATGAAATATGAATAGGTATATGATGAGTCATACTTATGGAACAGTGGGGTCCAAAAAATGATAGACCTAGGCTGGCCTTTGGTATCAAGCTTCTGGAGGAGAAAAATAAATCTGTCTGGCTGATAATATAAGAACATATGGTAGAGGACAAATGAATATTTAAATAGTCTTTCATTGTTCATCCTGGTGAACTGTTCATGCATTCTCTCAGCTATGAACTCAACATAATTATACACAACAGCAGGAGGTTGTCCTGGGGTATAGATTGACATGATAGCCAGGACAAGTTCATCAAAAAATTCATCAAAAGAGTAGCCTAGGATACATGATATCATGGTGATGATTTGTTTGCCCCTTTCAGAGAACATGGCATAAAGATATGGGGGGGGGGGGGGGGGGGAGATTTTTAGGAATGTACTGCTCTTCAACAATGAATACTTGGAACAATTTGGCCAGTCTGGAGGGACTTAGTTTGGAATATTGGTTTAACAAAACTCCAATTGAGAGTGGAGTCATGTTTGGTCTTGGTTAGAGTTGCAACATTTCATTTATGGATTCGGTTGTGATAGTAAACAACACCTTTTGGTTATGAGACATTATGGTTCTATGGCTATGGATGTAGCATGCATGACACATATGAACAATTTCTAGGAAGATATGTACTTGGGGGAACTGATATTTTGGAAAATTTGACTCCCAAAAGCCAATATCATTAGCATGGTTGAGGTAGTTGTCCCTACTTAAACAATGGATTTTAAGCATGTGGCCCTAGGTAGATGTATCTTTGATTTGGAGATCACTGTCATCTAAGGGGAGGTGGTCGAGGTCCAAATGGGGAGTTGTGATAGGTCTAACATTTAGGTCAACAAGGGCAGCCATTATTCAGTTCTTGTGGATTTGAATTAGGCGTTGGGGGTTTATTCAAAGGTTTTAAATGGAAATTCAAAACTTATCAGAGGGTTTGGTTGCAGGTTTCTTAAATTTAATTTCCTTTTTAATTAATTTTACTTAATGAAAATACTTCACAGGCCGAACGTTTCCAAATTTGAAAGGGGAGTGGTATTTTATGGTGAAATACCTGGAATTGGGTGAATTCGCTTCAAATTGATGGTTCGTGGTAGTTGCAGAGGTTTGTATGATTCTGGTATAGAGTAAGAGGTCAGTTGGGTTGTCGCTAGCATCTTCTAGAGAGAATTTGGAGGTCTATGGCAAGTTTAGTTTTTGCAGGAGTCACAATGGTTTTCAAAGTTTATAGAGAAAAATAAGTGAAAAGGGAAAAAAGAGGGCTTTGTGGAATTTTATAGAAAAACAATTATTTTTCGCAGGTTCATTTATGAATTAACAATTGGTGGTTTTTTGGTTAAGCGGGGAAGTGGTTTTTCTTGGCCATCCCACTGCTTTTGTGGCGAGGGTGCTTCCTAGGAAGGGTCACCTAATCTACCTTAGAGTGCGAGACATAGAATTCGTGGGGTTGAGGAAAACCACCTTATCGGGTAGGTAAAGGTCAACGATCGGCTTCAGTCGATATGGCTTTGGCCCATTGGATTTGGGCGCTTGTGATCTGGCGATAGTTGGGCGGAGAAGATGCGCGGGGGAAATGAACATTAGTTGGGGGGCGCCCAAGGGTTTTAATCATAGTGGTTTTTGGATTAATTTAGGAAGTAATCCTAGGTTAAGTGATCGGGCCGGGCTTTAATCATGGGATTAGGGAATCGGGTGACGCTAATGAAAGGATTAACTTAGGTTTACCGAGATTTGGTAAACTAAGTAAGGTTTCATCGGGATATGGGTAATTTATATGGTTTTATTAAAACTAAGGGTTGGGATATTTAATTTAGGGGTTTAATTAATATACAGGGAAAAGGTAATTATAGGGGATTTATACAATAAAATTAGAAATTAATATGAAATGAATGAGCGGAGAAGGTAATATCATTTAAGCATAATGTAACCTGTAACAACTGCTCACTTTACATACATTCAATACTTAGGATAAAATTATTCTGTGGGTTTTTGAATGAAATATGTTTTAACGTGTGCGGGGGGGGTTTACTTTTCCTAGGTAAATGAAGTTTAACCTTAGGAAAAGGGTTTTATTAGACTAATGAGGGGAAATGAAGGGATATGAATTTTCATGAAGAGGATTCTAGCACCTGTGTCCATAAGTCATTAAGACGAGGGTTTGGTACCTCCAAAATTCAGAGAAATGCTCTGAGCCTTTAGTAAGCAGAGGGGTGAAATGACTGAGGGGATGTTAAATAAAAAAATTGTAAACAATTGTCCTTTCTTTGTTTACTGCTTATGCACATTTGAAAGATTTATTTAAACATGATATAAGTGCTTTTGTGTAATCACTTGATATTTATGCAACATTTCTTCTACTTACCCATTTACTTACCCTACCATTTTTTCTTCATTTTATTTGGGTGCATTTAGGCTAGCAAACCCTTATAAATCATTTTATTTTACAACGTAGACTAGATCTGATTCTAACCTTATATCATCCAAGGGCTCAGATTGAAGTAATGAGATCCTTCTGTTTTCTCTACTTATCCAATGATCTACCAAGATTAAACAATTTGATTACCATGGATTGTGGTATGAATAACAAGCTGCACACAATTATTATTATGCACAAAAGTAAATAGTAGTGGAATTTTGACTTCCACACTTTCATTGTCTCTTTTGTTTTTGGGGTTCATATATTTTCATTTTTTGACCTTCTCTTATTCTTTTTTTCCTTTGATTTTTCTTTTAGTACATGCCCTCTTTACATTTTTAATTTTTTTAATATGGAAAAAATTTGTAGAAAGCAAAGGTATGTACAATATTACAAGGCTTAACCTTAGTCATTCAATATTATGACTCCTATTGGTATAGGAACCTAACAGTGGCTCCACTTGGGGATGGAATTTTCTAGTGAAATATCAAGAACTTTCAAGATCAGTGGCCTTTGAATTTATATTGATGTTACCTTGCAAAGTGTTCCTACATCTGCATTATTGATACTTATGACAATGAATCTTTCAAAGCTGACGGCCTTCTCTTCGAGCTTCAACTTCAAAAATCACAATCCAATCCAAACTAGAGTTTTGAAAATAGAATATGTACAAATGGGAATTGAAAATTAGTAACTAGGTTCAAGGTAGTGTTTTAGCATTTGACCATTCACTAGGCCACCTTCAACTTTTGTACCATCAATTTCTCTTATGAAGAAAGAATTATTTCCTCTATAAGCATAGATGACATAGGGACCTTTCCATAGGAAATCAAGTTTCCCATGTTTACCTTTGTCTTCCCTCCTTGAATCCCACTGAGCACCTTGTCACCAAGGTAGAAATCTTCAGCCTTGGTTCTCTTATCAAAAATATTTTTAACCCTTTCCTGCACAACTTGAGACCTAATGTAGAACTCTTCTCTCGTTTGTTGTAGATGAATAGTTTGATTGATTCTTCTTTGGATACTATTTCGTTCAACCTGCAATTCTCGAAGTATTTTCATTACTGGTACTCCCAAAAAGGATGGAAAGATGGCTTCCATCCCATAAACTAGTTGATAGGGAGAAGTACCAATTGATTTCTTAGTAGTCAATTTGTCTACCCATAAGGCATTGACTAGCTTTTTATTCCAAGTTTTCTTATTGTCCTCTAGTAACTTCTTGATGATGTTTACCAGGCTTTTGTTTGAGGATTCTGCTAATCCATTTCCTTGAGGGTAATAGGCTGTAGAATGGCCCAGGGTGATATGATACTTATTACATAAATCTATCATTATTTTGGATTTAAAGGCTGCTGCATTATCAGTAATGAGCTTAGTTGGACATCCAAATCTTGATAGAATATTGGTTTCAAGGAAGGTTATGATAACAGTGTTTGTGGCTTACCTTGAAGGTATGGCCTCTATCCATTTTGTGAAGTAGTCTATCGCTGTGAGGATCCATTTGTGTTGGGCAAAGGAGGGTGGATGAATTTCACCAATGAAGTCTAAACCCCATTATTGAAAAGGTATTTTATCAGATATTGGCTTGAAGGGTAAAGGTAAAATCTTTTTCTTCCCCTAAAAAATTTGACATTTGAGACAGGAGGTCACATATCTTTTGACATCAGCAAACAAGGTGGGCCAGTAGAAACCAGCTCTAAGGATTTTATCTGTAGTGGTCTTCTAGTAAGGTGTCCTCCAAAGTCAACTGCATGAAACTCTTGCAAAATTTTGTCAGATTCATATTTCAATAAGAAATTAAGAAGAATACCTTCATGATCTCTCCCAAACAAAGCATAGTCTAATATACAAAATTTCAAGGATTTCATCTTTAAAAACCTGCTTTTAGTCCAGGATAATTTAGGAAGAGCTTGTAAGTTCTGTAAAACATAAATAATATCAGCATACCAAGGTGATTCAATAAAGGTCTGGCTTATTAGTGGAGTCACCATCTCCTCTTCATTATCTATTACTGCAATAAAGTTTATATCCAAGGCCTGACAGTTCGATTCAGCCATGAGCTTGGCTAAACCTTGGCCCTTGATTAACTTAGTAGGTTTGATTTCTATATCATACTCTAAAATAGTAGCAATCCACTTTCCCCTCTTTCTATCAGGACCATCCTGAGTCAGGATGTCCTTGACTACTGAATTTGGAATGTAGGCTACTATATGAAAATACAAGATGAATACCCTAAAGTCCTAAATGGATTTGACTAAAGCCAATGCTTGTTTTTCCATTATATTGTATTTCAAGGGGCATCTCTCAGGGATTTGCTAAAGAAAGGAATGGGTTGTTCATGGCCCTGGTCATTTTTCTGTAATAGAACTGCAACTATTGTGTGCTCAGAAGCAAAGGAAAACAAGATGAAATCTTTGTCAAATTTAGGAGTGATTAACACAGGTGTTTTAGTTAAGGCCAGTTTAATGTCTTCAAAAGATTTTTTAGCCTCAACAATCCATTTCCTGGTCGAATATTATTTTAGCATATTGTTTAGTGATCTAATTAATTCTGCCAGATTAGATGTAAATCTTCTAAGAAAATTAACTTTTCCTAAAAGAGCTTGTAACTCTCTAATGTTCCTCGGATGTTGTATTTGCAATATGGCTTCTATTCTCGCAGGGTCTATCTTTATACCATCTTTTGAAATTATGTGACCTAAAAAATTTCCTTCTTCTAACCCAAACAAAGACTTTTTGGTGTTCAAGGAGATTCCAAATTTCTTGCATTTAATAAAAACATCTTAGATGATCCAAATGTCGATTGTCAGATTTTGAAAAAACAGTAATATCATCTAGATATATCACAAGGGAATCATGAATTTATTTTTGCAAAGGCTATGTCCATAGCCCTCTGGAAAGTGGCTCCCCATTCATTAGCCCAAAAGGTATTTTCACATACATAAATGTGCCCCAAGGAGTAGTAAAGGCAGTTTTGGGTTGGTCATCTGGATGAACCAAGATTTGATTGTAAGCAGAAAACCCATCCAACAATGAGATTCTAGTTGATCCAACTACCCTATGTAATATGTGATCCATTTTAGGGAGAAGGTAATTGTCTTCTAGTGACACTTTGTTGAGGTTTCTGAGATCCACAAAGAGTCTAATCTCACCAGTTTTCTTTCTAGTTGGCACTAGGTTTGAGACCCAATCATAAAATTTGTTTGGTGAAATTATTTTGGCATCATACGACCTCTGAATTTATTTTTCAAATTAAAGTAATAAGATAGAATTGATCCTTCTAAGTTTTTGTTTGAAAGACTTGATTTTATTTAATAGGAATTGTGTGCTCGATGATGTTGGTGTCATAGGATTTGAGGTCCTCATAACTCCAAGCGAAAAAATCCTGAAATTCTTTCAACAAGTCAATGTATTTTACTTTTTCAGTTGGAGGTAATGATTTTGAAAGTTTGATTAATTTAGGGTTTTCATCGGTGCTTATATTACATTCCTCTATATTAGATCTTAATGGTTCCATTTTAGGCTTCCTAGGAACATCATTTGAGTCAAATAAATCTTCCAAAGGGGTTAATTCCTTTGGTAAGAAGCTATCCTTAAAATTAATTACTTTGGTTTCTTCACTGATTATTTCATCAATCTCAATTTTCTCTAAGTTATCTATATGTGATTTAGTAAATTTAGTTGGATTGATTCTATCTAGTTCATCACCTTCTATCTTGTTTATTTCTATCTTATCCTTAGTGTTCGGATTTATGGATGTATCAGTGTCTATATTATTATTTACAAACTATTCTTCTGAAAGTAAAAAGTTATTTATCTGCTTATCATCAGAAAATATTTGCCAATTCTTCAAATTATCTGGAATTGCAGGTCTGTGCCTAACTTTAGTAGTGTACTAATGGTTAGGTTGGAAGGGTAATTTGCAGGTGCTGGCAAACACTGCTAAACTATAGGCTTGCATATTGTATTTTCTAGGGATTACTGCAAGCTTTGTTTCCAGGAAAGTGTTAAGTATTTCTACAATAGTTCCGCTATAAGAACTTAATCTAGGGTACTTTGTCATATATACACCATCTATCTATTTTATAATTAGTTCAGAGTCTCCCATGACAGAAACTCTCTTAGCTTCTAGATTCCTAACTAACTTAAGACCTAAAGTTAATGCTTCATACTCGGCCATTTTATTAAGACATTTAAAGTTCAATCTATATGCATGGCCTTCTGAGTGATTATTCTCCAGATTGTATATCCACACTCCTACTCCTGCTCCTAACTTATTGACTGATCCATCAAATTCTAAAGGCTATAATATCTCATGCTCATAATTTTCACTCTCTGCTGCAACAAACTTTTCATCACTTATAGCAATTTGACTATCTTGTTCATTGAAAAGTTTTGTAGTTTGGTTAGTTTCATTTTGTGTATAAACTGCAATTTCTTTTGGTTCTGTATTAGTACTATTTGAAATTTCTTCTTGTGTTTGATTTGAATTATACAGGATAAAAGAATCGATATCTGAGTGTATGGAGTAGATGGGAAAGTTTTGAGACCAATCCTAGCTACTTACCATATATTTTATTAAGGTTTCTTGGTATAGTTTCTTAGGTTGTCCAAAAACAAAGATTGTTGCATCTGACATATCTAGTTGTAAGAACCCCTAAAGTTTGTTTCCCCATGATCTGGATAACAACATGCCATACTTTGGTCGGATGTCGACAACTACAATATCCATAAGGATGCTTTTGGGAGGATATTGGACTAAAGTGACACACAAATATTTAATCAATCCTAGACACTTTACTTGACTGGAATCAAATTAGAATAAGTCTTTGTAAGGCCTTGTAATGTCTAGGTTTAATTTCTCCATCACTGATTTGGGCATTAAGTTGTGAGAGGCCCCAGACTCCAACATTGCATTGTGTAGAATTTTTTCATGGATATTAAGGCTAATGTAAAAATGTGGAACTCCTCCTTCTAATGGTTTGCCATTAACATTTGGACCAAATATGAGTTTTGGTTGGTCATCAAACAAGTTGACAGAATCCTCATTTTTAGCAATGTTCAAGGTCTGGTTTATTTGTGACTTGTAAGTTTCATTCTTGATTATTGATGTTAAAGGAACTGAAATATTTATCTTTGCTATCTCTACTCCCAGATTGAATTGCAAAGAAGCTTTTTCTATTTGAATGTTTTGAATTTTTGAAGTAGGGATCTGAGTAGACTTATCTTCTTTTACTTTATTGGGGATCTCCTTATGTGGATTTTCAAATCTGTTGTTTTGAGTTTTATCCACTGGTTCCTTAGGTGGAATTGAAGCGGATGGTGGATCAACAGAAGGTTGATCAGAGGTTATATCTACAATTGTGGGGCTAGAAGGCTTTGGGTTCTTCCTAGGGAGAATTCGAAGGATATTTGAAACAGGGGATTCTTTTATTTTCTTGGGTTGAATTTGTACTTTTTTCTTGGTTTGGTCAAGGACATCAACATTCTTTTTGCTTCTCAGATTATATTTTTTATGTACTTCAAAAATGGTAGAACCATACCCTTGTTTATAATCAAGTGACTCTCCAGACTAGATTTGTAATTATTGTAATAGATGCAGTTCCTGCTCATCTTGGGTTAGAAAAATAGTGTCCTCATCATTTATTCCCATTAGGTTAATTTCTGTATATTGTTTTGGATCTTCAAGATGGGATGGTTCTACATAATTTTCTTGAAAAGGAGGCCTAATGTTCTGATCCGGTCCATTTTCCCAATGTTTTGGTTTTGGTTTTTTCTAAAATTCAGGTTTCTAACTAGAGGTGCTTGTTGGTTATCCCTTTGGGGTTTCCTTTATATGTTATCTATTCTATCCATTAGTCTTTCCATACTTTTGGCTAAACTATCTATTTTGATGTCAGAGGGTGAAGCTTCATCCTTTGCAGTTCCTCTTCTTTCATTTCTAACTCTAGCCCTCTTAGCTAACAAATTAACTTTAACACTAATAGCTACACTTTGCATTTCTTCTAATGTTGGGGGATTCCTTTCCCTATATTGGTATTCCATATGTGTGTCAAAACCATCAGGGAACTTTATTAATGCTAAGTCAGGTGGGGGTCTAAGATTAACTGGGATGACGTTATATATACTATTGAATCTAGTGCAGTAATCTTGAACAGTTTCATTAGGTTCCCTTCTAATGTTCTCATATCCTGAAAGGATTTTTAGGGGATTTTTTTTCTTTTCCCATATGTTCAAAAATTGCAGGGGAAGTGCATATAAACTATCAATACTATTAGCAGGCAATGATCTAAACCATTTCCTAACATCACCAGCTAAAGTCTGGGAAAAGAGTGTCATTTGAACATTATCTGTGTCAATTTCATGCAACTCAAAGTAATTTGTTATATTCTTGACATGTTTCTTGGTAGTGTAATGTATTGTGCCATAAAACTGGACAATTCTACTTTGGTAGTCTGCTAGCATAACACCAAGTTGGGCAGGTAAAACAAGAGGAGCATATCTATTTTCCATGGTTGTATGCTGGGAGGGGTTAAGGTGTGGATGAAGAATGGTTGCAGAACCAAGACTAGTAGGTGATGAATGGGAGATGATAGGTTGGTGAGGAAGAGTACGTACAAATGGTGGTGAAGAATGGAATTCAGAAGGTATTATTGACGAAGTTGAAGGGAACAATGGTGAACTCAAAGTAATGGATGATTGCTCAGAAAGATCAGGGGCTGTGGAAGTATTAATGGATGATTGTGGAGATTTTAGAATGTATTCATCAATGGATTTGTTGGCTTGTTGACTTCAAGGTCTTCAATATAGTCAGGATCTAGAACAATTTCACTGATTGTGTTTTTGGATTTTTTTTTCTAAATAATGAAAGATCAAAGGGCACATCAAAGGGAAGTTCTTCTAAAAATAACCACTCATCAGGACGTGAATTAGCTTTAACTAATGGGATCTAGCTAACTTTACTTTCTTCTTTTTTGGATTTTCTTGAAATTAAGTTGCGATTATCAACTACTGGGGTAGGGTTTGGGTCTGGAATAGCCCTAGTAAAATGAGTCTTCCTGGAAGCTAGAATTGCAAATTTTTTAGTTGTTTTTATGATATTTTTTCAAGAAACTTCTAACAAATGACTTTAAGAGGCTTAAAATGAAGATATATGATTTTCCTAAAGCTTTATTAGGACGGAGGATTTGATGTCCCCAAGGGAGTCGCCACTATATTATCACTCATAACTTTTACCTAGAAGTTTTCAGAAGAAGGAAAGGACCACGGTAACCACAAACCAACTTTTAAGAATAGGCCCTAGCCAACCTATAGCTCAAAGAGGGATTTCTCTATATGATTTAGCTTTGTTTGCTAGGATTTTAGGCTAGTTTTGAAGGTTCAGATGGTTTTCTATTTGTATTAAAGATAGGATGGTGGAATCCTTAAAACAGATGGATAGAATGATGACTTTGGACGATTGGGCTATGGAGTCAAAAGAAGGGCAACAAAACTGGAATTAACTCACTAAAGGGGGTGTTCAAAGGGCAAGCTAGCAGAGTAAAGCGCAGGTCTTTGGGCCAGATGGGAGAAATGGTCTTAACTAGGGTGAGAGAGCAATTAAAAATTCTCAGACGAGATTAAAACAAGGAACGGAGGATAATCAGAGACAAAGGGAAATTAAGAATCCTTTGCTATAGATTATAGAGAGGGAACCTAAACTAAGGAGCAATTAGGAATTCCTTAACTCATATAATCAGTAGAAAACATTTAAATGCATAACAGTTAAAACAGAGTGCAATTAAGCAAATTCTGAGATATCATTCCATATTATAGCATTCAGATTTCAAATATACATTAAATATTGTGGAAAAACTTTTAAGAAAAATGACAAAAACGTAAGAAAACACTTGTCTACGCTTTGATATACACTTGAATCCTGTGAAATATCTTATCTTTATTCATTAATCCAGCTTGCTGGTCCAGTCAATAATACAATATATTTCCAGTATTTTAATCAAAAAGTTCCATAGAAATTTCTAAGAATCCACCTTACATACTTCAAATTATGAAGTATTTATACAAAAGTTTATTACAAAATATCTCAAACTAACTTGAGATTTAATCTATGAAATACAAATTATCTTCTTGCAAGAAGCTAGAGACAAATATTGAACTATTTCATGCCATCCCTTTTATTATGGTACTGCTCGCTTTTATGGTTGGGTTTAAGCCCTTTATGCTGGCTTGCCGTTGTGGTCTTTTACACTAGAATCTTATTTAACTTTTATCTTTCACCTGATACTCTTTGCCACTGATACTCTTTAACCATGCTAACCTATTTTCATCTATTTACCTGGCTGTTCTACTTTCACTGTGCAATAACCTTTTCACTATAAATTTCTCACAGTAAATCAGTCATATTTTCCCACCATTCAACATCAGGTAACTTGACATTCATCATTCGCTTATAAATCTCATCAGCTTCGGTATACTTGGAAAAATTGGGCTTGGTGATGAACAAGTGTTTTATCTTATGCTGGAGAAAAAACAAGTTCTCAAATGTATTATAAAAAACTTTGCCTGTTGGCAGTGCATTTATTGCTCAAGTGCTAGCTTATTCTTTAGCCAACTGCCTGAGTCTATTATCATAGTCCTGCTGTGTCATAAGTTTGTCACTGATGACCAATGGACTGGGCAATCGTTTCTCCCTCAAAATTCATAATTTAGCCATGAATCTATCAATGGCTATCTGCATGTTTTGGCACTTTTCTTCCAAGTTTAGCATTAGGTTTCTCTTTGAAAGGACGTTCCTTATTTCCAAAATGGTTTCTTCTATATCCATCTCATGAAGCTCATATCTGTGTTTTCTATTAAGGAAGTGGATGAGTCTATTGGCATCCTCAGGCATGTCACTGAATTCCTCCTTAACCTTTTGGATAGCTCTTGTAGATATCTTTATCAATTCTATCTGCTAAAAAATAACTTGAATAGATGGCCAAATATCCTTGATGGAGTCAATGATATAAGCCCATAACAGTTCCTTGGCTTGTCCAAGGGGTTTCTCTAATGTTAGGTCTTTCTCCATAGCTTTGACTCTTTCACTCATTCTACTGGCCTTTTGTGCCTCTTCCTTTTGCATAATTTGGGCAAGTTTGTAGGTTGTTTCTAAATTGGACACCTTTTCTTTCAGTTTGTTCATTTATGTATCCTAAATAGACAATTCCTCCATGGATCTAACCAACTTTGATTGAGAGGATGTTTAAGTGGGACCCAGGGTTTATCCTCTACACACATAAGAAAAACCTTAAAAAACTTACGTGGGCACTTGGTCAATTTCCAGAAAATCAAGGTAGTGCTTCTGTAATTATTAATAACCATCGATTTTTTGATAGGTAGTTTGAAAAGCTGCCTTGAGGGAGAACATATTTGAGCAAACCATGTGTGATTTGTGACCCCAGGGTGCGGTTGGATCTAGACAGAAGATTTTGGACCATTGATCATTCTTGACATAAGATGTTACATCAAACTCTGCCTTACTTCCCCAGGATGGTTGATTTCAAGCTTGATGTGTTTCCCTGCAATATCACTCTAGTTTGAGAAACGAAGTGCTGCCTAAGCTGCCCTTGCATCCTCCACTTTATAATATTATATTTATATTTGATCGCTAGAAAATTTAACTGAGATATCCCAATAATGCGCAACCTAACATCAACAAAGAACTTTTGTGTTGCTTCTTCAGTTCTGCACTGCTGAATCATGAATTTGTTGAAACATTTCTTAGCCACACTGCCCTGTAAAAATAGTTAGAATTTATTAATAGGACGTTCATCATCTTCCTCTTCATTTAATTCCTTCACAACAATAGTAGCCCAATTGATCTAGTGAAGAACCAATTACCCCTACCTTTTGATGGATTTTATACCTCCTTCTACAACTATAACACTCATACTATCAGCCATTACAACACAACTATTCAATCGATTCTCCTAGGCATTGATGTCCACTTTGAAGCATGCTTTATTTCTTTTCATGACGCTCAGTTAGAGTGAGTTATCAAGTAATATTTCTATAAGAATATGCTTGTTCACATTCAACAACAACACCGTGTATTTCCATTTCATGCTTTGTTGGATCCTAGGTTGCTTCAGCACCAAGTACCTTTATAATATTGCTCATCTTTACTTTTGACTTTGGAGGCTCTATCAAACGTTGCCATATCATCTCATGTCAATATTTCCTTTGCAAGGCGCCACTATGCACACAAATTTTTCTACTCCTTTGCTTGTGCTTCTCCCAATTGACTCAATTTCATTATTTCTGCCTTTGACCATTTGGCTTCCTCAACAAATTCAAAATATTCCTACCTTTTCTCTTTGCACAAAATCGAAAAGGAAAATGATTAATATACAATTAAAATTCATTGAGTTGTCTATAGTGTGCAGGGCATTTTTATGAAAACTCAAGTTTGAAGGAACTCATGAAATATGTAAAACCACTTCGAATTTATATAATTTCCCATGTTGAAATTAATTGTGGCCTTTCTGCACAAAACCCAGATCAAGGTTTTTTTATATTTTTCTCTATTTACTTAAAAATGCATTTAAAATTTGATGCCTTAGAACCCCTACGTTTTTTTATAAACACAATAATGCTACCTCACTATTGCAGATAATGATTTTCTGTGCACAAAATTGGATTTACATGGCTTATTAATGCCTTTATTGTATAACACAATATCCAATGAAGTTCTTCTATGGTAAACAAAAGAAGTAGGATCACCAACATGTAGCTTTGACCTATCCTTTGGTTCTTGAATTTCAGAGGGGCAATATATCTACTTGTTCCACTGCCCATGTAAATTATCTCAACTTTCTCCATGGAAAAAGCTAGCTTATTGTCACATGTGTGTACATTATTATCACTGGTATGTGCTACCATAGAGGATGATTCCTCTTCTCTCTAACTCAAGCTTGTTGGCGATCATATTCAAAATATTTTATTTTTAGAACACACTAATTATTGTTCGCCATTTCCACTTCTATGACTGCAATCTCCTCTTCCAAGGCATTTTATATCGCGATCCTAAATATTTCAACAAAACATTACTTACATTACCCCTGTTATCTTGAATTTAGGTGAGACATTTCCTTGGGTGAGCACATGGCTAGTCTGAGATTTTTATGATATACATGGAGGATTGGATATTATGAGTTCACTGTCATTTTCACCAATTGCATTCTATCTAGACTCCTATAAACCCCAAAATTCCTGCTTGGGAGGATACTCATTCATGTGAACCAAAGGTCTTGAAACCTTTTACAATACAACCATTGTGATCTCTACTTCAATAGTCTCCAAAGCATGCTTTTATGGAATAGCTTGACTACATTCATTCAAAATTGAACTAAACACATTCCTTGCATATGAATCTCTAAGACAACATCATGACAACCACCTACAAAATTCATCCTTCCTTTGTACTTCTATTATAATTGAAAAGGCATTTCTTGCATTTCCTCCATAGAAGCTTTTGAATATTTCACTAAATTTTATTACAGTCATACAACGACAATCTTTGCTAATGAGTTGTTGCAACAACTTCATCCAGGGAAATTGTAGTGTGCATTCTGACATCATTTTTACGGGTTTCATCCAAAACTATTTTTTTGTCCACTAACATAATGTTTTTCACGATGCTTTTGTAGGGTGAGAAAAAAGAGATTGCAACAAATGTTATCAGGTGCCATCAAATTTTACAATTTTAATCATGTGCTGGAATTTGTTTTTGAATATTTTTAATATTTTAGTTGTGCCAGATTGGGCTACAACATCTAGCTTCTACTAGGGACAACACTTTTCACGCAAAGAGACGATAACTATAGATTTGTGGCCTTAGTTAGGCATGGAGTCCAGAATTCTTAAAGTCTTGAAATATAAAAACTAAAATCTCTCGTTTTTTTAAACCTAAAAACTTTTGCAAACCTATTCACAACTAGGACTATGACCCTTATTCATCAACTGAAAAATTATCTTTTTTATGTACGATTTCCTACATATGTACATGACTAATCTCATTCAAGTGAAGTAAGCCTTCCAATGGCACCAACCCAACACCTGGGTATTGGACCTTGTGCCTCTAGGTTGTTATGATTCAAAAAATAAAATTGGTATGGACCATAAAATATTTTTAGACAAAAACTTGAGCACATACCCCAGAGAATACTTCCATACAGTCAACTACTGAATCATAAACTTGATGAGAGGATGTTTCAGCTACCCACTTCTCATGAAAAATCTGCTGACACTTTTGCTGAACAAGGCAACTATACTCACCTTTTAAATCCTGAACTTGGGATTATACAACAACCTTCTTCTTTGTATAATAAGACGAAATAAATTTTTCTCCAGAAATATTCTTGTATAAAATTGTGTTTAATTTTTCACACATTTCGAAAGAATGACAATTGATATGAATATGAAAATTTGAAGATGGTTTCATGTGTTTTGATTCGACAAATTAATGGTGTAACAAATTTTTGCTAGAAACCAAGAAATTTTCATTACTGTGAGAAAGGTGCTTTATGTAATGTGAGTATTCAACTTCAATTTTTACAACATTTCCTTCAAGAAACACCATGTCAAATTCATTCATTAATTTCAGAAATGGGAAAACATTTTCTACAAAAGTAACATTATTTTGCTGAGGTAAATTGTTTAACTCATAATCATTTGACTTACAACCTTTAAAATTTGAGGAAGGAAAGTTTAGATCAAATGATTATTCTTTTGACTCCTTTTGCTAATTTATTTCCAGATTTACATAAATATTTTGATAGGGAAGCTTCCCACAGGCCCATTTTCTCCATACTGCAAAGCTTCCTTTCCCTAAGAAAAAATGGCAAGTTAATAGGATGAGCTACTAAATAATACACCCTGGAAGCAACTTTACGAGGTTGAATTTATTTGGGCATGCTAAAACAATTTTTTTGAAACCTCCTATTAAACTCAATGACTGATTCACTGTTCTGCCTCTGGATAGTATATAATTCCAATAAGTGTTTTTCATACAACTTATTCTCACCCAAATATCTAAGAAGGATATCCTCAAAACCCTTCCATAAGCTAATTGAACTTGCCTCCAAATACTGGAACCATTACCGAGCTTCCCGCTTTAATTTATGACAAAAAAACCTCAAAACCACATCTTCATAAATAATTTGAAATTTCCTAGAAAGTACTCAAATTATAAGACATGTTGTTTAGCTATAACTTCATCATTCTCTGCAGAGGAACTTGGGAGAAATCAAAAGCTTTTTGAAGGATACTGATGAAGAATTGTAGACAGCACCAAGGGTTTGAAAATCGCCTTGGCTCCAAACTGAAAAGAAGTGGATTGTTCATGAGGAAGATTCTTATCCTCCAAAGAAGATGAATCATCACCTTTATGCCCACACTGTGACTGATTATCTCCAGGAATTGTAATGCAACAACCATCTCTCCTCTCATATTTAGGAGATAAAGTTGTGTCAAGATCAATAATACAAGAAGAAGAAAGCTCTTCTTTTTTAAATAAATAACTTACTTTTTGAGCTTTGCAATATTATGAGAATATAATGCACGAAATAATATTTTTAGTGTAAAGGGGAAAGTATACCACAGAGATGATAGCCAAAAAAAAAAATTCCTTTAAAAACATGAAAGCCTGATACTTAAACTTTTTATGTGGCTTCCTAATTTTCTTGCTAGCAAAATATTAATTCAATGAAGCCTTCATCACTGGAGTCATTAGGTGAATAATGAACAACCAATTTAGATATCTAAATCTTGTTCACCATCAAGAAATAATTTTTTAATACCCAGGGGAAAATAGCTTCGTATCTCTGTTCCCTGACAACGACGCCAAAAAATGTTGTACCTCAGGCTAGAGTTCCTGGCTATGGGGGAACCAGTGCCTGAGACATTTTTAGATTGAATAAAAGATAATTTGAAACCAATGGAAGGAAGGACAAGACATGAGGGCTTGTAAGCAAAACTTCTATGTCTGAAAACCTAGCCTTCTAGGGTAGAATGACCAAAGACTCTGAGAGTTTCAGGGTGGAGATGTAATGTAGAAAATGAATAAGACAGAGCTTTGGCACATGAAATTAAGAATATGTGGTTCAAAAATATAAAATAATGATGGATGAAGAAGAAGAATATGAATGATATTTCCAGATGTGAAGCGCTTCATTAAGGGCTTCAAGATTATTTTTTCATGAGTATAATGAAATTTAATGAGTACAACAAAGTAAATTCATTAAAAACATAAAGTGAAGCACCAAATTCATCTTACACTATCCAAGAGAGGAAAAACATACAAGAAATTTCCAGTATGGGTGACTGTGCTCTTCCGAACCCTTGCCATGTCTCCTTTCTGCTATTTTATTATCTCCCCTACTCAAACTGTCTTATAATTGGTTATAAAACTGTTTTTGAAACAATAATACAACTCTTTAAAATATCTTAAAAAAAAATGATATAATAAATCTCATAATATTTAAAGCCACAAGAAAATAAAGGGAAAACTCTTTTAATGTGTATGGATTGTATAATTAGAGAGCCCATTTCTTAACTTTATTAATTTAATAACATGACCATGTAATCGACTTTTACAGAGGTGATGTTTAAGTGCAACCTAGGGATTTTCCTCTGCACAGATAAGAAAAACCTTAAACAATTTATGAGGGCACATGGGCAGTTTCAAGAAAATCAAGGTAGTGCTTCTGTAATGATTGATAACCATCAATTTTTAGATAGGTGGTTTGATAAAACTGCCTTGCGGGAGCACATCTTTGTGTAAAACTTGTGCAATTTGTGCCACTATGGTGTTGTTGGATTTGGACAAAAGATTTTGGGCCATTGATCGTTCTTGACATAAGTTGTTTCATTAAACTCCACCTTGCTTCCCCAAGATGGTTGATTTCAAGTTTGATGTGTTTCCCAGCAATATCACTGTAGTTTGAGCAATGAAGTGTTGCCTAAGCTGCCCTTGCATCCTCCAATTTATAATATTATCTTTATATTCTATCGCCAGAAAAATTAACTGAGATATCCCAATAATGTGCAACCCAACATCAGTGAAGAACTTTTGTGTTTCTGCTTTAGTTCTACATTGTTGAATCATGAATTTGTTGAAACATTACTTAGCCATAGTGAGCTGTAAAAATAGTTGGGATTTATTAATAGGAAATTCATCATCCTCCTCTTCATCTTATTCCTTCACAATAGCAGTAGCCTAATTGATCTAGTGAAGCACCAATTTCCCCTACCTTTTGATGGATTTTCTACCTCCTTCTACAACTATAACACTCATACTTCAACCATTACAATAGAACTAGTCAATCGATTCTCCTGGGCATTAATGTCCACTTTGAATCATGTTTTATTTTTTTTTCATGATGCTCAGCTAGAGTGAGTTCTCGTGTAATATTTCTATCAAGATATGCTTATTCACATTGAGCGAAAAGTCCATGTATTTCCATTTCAAGCTTTGTTGGATCTTGGGTTTCTTCACTACCAAGTACGTTCATAATATTTCTCATCTTTACTTTTTACTTTGGAGGCTCTATCAAACCCTACCTTATCATCTCCTGTCCATCTTTCCTTTGTAAGGCTCAGCTGTGTACACAATTTTTTATGCTCCTTTGCTTGTGCTTCTCCCAATTGACTCAATTCAATATTTCTTCCTTTGACCATTTGCCTTCCTCAAAAAATTCAAAATACTCCTACATTTTCTCTTTTCACAAAATTGAAAAGGAAAATTATTAATATGCAAATCGAATTCAGTGAGTCATCCATAGTGTGTAGGGCATTTTTATGAAAACTGGGGTTTGAAGGAACTTAGAAAATATGTAAAACCACTTCGAATTTATATAATTTTCCATGATGAAATTAATTGGGGCCTTTTTGCACAAAACCCAGATTGCGGACTTTTGAGATTTTGCTCTGTTTGCTCAAAAAATGCATTTAAAATTCAATGTCTAAGAACCACTGTGGTTTTCTATCAACATGGTAATGTTGCCTTGTTATCGCAGATAATTCTTTTCTATGTGCACAATTGGCTTTACTTGGCTCAATAATGCCTTTATTGTATAACACAATATCCACTGAAGTTCTCCTATGGTAAACAAAAGAAGTAGGATCACTAGCATGTAGCTTTGACCTATCCTCCGGTTCTTGAATTTAAGAAGGGCAATATATCTACTTGTTCCACTGCCCATGTAAATTGTCTCAACTTTCTTCGTGGAAAAACTATCTTATTACCACGTGTGTACATTATTAACACTGGTATGTGCTACCATAGATGTTGATTCCTCTTCTCTCTAACTCAAGCTTGTTGGCAATCATATTCAGGAGTGTTTATTTCCAGAACACACTAATTATTGTTCACCATTTCCACATCTATGACCACAATCTCCTCTTCCAACGCATTTTATATCCAGATCCTGAATCTTTCAAGCACACATTACTTCCACTAGTACAAAATGGTGAAATTAGTGACTAGGTGACTAAAACAGCTAGTCACCACAACTTTTCCAAGTGAAATACTACAAAAAATTAGCAATATTAAGAGACCCAACTGAAAACAACTAACATAAATGACTATTTTAGTCACGAGTTAAAATATATGACTAGATAATAAGTAATACTACTAAAAATGACTAACATAAATGACTAATTTAGTCTAGGAAAAAGATATGACTACCTAACAAAAACTACAATAACATGAATTAGTCGTTTATGTTAGTCATGTTAATTATGTCACTTCAACAATAAAAACTTACAAGTCATAGGGGATTCAAAGGTTGTTTTAGATTGGATGAAAGGTTATACTTCCTTGTACATGTCTTTAATCGATCAAAGGATGATTAAAATTATGGAGCTTATTAGAATCTTTAGGGTCATATTATTTGATCACATTCACAGGGAATCAAATTCAAAGGTTGACAAATTATCGAAAAGGGGAAAGGGCCAACACCTCCTTTTTCAACACGACATGACCACCTATATATGTTGCAACAACCTTTCCAACTTATTTAGTGGTTTGCACATATATTTCACATTTCTTCTTCATCTTGCAAAGTGGTAGTGCTAAGGAGAGGGTATGAACCTTGATCAAAGAATGTTCACTTAGTACCACTACCAAATTTCCTTCATGTGACTTGCATGATGATAAATGGATGACGTTTGAATGTTACAAACGTGTAAGTAGTCCACATTCAACTTTGTTGTCTTCATTGTCCTTAGTAACAACGACAAGTTTGAATATTTCCTTTATTTATCATCACAAACACATAATTGTTTGTTGTCCCATACATAGTTAATATTGTTGGTGTATGATCTATTAATTGTGGAATGGTCTCTTGATGATGATAATTAACTCTCAATCTCCAATGCTCATGAATACGATGAACGAATGATCTAATTCCTTACTTGTATATACAATTTATGTTTCAATTTCTATTTTTATTGTGCCATTGTATATATTCTTCACTAGCATCTCATGCTATATGGTTAAACGAGCAAGCTTTATATTTTATTTTTCAAGTATAATTTGGTTGCATGAATAAGCACGGTTGTATAATTAAATTCATTCAAAATTTGTTATAATTCATGGTTTGTTTGACTATTTGACACTTATCCCTAACCTTTTACTTTGAGAGTGAGTAGTGTCAAATCACTAGTCTTCATTAAGGAACTTCTTTTCATTACTCAATGACCTAACTTAGCTCGATATTTAAGGATTCCCCCCAGATAAGGATATCCTTATTGTAGTATAAAGAGTGAGAGAAGGCCACCAAGAGGACATTAGGTGGCTTGCTTGATGGGTGGGGTCAAGACTTTTTTTTTCTATGAGAGCATTTCAGTGGAGATACAATTTAGAAAATCCTTACAAGAAAATCAGTTTCCTTTATTTCGATCACCTAAACTACTTCCAATAAAATCATGTGCTTTTAATAAAATATAATTTTGATAAATAATTAATTCAATAAAATTAAAAGAATAAGATTATTATTATTATTGTTATCCTTTTTGTATATGAGAGAATAGACAACTATAGCATGTTTGTACTTAAGGATTGATTCTATCCACTACCACAATCACCTCCAAGTGTACCCACATTGCCTCACACTTGGAACACTGAACTAATTGAAGTTTAAACCAATAACATCATAAGAAACGACTTAACAACCCATTCTATGATACACTAATCTACACCATGGGGCAAATTAAAAACAGATTTTAATATTAAAAAATATAGCCAATTTATTTCATTTGAAAATCAATTTTAACATCTGATTTGAGGAAACTCTTTAAAATAAAACTTAATGTGAAAAATGTTAAGAAAAATAAATTTGGGTTAAATTATTAAGATAAAAATAAGTAAAGTGAAATATAAAATTAATAATTCAATCATATTACTCCTAATTTACCAAGTGTGAGAGGCATAAAATCTCTTCATATACAAACCTTTTTTAAAGTGAAATGAGATTTGATCCTCTCTTCCCTTGGTAAATCCAAAATTAAGATCTAAAATTAAGATAGATCCAAGCTAGATTTATATCAATTTATGTAATTGAAAGTAAAGAATTATTATTTTAATGAAAAGTTACTTTCAAAAATATTTTTAATTTCCTCAATTTTAAAATAAAGCCAGCCTAGCTCCATCTTAACTCTGGATCTATCAAGCGACGTGAGGGATCACATCTCTTGAGGTGAACATGTCTTTTTTGAGTGCAAAACTTGAGAAAAGGTTTGTGATTTGATCCCTCTCGGCACTTGATAGATCCAGGGTTAAGATGGATCTAGGTTGGTTTAAGTCATGTGCGGCCAAAGAAAATCTAACATACATATGATTATTTTTATCAATAATACGTAAATTCATCTAATATTAATATAATCATTTTAAATATGGCAATATGTCTCAGATTAACTGTTTATTTTAATTTTAAATTTGCTTAGTTGCCTCAGTTTGTTGTGATGATAAAACTTTAATGATGAAATATAAATTTTTAATGTAAAGGGAGAAAGTAATAGTGTTGAATGATATAAAATGTGAATAATAAGAATATAGTCAATTACAAATAGTCTTCATTGTGGTTAATCTAAAACTATTTTCTTCTATTGTTCTTATTGTCACCCTTATTACTTTTGTCATCTTTTCATATTGATTGTCATATTTTCATATTTATTATATGAAAAGGACAGGTTAAACCATAAACCATTTAAATCTTTAGCTCAATCTATTGTAATAAACATCATTCCATGTCTCTCCTTCTCTCCAATATTAATAGGTTGAATTACTATAACACAAAAATAAATGTACATTGTCAATAATGTTTTGTGCTTACACCAAAATCGATGCACAAAGTTAATCCATTCAATTTAAAATTAATGTACCATCATACATTCAATTACATCAAAACAGAAATCAACATTTACACTGAAATGAATGAATCTAATGCAAGCAAGTAGATAAGATTAGAAAACAACATTTACACTAAAATCACTACATCTAATGAAAGAAATCAAATAAGATTAGAGATCAACACTGTTGGAAATAATACTGAGAGGGGGGGTGAATCAATATTATCAAATTCTTTTAATAAATCTTCCTTATTTTTTCTTTGAATTATTTTTGCATGTCAGTACCATAAAATAATGAGCATGAACAAAGAAAACAGATAGTCACACCAAAGAACACAAGATGTAAGGTGGAAACCCAATGTGGGTGAAAACCACCTGCTGCAATATGTCTCTATCTTCTTTCAAATTAGAAACTCCTTTTACAATGGTTTTGTACTGGTGCAGTCCTTTACCAGTACGCAGGCTGCAACCTGCAGAGAGCTACAACTCTCTCTCGTTTTCGAGTCTCTCCTGGAAGGGAGCTACAACCCCCTACTTCTTTTCATAAAGCATCAAATGAACATCAAGTACATGTAAGTTACACAGTCCACTGTAGTAATCAGAACAGTAATAACAGAACTAACCTAGAACACCTTATCAACAGAAAAATTCAATCAACAGATACGCAGTTTTTCCTTCTGTGGCCTGCGTCCCTACGCACTTCACCTTCTGCTTCCCTGCGTATACCCGCAGAGATCCTTCTGCCGCTCTGCGTGTCAACGCACTGTTTCTTCAACTGCTCTGCGTACTGTCACTGCAGGTACGCACCCAGAGACACTATTGTGCCGCGTACTATTGCTCCAGGTACGCGCCCATAGATACTATCGCGCCGCGTACAGTTACTGTGCGTACGCACCTGAACCTTCGTCGCTCTGCGTACCCACGCAGTTCTCCTTCTTCTGCTCTGCGTACCCACGCAGCTCTCCTGTTTCTGCTCTGCGTACCCACGCAGATCTCCTGTTTCTGCTCTGCGTACCCACGCTGCTCTCCTGTTAAACACCTGCGTACTTCTGATTAGGGCTGAATAGGCAGTCCACCAGAGTGGCACAGATGCTCAGATGCCCAGATCTGATCATGCGCTCGAGAGATCACCCTTCACAGATTCGCTTTCAACTTCATATAGATCAAGCTTTTAAGACCATAACCCAATATTTCAGATCTTAAGATATTCAATTGCAAAAGATACTTAGCCAAGTGATCTCCTTTGCTTTATATAGGCAAGCTCCTCCTAAAATCATGGATCAATACCACGAGCCAAAACCATAGTAACACAAATACCGTCGGCTAAATACAAAGCGTTAAACATAAGAAACCCCATGTGTGCTTTTCTCTGCCTTTAAATGAGTGCACTGGGGGTACGCACCTCCTGAACGACTGACCTGTGTGTCTGGCCGCGGTCCCTTCACGGTGTACCTGCGGGTACGCACCTTCTGAACTGATCTCCTGCGTACTTCTTAATTTTCAACATATTGAGAGCCTTGCCACGGGAGTTTCCATCAAGTACAAAATCTGTAACATATAGCCATACCAGAAACATAATGCCAACAATCTCCCCCTTTGGACTTGATGGCAACCTCACAAACTTCAGCTTCATTCTCCCCCTTTGACATCAAGGGCAAAGGGTTATGCTCTCCCTAAGAACATGCTCCCCCTGAATATGAACTAGATCTGCAGCGAAGAACCATAATCCACCATGAAAGAGATAGAGACATATTGCAGCTACTTCCATGATCTCCTTCTGTACATCCTCCATAATGCCAACAATGCATTATATGCTCCCCCTGAACCTGTACCATCAATCTTCAACCAATCAGCCACCTAGCACATGTATGCATATACAACCATCAATCAGAAGAGGTTCAGCAATAAGATGATGCATCAACAACCCCCAGCTTTTGCCTGAGGTATTCAAAAGTGTCCCTGGGCAATGGTTTGGTGAGAATATCAGCAACTTGTTCCTTAGAAGGAACATACTCCAACTTGACTTTTTGTTCAAGCACTTGTTCCCGGAGAAAATGATACTTGATTGGTATGTGCTTGGTTTTTGAATGCATGACAGGATTCTTTGAGATGCTGATTGCACTTGTGTTATCACATAAGATGGGGATAGGTGGTGTACAAGTGATTTGAAAATCCTGCAAAGTCTGCATCATCCAAAGGAGTTGAGTGCAACAAGATGCAGCAGCAACATATTCCGCTTCAGCTGTAGACAAGGCAATCGAACTCTGTTTCTTGCTGAACCAAGATACCAGTCTGGAACCCATAAAGAACGCACCACCACTTGTGCTTTTCCTATCATCCACGCTTCCGGCCCAATCTGCATCTGTATAAGCATGAAGTGTGAGATCTGCATCTCTAGGATACCATAAGCCATAATTTTGAGTCCCTTGAAGATATTTGAAAATTCTCTTCACTGCCTGAAGATGAGTCTCCTTCGGATTTGCCTGAAATCTTCCAACTATTCCAACTGCATGCATGATGTCCGGTCGGGTACCTGTCAAATAAAGTAAACTTCCAATCATAGATCTGTAGGTTGGTTGATGTACTGCTGCAGATTCATCATTTGCACTGAGGCTACATCCTGTGACCATGGGTGTACATACTGGTTTTGCATCTTCCATGCCATATTTCTTCAAAATCTGTTTGAGATACTTGGTTCGAGATAAAAAGATTCCTCCTTCTTTTTGTTGGATTTGCAAACCAAGGAAATATGTCAGTTCTCCTAGCAAGGACATTTCAAATTCTTTCTGCATGACCAAGGCAAAGCTTTTACTCATAGCTTCTTCATTGCTGCCAAAAATAATGTCATCTACATACACAACAAGTATTAGCAATTTGTCATTTTCAACTTTTATATAAAGATTGCTATCTGCTGATCCTTTTGAAAAACCTTGTTGATGAAGATATTTGTCCAAACGGTAGTACCAAGCCCTTGGAGCTTGTTTGAGATCATAGAGAGCCTTTTTCAATCTGCATACAAGATTTGGATCATTTCCAAGAATGAACCCATCTGGCTGCTCAATATATACTTTTTCTTCCAAGTCTCCATTCAGAAAGGCTAATTTCACGTCCATTTGAAATACTTTGAAGTTTTGAAAACTTGAGAGAGCAAGGAACATTCGGATGGCCTCAAGTCTTGCAACAGGAGCAAAGGTTTCTTCAAAGTCTATTCCTTCTTGCTGCGCATACCCTTTACAAACAAGTTTGGCCTTGTTTCTAATTACTTCTCCATTTTCATTCAATTTATTTTTGAAGACCCATTTTGTTCCGATAACATTCTTATCCTTTGGTCTAGGAACCAGCTCCCAAGTGTTGTTCTTTTCGATCTGCTCAAGTTCTTCATCCATCGCTTTCACCCAACATTCATCTTTGCATGCCTCTTTCACATTTTGTGGTTCAGTAGAGGAGAGTAATGCCAAATAGCTTGAAGCTTCTGCAACTGTTCTTCTTGTTTGTACACCTGCTTCTTTCTGCCCCATAATCTGAGATTCTGGATGATTCTTCTGAACATATCTGGATGGAGTCTTTTCTTCTATTCTTGTTTGCTCCTCTGGTTCTTCTTGAGGCTCTTCTTGAGGTTCTTCTTCTTCATCATTCTGTCGTTGGGGGTAGCCTTCATCTTCTTCGATGTCTTCATGATGTACTTGCCTAGGAATGTATCCCTTCTCATCAACCACTACATCAATGCTGTCAACAATTCTCCCAAGTCTTTTATTGTAGCATTTGTATGCTTCGCTATGTGGAGAGTAACCAAGAAGAATGCCTTCATCTGCTCTAGGTTCAAGTTTGCCAAGCTGCTCATCAGTATTCTTGATATAGCATTTGCTCCCAAAGATTTTGAAGTGCTTTACCGAAGGAGTCTTACCACACCAGAGCTCATGAGGAGTTTGAGTGCTGTTCACCCGGACATTTGTTTTGTTGAGAATAACAACCGCAGCATGTGCAGCTTCACCCCAGAAAGTTGCGGGAGTTCCTGACTCATCAAGCATAGCACGAGCCATTTGTTGGACTGTTCTGTTCATTCTTTCCACAACTCCATTTTGCTGAGGAGTTCTAGCTGTAGAGAATTCTCTTCTTATCCCATGTTCTTCACAGAAATCGAAAAATTCATTTGAGGTAAAGTCCCCACCTCTGTCAGATCTGAGGCACTTAATTTTGTGACCTGATTCATTTTCAACCAAGGCTTTGAAGGATTTGAATTTTTCGAATGCTTCATCTTTGTGCTTCATAAGTCCTAACCAGACAAACCTGGGGAAATCGTCAATGAATAATATCAAGTATTCTTCTCCTCGAGGTGTTCTTTTCCTGAATGGACCGCATGTATCTGTATGTACTAGCTCAAGAGGCATGCTAGCTGATCCTTCCTTCTTTGGAAAGTTAGTTCTGGTTTGTTTTCCAAACTGACATGATTTGCATATGGTGTTGTCAGGAATTTTGATATCTGGAAGATCGCGAACTGCCTGATATTTGCATGCTTTCCTTATTTGTTAAAAGCTTAGATGTCCCAACCTCCGATGCCATAACCAGTGCTCATCATCCTTGCTTAGATAGCATTGTTGTTGTCCTTCTTCAAATATGTACAGATTATTTGGAGTTCTTTTGCCTTTGATCACTGTTTTACCTGTATCAAGATCACGAACAAGACATCCATTTGATCTGAATATCACCTCGGTTCTTTGATCACACATCTGGCTGACACTTAGAAGATTATGCTTCAATCCATCAACATACAAAACATTTCCAGCCTTGACCTTTTCTTTTAACTGAGCAATGCCTTTTCCTTTTATAGTTGCAGGAGTATCATTTCCAAAAGAAACTTTCTTTCCCTTTTCTAGAGCAGAATATGACTGAAGTTTTTCTTTATCACCTGTCATATGCTTCGAACATCCACTGTCAATGTACCATAGATTTTCCTGTCCCTCTGCATAAAATGCTATCCCACATCTTTCTGTTTGTGGTTCCTTTATTCTCCATGTTTTGGTGCTTGAGGCTTGTTCCTTTTTCTGCTGAAACCTGCTCCTGCATTCAGAATCTTCATGACCAAAGTTATTGCAAATAGAACATTCTACTTCATTTTCAAGAGCCGAAAAGTTGTTATAGGTCCTTTTTGTAATCCGGTCATACTTCTTTGTTTTTGAGCTTCTCTAGTCATGATTGTTTTATATGCAACACATTGAGCTGCTTTGTGACCAAAGTTATGACAAGAGAAACATTGTCCATTGAATAAACTTCTGCGGTTATCAAATCTACCGGCCAAGTGATTGTAATCTCTATTGTAATTCATTCTTGAACCAAATTGAGAAGATTTTACCTGTGGCTGGTTGTAGCTTTTGTTCACTCTTAAGACGGATTTCCCCTGATAGTCTTTGTTTGCAAATCGTCCCTGCTTTACCTGATAGTCTCCATTGTGCTTTTGCTCATTCCTTTTTGCTGCATCAAGATAACTTTTTGAAGTGGATGCTTGAGAAGTTTCTCCATTATAGCCCAGACCTGTCTTGTTTAGAGGAGAACGCTGCACATTGATAATCTCATCCAGAGTTTCAGATCCTTTGACAAACTTAAGATTAATATCTTTTGTTTTCTCAATCTCTTTTCTAAGAGCAACAATTTCAACTTCTAATTTTTCAAGATGTTTTTCTTTTTCATCAATTTGAAATTGTAGAGTATCAATGATCATATTCTTTTCTTCTATACATCTCTTGAGTCTAGTAATTTCTTCAAAAAGGTTATCCACATCTATAGCATCCATATAATCATCATCTTCAAATGCCATTAACAGTTTATATTCATTACCTTGTTCATCTTCATCACTATTTGATAGACCATCACTATCTTCATGAGTGTAGTAGCTTTTCTTATTTGTACCCTGTTTCTTGTTCCATCTAGCAGGTTCCTTTCCTTTATCCTTATAAGGACATTTTGCAGCATAATGACCTACTCTTCCACAAGCAAAGCATTTAAAAGGTAACTTACCTCTGAACCTTCCAGAACCCCTTTGAATATTTCTGACAAAATTTGATTCTTCTTCTTCTTCTTCTGGTACGTGACTTGCTTCATAATAATCTCCTTTGCTTGACGCCTTGAAAGCAGCTTCTCTTCTGTCTGATGGACCTCCCTTTCTCATTTCATAAGCGGTTAGAATTCCATGTAGCTGAGACATAGTAAGAATTCGTAGATTTTCCTTTTCTTCTATTGCAGATACTTTAGATTCAAACTTGGGGGACAATGATCTTAGAACCTTTTCAACCACAATAGCCTCTTTTATTTCTTCACCTAAATTTTTCATGCAATTAACAATCTCATCAACTCGAAGAAAATAGTTAGCCACACTTTCATCATTATACATCCTGAGATTCTCATACTGAATCCTGAGAGTTTGAAGTTTAGCACGCTTTACCTGTTCATCTCCTTCGTAGCTCAAGACAATCTTGTCCCATATTTCTTTTGCGGATTTATATTGCATAACCTTTACGAATTTTGTTTGAGATAAGCATCCCAGCAATGTATTGACTGCTTTAGCATTTGTTTCATATTTCTTCTTTTCAGCCGCATCTGTAGGTGTAGCTGAAGGAAAAGCATAGCCTGTATCTATGATATCCCAAACTTCTGTACCAAGAGATTGAAGATAGGTAGTAACTCTTACCTTCCAATAATTGAAGTTTGTCCCATCAAAAATTGGTGGCCTGATTGATGCTTCCCTCTCGTAGTTGCTCATGATGAATGATCTTCCTTCAAGTGATCAAGCTTCTCCGAAGGACCTGCTCTGATACCAATTGTTGGAAATAATACTGAGAGGGGGGGTGAATCAGTATTATCAAATTCTTTTAATAAATCTTCCTTATTTGTTCTTTGAATTATTTTTGCATGTCAGTACCATAAAATAATGAGCATGAAAAAAGAAAACAGATAGTCACACCAAAGAACACAAGATGTAAGGTGGAAACCCAATGTGGGTGAAAACCACCTACTGCAATATGTCTCTATCTTCTTTCAAATTAGAAACTCCTTTTACAATGGTTTTGTACTAGTGCAGTCCTTTACCAGTACGTAGGCTGCAACCTGCAGAGAGCTACAACTCTCTCTCGTTTTCCAGTCTCTCCTGGAAGGGAGCTACAACCCCCTACTTCTTTTGATAAAGCATCAAATGAACATCAAGTACATGTAAGTTACACTGTTATGAAACCAACTCAAGAAAAGATAGAAAAGAAAGATCAACGCCTTAGAATTCAGCCTCTTCGAGGGGGCAACCTCCTTTACATTACATAAATGAACAATTCTTGGATGATACAAATGACAAAACCTCCTTTCTATATATAGGAGTCTAAGGAGTCACAATATAATCCAGCCGACCTAACAATAATAATATAAAGCCACAAAAATAATAATAGAGGGATTCTATGGGGCACAGAAATAACAATATGTGGGTAATAGGGGCACAACAATATAAATAAGGGGTATAACTACAATAGTAATGGGGTAATCACTAGTATTATAGGGACCCAACATGCCCCTCTCCTTCAAAAAAGTGTTGTCCTCAACGCTTGAGCAGTTCTAGATACTTCTGCATACAATTATCATCCTCCCATGTGGAATCTTCAGCGGATAAGTTCTTCCACTTGATAAGATACTCTGAAATTGATCGATTTCGTAGCTGTCGAGTTCTTGTTTCTGTGACTGCTTCTGGTTCCAATATAATTTTTCCTTCCTCATCAAGTTCTGGAAATATTGTTTGAACTGGGAGCTTGTCGCCTATAACCTTCTTTAAACATGAAACATGGAAAACTGGGTGCAATCGAGAAGCTGCAGGAAGCTCCAATTTGTATGCCATAGTACCAATCTTTTCCAACACCTTGTACGGACCATAATACTTTGGTGATAATTTATTATCCTTCTTAGCTTGCTTTAGGGACATTTGCTTATATGGTTGTAGCCGTAGGAATACCCAATCACCTACATCAAAACTTCTTTCACTGCGATGTTGATCTGCCTGTTGTTTCATTCTATTTTGTGCCAACACGAGGTTATCCTTTAAGAGTTGGAGGACTTGTTGTTGATGTTCGATGTGATGTTCCACTGCCTGAACCTTAGAATTTTCTCTTAAATATGATGTGATGGATGGTGGTTGGTACCCATAAAGTGCCATAAATGGGGTCATTTTTGTTGCTGTATGGAAGGAAGTGTTATACCACCATTCAGCCAGAGGCAACCATTTGACCCATTGTGTCTGTTTATCAGATACAAAGCAACGAAGATATCCTTCCAAACATTTGTTTACTATCTCAGTTTGCCCATCAGATTGAGGATGATAAGATGAGCTATGAGCTAACTGAGTACCAAGACAAGAAAATAATTCTGTCCAAAAATTTCCAGTGAAAATGGGATCTCTGTCACTTACAATAATCTTTGGGTTTCCATGTAGCTTTTGAACTGTTTCCATAAATGCAGTAGAAACTGTACTGGCTTTAAATGGATGTGATAATGCACAAAAGTGTGCATACTTGGTAAGTCTGTCAACTACCACCATGATGACACTCTTTCCCTCAGACTTGGGTAAACCTGTGATAAAATCCATTGAAACCTCCTCCCAACGTTGGCTTGGAATGGATAAAGGTTGTAATAGACCCGGTGTCTTAATTGTTTCAACTTTATTTTGTTGGCAAACCAAACATTCCGCCACAAACTTTTGAATATCTGATTTAAGGCCATCCCAAAAAAATTCCTTCTTAACCCTGTGGTAAGTTTTTAAAAATCCTGAGTGCCCTCCTAAGGGAGAAGTGTGCAATTCCATAAGAATATCTTTTGTTTTAGCTGGGAATTCTTACAGAGGTATAAGCGATCTTTGTACCATAACGAATCATTTTTCCAGCTAAATGTATCAGAAGTACTTGAATCTTGTTGTAGCTTTCGAATAAGTGCCCACACTTCTTCGTCATTCTTCCATTCCTCCTTTGCTTCGTTTATCCAATCTGGTTGGATAATAGAAATGGCACACAACAATGCTTCCATATCCTCATCCTTTCTTGAGAGTGCATCTGCCACCACATTTTGCTTCCCTTTTTTGTAGATGATTTCAAAGTCATAACCCAACATCTTTGTGACCCACTTTTGTTGCTCTTCAGAGGATAATCTTTGTTCTAAAAAGTATTTAAGGCTATCATGATCCGTTTTTACCTTGAAGTGTCTTCCCATTAGGTAGGGTCGCCATTTCTTAAGTGCATGGAGTATTGCCAACATTTCCTTCTCATAAATAGCTTTGCTTAAAAACTTTCCCTTGATTGGACGACTTTCAAAAGCAATGGGTCTTTCATCTTGCATTAGAACAGCACCAATTCCATTTCCTGAAGCATCACATTCCACAATAAAGGTTTTTGTGAAGTTCGGTGTAGCTAAGACTGGTGCTTGGCACATTGCCTCTTTAAGATGTTTAAAGGCCTTTGTTGCTTCCGGAGTCCATGAAAATGAATCTTTCTTCAATAATGTTGTTAGAGGTGCTGCTATTCTCCCATAATTCTTAACAAACTTGCGATAATACCCTGTCAACCCAAGAAATCCTCGCAGATGCTTTATGGATGTGGGGATTTTCCATTCCTTAATGGCTTTAATTTTGCTAGGGTCTACCTTAACTCCTTCATGAGATACAATATGACCCAAATATTCCACCTCCTGGACTCCAAAGAAACATTTGGATCTTTTTGCATATAATTGTTTCTCCTCCAATAGTTGTAGCACCTTGTCAACATGTTCAACATGATCCTTCCAAGACTTGTTGTAGATTAGTATATCATCAAAAAATACTAACACAAATTTTCTAAGGAATGGTTTGAAAATTGAATTCATCAAACCTTGAAATGTTGAAGGTGCATTGGTAAGGCCAAAAGGCATGACCAAAAATTCATAATGACCCTCATGAGTTCTAAATGCCGTTTTCGGAATGTCTTCAATCTTCATTCTGATTTGATGATATCCGAACGAAGATCCAACTTGGTGAAGTAAATTGATCCATGCAATTCATCCAGTAATTCATCAATGACAGGAATGGGGAACTTATCTTTAATAGTGAGCTTGTTGAGCTCCCTATAATCTGGACACATGCGCCATGATCCATCCTTCTTGTGCACCAATACTACTGGAGCTGAGAAAGAACTTTGACTCGGTTGAATTATACCAGCCTCTAGCATTTCTGCAACCATACGTTCAATTTCACTTTTTTGGACATATGGATATCTGTACGGCCTGATGTTTGGAGGAACACTTCCTGGAATCAGATGAATAGCATGATCATGATCACGCATAGGTGGGAGACCTTTGGGAGTCTCAAATACCTTGGAATGATTGTCCAGGACTTTTTGGAGATCTGGAGAAATAGATGATTCCAATGTGGAAACATCTAGCGAACATAATTGTGCAATTACACCTCTTTGCTCCTTTTTTAGAAGCTTTGTCATGCCATTAGAGCTGATTATCTTTCCTGGTTTCCCTGCAATACCCCTTAATTCAACTTCCTTTCCTTCCACAGAAAATTTCATGAAAAGTTCTTGAAAATTAAAAGCTATTGTACCCAAGGATTGTAGCCATTGGACTCCTAGTACAACATCAGCACCTCCCATTGGAATGGAAAGCATTGGGCTAGTCAATACATATTCTCCCATGGATAGCTTGATATTATGGCACTTTCCAGAACAATTTATTGTTCCTCCATTTGCAATCATCACTTGACACTCTGGTGCTGGATATAGGAAGCAATTCAATTCTTTTGCTACCCTACAATGAATAAAATTGTGGGTGCTTCCTGAATCAATCAACACTATTACCTTTTTCTTCTTGATTTGTCCTTCTATCTTGATGGTTTGAGGAGTGGTAATTCCCGCCAATGCATTACAAGATATGGTCGGATTTATTTGTTCTTCATCTAGGCTTTGTTCCTGGAATATATCCTCTTCTTTTGACCTTTCTTGCTCCTTTTCTTCTTCCTCTTCACAATCTATGTAGAATAATTTCTTCTCAGCACACTTATGACCTTTTGTGTATTTGCTATCACAATTGTAACAAAGCCCTTTTGCTCTTTTTTCTTCCAATTGTTGTGGTGTCAACCTTGTAGGTTGTGGAAGACTATGGGCAACAACACTTCCGTCTTTATAGTTGTGAATGGTATGCTTCCTAGTTGCCATAATTTTGCTTTCCATTTTTCTTGCTAACCTGAATGCCTTCTCTAATGAATCAGGTTCCCAAAGGCGCACATCATGTTGGATATTAT
Source organism: Pinus tabuliformis (assembly GCA_031772625.1). Lineage (NCBI taxonomy): Eukaryota > Viridiplantae > Streptophyta > Pinopsida > Pinales > Pinaceae > Pinus > Pinus tabuliformis. The sequence goes on along the minus strand of CM062820.1, from coordinate 1,336,500,799 downwards.
CCTTTAAAGACCCTATGAACACATCAATCCTATGCTCCTCTGGAATATCTTTTACCCTTATGTTCAATTTTTGGAACTCCTCAATGTGCTCCATTATTGAACCCTTTTGTTTGAGACTTATCAATTGGCTAAAAAAAGTGTTTCTTTTTGTATCCTCATAATGTGCTATCAATTCTTCCGTAAAAATTGCCCAAGTGATAAATTGTTTACGAGAACAAAGCCATTGATACCATACAAACTGATTTGGTTCCAAATATAAAGTTGCCATACGTACCTTTTGTGTGTTTTGCACATTATTGAGATCGAAGAATTGCTCCATCTGTAATATCCATGTGGCGGGATCCTTGCCATCAAACTTCCTCATATCGATTTTTGGGACATGGTGAGTCTTTGATCCAACATTAGAGTCTATGGAATCATGATTAACATTTCTTTTGTTCTCATCATGAGTTTCCTTTAGTACTCTTTCACCCTTAGTGACCATTTCTTGTAGCAACTTATCCATCTTATCATCCATGCCATCAATTTTAGCGTCCATGCCATTCACCTTAGCTTCCATGCCATCCATCTTAGCTTCTACACCTTTCTTTAAACCGTCCATCTTAGCTTCTACATCTTTCCTTAAACCATCCATTTTATATTCTGTTGCCATTTGTGCAAGTGACACTCGTTGCACTTGTTCTTGTAATTTTGATATATCATATAGCATTTCTTCTTCTTCTTCATGAGTCATGCTAGAGCTTTCAGGATCCTTACTAGGTGTTTGCATTTTCTTTCCTCGGGGCATCCGTTACCGATAATAATTCTCTAATATGCCCTTTGAATTCCTTCAAAATAAATTTTCAAACCAAGCTTAAGCAAAAATTAAAGAAAATCTACACACCTTTTTTCACTTTGTAGGAGCTCGATATTGCCTCCGATGTATCTCTGTACTTTCTGATTTTCTAGTTCTGAATTTATGACTTGTAGTAGCCCTCTGTGTCCTCTTTCCAATGCCAGAATTCTGACCCAAATTGGATTCTCCAAGGAAGAGTTATGCGAAATCTCCCACAGTGACTTGATTATAGACTAGTTCAGTATAGCGAACTTGTACGACGTGCCACGTGTCACTTTTTCAACCTTTGACTCTGAAAAATATATAAAAGAAAACTACAGTCCGTCCTCTTTCTGTACCTTCTTATGAAATTTCAATCCGATGCTCAGAAAGAAAGTTATGACGATTATCCCTAGGTCACCTGTTTTGAGTGTAATTCAGGAGTCTGCAAAAAGACCAACTTCCTCAGATCATATCTCCGAAAATAGTGCGCTAAAAACTATGAAATTCGGACCCAAGGTTCAGCGCGACTTCTTCTCAAATGGGTTTTTTCTGCGACTTCTGAAACGTCACAGAAAACAAGTTATAGCGAAATGGCCACGATGACCTGTTTGGAGCAGCGAAACCCTAGAATCCAAAGCTTTGATACCAAATGTTATGAAACCAGCTCAAGAAAAGATAGAAAAGAAAGATCAACGCCTTAGAATTCAGCCTCTTCGAGGGGGAAACCTCCTTTACATTACATAAATGAACAATTCTTGGATGATACAAATGAAAAAACCTCCTTTCTATATATAGGAGTCTAAGGAGTCACAATATAATCCAGCCGACCTAACAATAATAATATAAAGCCACAAAAATAATAATAAAGGGATTCTATGGGGCACAGAAATAACAATATGTGGGTAATAGGGGCACAACAATATAAATAAGGGGTATAACTACAATAGTAATGGGGTAATCACTAGTATTATAGGGACCCAACATACACAGTCCACTGCAGTAATCAGAACAGTAATAACAGAACTAACCCAGAACACCTTATCAACAGAAAAATTCAATCAACAGATACGCAGTTTTTCCTTCTGTGGCCTGCGTCCCTACGCACTTCACCTTCTGCTTCCCTGCGTATACCCGCAGAGATCCTTCTGCCGCTCTGCGTGTCCACGCGCTGTTTCTTCAACCACTCTGCGTACTGTCACTGAAGGTACGCACCCAGAGACACTATTGCGCCGCGTACTATTACTGCAGGTACGCGCCAAGAGATACTATTGCGCCGCGTACAGTTACTGTGCGTACGCACCTAAACCTTCGTTGCTCTGCGTACCCACGCAGTTCTCCTTCTTCTGTTCTGCGTGCCCACGCAGCTCTCCTGTTTCTGCTCTGCGTACCCACGCAGATCTCCTGTTTCTGCTCTGCGTACCCACGTTTCTCTCCTGTTAAACACATGCGTACTTCTGATTAGGGCCGAATAGGCAGTCCACTAAAGTGGCACAGATGCTCAGATGCCCAGATCTGATCATGCGCTCGAGAGATCACCCTTCACAGATTCTCTTTCAACTTCATATAGATCAAGCTTTTAAGACTATAACCCAATATTTCAGATCTTAAGATATTCAATTGCAAAAGATACTTAGCCAAGTGATCTCCTTTGCTTTATATAGGCAAGCTCCTCCTAAAATCATGGATCAATACCACGAGCCAAAACCATAGTAACACAAATACCATCGGCTAAATACAAAGGGTTAAACATAAGAAACCCCACGTGTGCTTTTCTCTGCCTTGAAATGAGTGCACTGGGGGTACGCACCTCCTGAATGGCTGACATGCATGTCTGGCCGTGGTCCCTTCACGGTGTACCTGCGGGTATGCACCTTCTGAACTGATCTCCTGCGTACTTCTTAATTTTCAACATATTGAGAGCCTTGCCACGGGAGTTGCCATTAAGTACAACATTTGTAACATATAGCCATACCAGAAACATAATGCCAACAAACACTTACACTCAAATCAATTCATCTAGTGCACGTAAGGAAATTGGATTATAAACCAACATCTACACTGAAATTGATGCACCTAGTGCAAGTAATAAAATATGATTATAAAGCAACATCTACACTGAAATCAATGCATCTAGTGCAAGCAATCACACAGGATTAGAAATCACCATCTACATTGAAATCAATGCATTTATTTCAAGAAATCAAATAAGATTAGAAATCACTATCTACAGTGAAATCAGTGCATCTAGTGCAAGAAATCAAACATTATTAGAAATCAACATCTACATTGAAATCAATGCATCTAGTACAATCAATCAAATAGGAATAGAAATCACCATCTACATTGAAATCAATGCATCTACTGCAATCAATAAAATAGGAATAGAAATCACCATCTACATTGAAACCAATGCATTTAGTGCAAGCAATCAAATAGGATTAGAAATCATCTACATTGAAATTAATGCATCTAGTGAAAGGAATCAAATATCATTAGAAATCAACATCTACACTAAAATCAATGCATCTAGTGCAAGAAATCAAATTGGATTAGAAATCACCATCTACATTGAAATCAATGTATCTAGTGTAAGAAATATTCTTCCCTCTCCCCCCCCATATATATCTATATCTCACTCCATATCTCCTTATTTTCCTCTCTATCTCAACCCCCCAAACACACATGCTATTTCACTTCATAACTATCAATCTCTTTGTCTCTACCTCTCTCTCTCCATCTCTATCTTCTTTCCTCTCTTCACTTTCCATCTATATCTCTATCTCCGTTTTCCTCTCTATATCACTGCCAAAAAATACACTCTATCTCTTCAATATATCTACCTATCCCTCCCTCCTCCTCTCCCTCCCTCTCTCTCTCTCTCTCTCTCTCTCTCTCTCCCCTTCTCTCCCTCTCCCTCGCTTCTATCTCTCTTTCCTACTTCTTTCTTCTCTCCCTCTCTCTCCATCCTCTTTATCACTCCCTCTCTCTCTCTCTCCACCTTTCTCTCTATATTTATTTCTTATTACCTCTCTCTCCCATTCTAACTCCATCTCTCTTTCCCTCCCTCACTCCACTCTCTCACATCCTCTCTCTTTTCCTTCCTCTCTTTCTCTCTCTCTCTTACTCAAAATCCTCCAACTATATTACTACATCCCTCCCTCTCTCCTTCTCTCCCCCATTCTCTCCATCTCTCCTTCTTTGTCTTCATCTTAACCCCAAACATACACACTCTCTCTCCATCTCTCCCTTGTTACTCCCTCTCTCTCAACACTTCTCACTCTCTATGTATTCTTCTTCCCTCCCTCTCTCCCCCTCCAACTCCATCTCCCTATCCCTCCCTCTCTCCTCCTCTCTCTCAAATATTCTCTGTTGTACTTCCTCTTTATCCCTTTCTCTCCTACCTCCCTCTCTCTTACCCCATCTCTCTCTCTCTCTCTCTCTCTCTCTCTCTCTCTCTCTCTCTCTCTCTCTAATCCGCTCTCTTACCTCATCACTTTCCTTCTCTCTCTCTCAAGTATTATATCTCATTCTTCCTCTCCCTCACTCTCTCTATCCAATCTCTCTCTCTCTCTCTCTTCCCTCCAATCCTATATCTTCCCCCATCTCTCTCTCTCTCACTCACTCTCTCTCTCTCTCTCTCTCTAACTAACTATGTTACTATATCCCTCCCTCTCTCCTTTTGTCTCCTTCTCTCCCCCCTTCTCTCCATCTCTCCTTATTTATCTCTTTATCTCACCCCTAAACATACACTCTTTCTCTCCATCTCTCCATTGTCACTCGCTCTCTCTATCCACTTCTCACTCTCTATGTATTTCTTCTTCCCTCCCTCTCTCCCCTTCCAAATCCATATCTCTATCCTTCCCTCTCTCCTCCTCTTTCTCATCCTTCCTCTCTCTCCCTTTATCTCCTACGTTTATCTCTCTTACCCCATCTCTCTCCCTCTCTCTCTACCCTCCAATCCTCTCACTATCTCCCTCCCACTCTCCTCTCTCTTCCCCCTCCATCTTTGTGTCTCCCTCTCCCTCTTTTACCCTTCTCTACCTCTCTCTCTTTTTATTCCTCGTCTCCCCTCTCCTTTACTTTATCTCCATCTCTCCCTTGTCACTCCCCCTATCTCTCCACCTCTATAACTTTATGTGTTTGTTCTTACCTCCCGTATATATATAGTTAATATATTTCATGATATATTAATATATGTTATAATATAACAAATTTAATATTGGATTAAAACAAAGTTATTATATTTTATAATATCAATATTATGATATGTTAATATGAATATTAGATTTAATAATAATAATAATAATAATAATAATAATAATAATAATAATAATATTTTAATATTAATATTACGGTTAATAGTATTTTTTGCATGATATTAATAATAATTTGGCCAATGGTATTTTTCCCATAGGCTTCACCTAAATAAAACCTATTTTTTGGGTGTTAACTTAAGTGCAAAGAGGTTTATGGAGCAAATATAAAAAGAGGTTTTATTTATTTACTATACCTCTTGTTTATTTATATTTATATTTATTTATCATATTTCTTTTATTTACAATAGTGTTTGGCCCATAGGCTTGGTATATAATCAGACATTGATTTCTAATCTTATTTCATATGTTTTGATTTATTTACCATACATATTTATACCTCTTTTATATTTATTTATTTATCTTACCCCTTTTATAAATATGGTAATTGGTCCATGGTATTAATAATTATGTGTCCCAGAGAATCCACCTAAATAAAACCTATTTTTTGAGTTTTCATAAATATAAGGAGGTTAATTGAGTAAAGAGAAAAAAAGGTTTTATTTATTTACCATACATCTAGTTTAATTTTTTTTTATTTTATTTACCATACCTTTAGAGTAAATAGAAAAAAATTCTTATTTATTTACCATAATTCTATCTTATTTATATTTTATTTATTTACGATAACTCTTTTTTTACTATTCGTAAACCTCTTTATATTTTAAATTGATGTTGTCTTTATACATAATAATAATAATTAGATTGATTTTTAAATAGGGCTAACATTTGATTAGCAATGTTAAATGTTAAATATTAATGTTTACATTTACATCTAAGTTTACATGTTCATGTTTTTACACGCTATCTACCCCATGGGTGCAATAATTATTTTATTTTTAATATGAAATTATAAATAACTTTGAAAAATACATATAAATAACCGAAAACAATTTTATATTAATTAAAATAAAGCAAATTTCAATTAATTGAAAGATAAAATAATATTATTTGAATGAGAAGTTTCTTTCTATTTTCAAAGAGAGTAAAGAAATTTATAATTATTTTATTTAAACTTTGAATTACAAATAACTTAATAATTTAATAATTTAAACTGCTGTAAATTTGGGGTTTTGGGTGATTTTTCCCTAAACCGCAGGGGTTATAGATCATCTTGCCTTGATAATTGGCAATGTGAAGGCATTGTTCTACATCTGGCAATGCTTCTACCCGGGTAGCATCTATCCAAATCTCTGGGAGGATAAAACTAATCTGGACTGTGTGGCTGGATTTTCAGTGGATCCATGTGTTTGGTGCCCTTCAAAACCAACATCTCAACCATCAGAGTGATTTCATATTCTATCGAGATTGAACTAGCGACAACTAGTTGGGAACTAGAGAAAGAGAGATGCAGTGAGCTATTGAAACCTGGAAAAAAACTAGTAAGTTTTTAGATTCAAAGTTCCTTGTAATGGAGACATGGTGGGTGCTGAAAATGTTGGTTACATGTCTGGAAGTTTGAACCGCTATCGACAGATCAATGGATGCCCAGGTTTCATCGAAATTCGGTCTTTGACAAAGTTCAGGAAAACTTCGAATCCGATGCTTGATTACTCTCACATTGTTGTTGAGCTAAATCAAATATTCAGCTTACAGAATGATTGATCCAATTGTTACGCACTATGGCAAAAGTCAACTATCTTGCTTCTTGACTGATCCAGATTCTATGCTATATCTGGTGAGTAACTCTTAACAAAGTGTGAAAAATCATTTCGTAATTAATTTTAGATTTCCTGGAGTATTTCCATATTTTTTTTTATTAGATTATGCTTTTCATCTATATCTGGAGTATGATAGTGGATGGTTCGAAACTTAGATTTCACATTTTTTCATTATTTAAATCATATTTATTTGATTTTTCTGGAGATTCTCTACATTATTTATTTCTCTTGGGAGATTAGATCGTCCATATATGTCTTCAAAACTTCAACTCAAAAAGCCATTATCCTTTTTCTATTAAATGTGTTATTTTTTTGGTTGAATTCAAATTGCAGATATTGGCAGACATGGTTGTGAATGAAACTTTAATAGCCATGGCCAAACACGTAGGAAAGCATGGCGTAAAGGTTTATCAGGTTGCTTTTATGGTGGTGAATCCCGTAACAATTCAAGAATTTTTAAAAATAATATTTGAACATTTTAAATCTAATCCCTACATTGATCGGAAAGGAAACCCAGTAAAATTGTTGAAGCAATTGACCTGCGTTAATAATATGGAGAATTATGGGCAGGCTCTCAAATAGCGGTTAGTTCACCAAACAATGATACTCTGTGTTTCTTACTCAAAATTTTGATGAATATAAGTGGAATTTGAAAAGTTAAAAATTTACTCATGTAAATTTTACTTTCCATATATATATAATCTGTTAGCCTCACTCTCATAATAAAACAATTGTAAATCCAAAATTATAATTAAATATATCAAATATTGAGAATTAGGAGTTAGTTCCTCAAACTAGGGAGTTTAGTTAGGATGAGAGATTCTCTCCAATTAGTTCTCCTAGATTAGTGTTTTGTTGAGAATGTATCTCAACCAAGTTTGTTCAAGATAGATGCACTATCTTGAGATAACTTTCTCATGTATTTATATGTATCATAAACATTATTTAAATAGAGGAAATTCATGAGAATGAGAGACTATAGGAAAGTCTCTCATGCCTTTTCCACCATGACTAGTTTGGGTATATTTTTTCTATTTATTTTATGAGTGTTTTATTAGTTTGATTAAATTCCTTCAATTGGTATCAGAGCAGTAGCCTGTTGATAAATTGATTGTGCATTCAAATACTATGGTTTTTTTTTGTGTAGTTTCTTCGTAGTTTCCTGAGCAAGCATAATTAGTTTTGGATTTGTGAATTTCTGGTTTGTGCTTGACTGGTAGAAACCTTGGCATACATGAGGGACTATGAAGGATTTCCCAATGAGAAAATTTGGGGCATGAATGGGAGAAGCATGGCACTTGCTTTCTCAATCTTGATAAGCATTCATTCTTTGAGAGGACTCTTTCCTTGAGAGAAAATATCAACATTCTCGGGGTGCTTAAAGAAGCAGGTATTAAACATGATGAAAGAGAATACAGTTTAAGGAATATAAAAGAAGCCATTAGAGAAAGCACTGGACAACTGCCAAGAATTGAATGCAAAAGAAGCAAGGAGGGAGATCATCAACTATATTAGGTGTATGTATGTGTTGATAAATGGGACGCTTTCACTGTTATTGAACGCCCCTTTTTCCCATACAGCAATTTCCCTTCAATGCTTGTATTTCCTCCTTTCTTGGACAGTGATCACAAGATCAAAGAAGCTTTCACAAGCAAAAACGATACTAATGGAAGGGAGGATCATGAGCTCTCCACAGTGAACATTTCTTTCATCTATCAAATTTTTAGGGCCAAGGGTTTGTTCTGTTAGGTCATCACCTTGATTCCTCCAAGATGTCATTGGAAAAAATGAACAAAGAAGCGGCCCGTCACACTAATTATGCAAACAGAGTCCAGGAGTTGTCTAGGCCATGGAAGGGTATGACATGGTTGTTTTGACAGCCTGTGTGCCTGTTCTATTTGTTGTTTCAACCTTCCAATTTGAGCCATTTTCTGAAGTGATTGGAGAAAGGCCGAGTAAGGTTAGGGTTTTATTCTGTGTTTTCTCGTTGCTCGAAGATTTACAAAATAGGTCAATATTTTATACATTTAGATCATAATGCACTGCTATAGTGGTTTCTTCAAGGAATTGTAGAAGATCGTGTTTGTATTAGTCATAGTTTATTGTACTGGTCATAATTTATGTATAGTTAAAGTCCAGACTCAAATTCTGAAGGATTTCGTAGAGAAACTAGATTATTTTGATCTGGTTTAAAGAGGTTTTTTATCTTTTTCAATTTTTTATGTGTGATACGTGTGAGGGTTATGATTGAATTTCAAATGGTCATTAAATTAGTTAAAAATTTTGAAGAAATAAGGTGTATTAAACATTTTGGAGAAATAAGGTGCATTAAATTCTTTATTTTGGAGAGATAAGGAGTGATTTTATGGAGTGATAAGGTGAAATTATTTTTTGTAATATTTGGAGTGATAAGTGAAATTCATTATTGTAATTCAAAGAAATATTTTACTTTAAGAGTGATTGAGTCAATGTAGGCAGTTTTTGAAGATAATTTGCTTCCAAAGTTTACAAGTGTGACATTCTCATTGAGAAGTTTCCACAACAAAGTTGTGACGTTGAAGAATGATGTAGTCCAGTAATTAATAAAAGCATAATTTTTTGTGGTGCTTGTATCCTAGATCCACCTGAAATTGAATAAGGACATCTTAGGTACACTGTGTGTAATGAATGTGTGTGCATGAATTGTGTTCATATTACCAAAACGTTCTCTCTGTATTATGGTTAAACAAATACATGCACATAAGCAAGCTTAAGTATAAGAATGCTTATCAAGCTACTGTAATCAAGTTTAAGTACACAAGCACAAAGTGTCACATCATCAACTTGATAAGATGATCTTCCAAGAAAGCAAATTTCACATCATGTAATCTAAGAAATCAAGTTAAGGACGCTACAAAATCAAGCATTTCAACCCAAGACAACATCAACATCATCAACACTTTTTGTATCACTTGCAGATAAATATTTTTTAAATGAATTGTATGGGTGCATTCTCGGTTGTAACCGACACCCTAATTTGAATAGTTAAGGTGAATACATTAAGTCAAGTAAGTCTTCAACTGAGTCATCAAAATTGAACTTGTCATTTGTCTCTTGGGTGCATTTTCAACAGTGTTCGACACCCTTCCTTTTTAAAAATCAGCACATTCAGTGAGTATATTCATGAAAGCATAAAGTGTCAGTAATCAATCAAGCAAGTTCAAGAAAGCCATCTAGCAAGCAAACATCATCAAACGAGTGTGAAGTCTAGTATTCTATTCTTCAAGTGAGCATCAAATCAAACTAGTGTTTAACGCAAGTGAAATAAGCAATAAATCAAGGGAGCTTGTCATTCAAACAACAAAGCAAGTGAGCATGTCATTCAAACAACCAAGCAAGAGAGTGTGTCAAAATCAAGTGTGAACATTCAAAGCACGACATCTACAAAAAACGAGGTAGTGTGAAGTTGATGGAAGCATTCACAAAGTGCCAGTGAAGCATTCAAGCAAAGAAATCGTCATTAAGCGAGCGTGAAATCAAGAGTTCAAGAAACCAAGTTATAAAACTCTAGCAAGTGTTTAAAGCATCAACAATAAGCAACAATACAAGTGAGTCTGAATTCCAAGTGAGCAATATAACATGGCGACACACATTCAACTATCTCAAATTATTAATAATTTGATTTTATCATTAGCTGGTGACATGGTGAACATCAGCAAAACAACTCTTGCTGATATTCAAGTGCATATTCAACATGCACATGAAATGATTGAGTTCCTTCAACTGGAGTCACAACTACAAAGAACTGAGTTGCTAGAGAAGAATGATGCTTCCAAGGCTTTGAACAATACAAATACAGCTAATGATTCCAAGTCACTGATCCAACCAACTTCAAGTGTCGAAGTGGTCCTTGATCCAATTAACCTTTCTTCCAAACCAATCATCAAGACATGGGAAGAAATACAAAGTAACAGAAATCAACGAGGCTTAGGATATGTCAAAGATCACACCAAATTGCATATCCCAGATTATTCAAGGCCCATTAAGTTTGTCAGTGCAGGGTTTCTTGCACAAATCACATCGGCTAGTTCTGAGAAAGTTGAAGAAAACAAAAATAAATGCCAACTGAAGTTCCAGTCAAACCAAAATGCCTTCTTTGTTAAAGGATCGGTCATCTTGAAGATCAATGTTTTGATCTCCATCCTTGTCACCTTTGTGGCAAGTCAAATCATTCATCAGCACAATGCAGCAAACAACAAAAATCAACCAGATTGAAGATCAATTATTCATGGATTGATCCTTGGGAATGATCATCCATGGTCAGAAGATTGTATAAGTTTTACAATCGAATTCACTCACACATATTGCAAACAACAGTAAAAATGAAGATGGTACTCTCGTGCAGTTGAACACCAGTGAAACACTCCTACCCCTGAACGGGGGGAGTTCAGAAATATTTTGAAGAAGATTGTCTCTCCTTTCAGCTGACAAAGGGGGAAAATGTTAATGAAATTGATAGTGGTTGTCAGACTAAAAGTCTCGAAAAATAAAAAAAGTATCCACTAGGAATTTTCATCAGCGAGTGAGCATCAACAAATTTGCCAATGGGCAATCGACAACAAAGTCAGCTGTGAGTAGTTTTCAAACACAACAAAAGCAACATTGAGTTTTTTTTCAATGTCATCAGACAATGGCAATCATCATCATCATCATATTCTCCGATGGGTGTTCATCAACTTTTGTCAGTGGACAAAAAATACACCAGTGGGTGTTCATCAATTGTTTCACTAGACATGTTACCCTCAGAAGAATTTGGCCCAAAAATGGATCCAAAACACTACTGAAGGCTTTGAAATTCACTTGAGGATCATTCAAAGATCAAAACCAACACATGCTAAGAACCCTTAGCATGGAAGAAAAGCACTATCGGGAGGCTAAAACACTATAAAAATAGTGAAAAACCATTATCGCAGGCATATACAGTGCAATGCACAATAGCCGTTAGATCTGACTAATCAACAACCCAGATCTAAGCGACAAATCGCAATCGGTGCTATGCAGAGGAGGACTTATGGTCAGGTGGAGGACACCCCTAATTATCGATCTCCGATGATCGGATTGGAGGGTCGCAATCAGTAGGGACATACGTCGTGTTATGTGAAAGACATCTGGCTTGGGCGATATGCAATTGCGACAAGTCGCATCGCAATATCGCATTGGAACATTGCAAAGGGGTGGGGCCTTTACACATTCATATGTGCGATGTGATTAACCGGACTCGATGGTTATATACATGATATTGTATAATATTTCAGATCTGCAGGATGGCCATTTTTAATGCATTTTCAATGTATTGCGTATTTTAATGAAATACAAAGGGAGCCTTGGGTAGCACCGATGCAATAAAGCCCAGACCCAAAGGGGTTCAGGAAGGGAAATATATAATATTTGAAGTCTGGAGGGAGCCATTTTTAATGTATTTCCCGTGTTTTTTAAGTATTTCAAAATACAAAGGGAACACAGGGACAAGTCGTGAGCGACTTGCGATAGCGACCCAGAGGGTGGACCCAATGGGAGAATAGACCAGATCTGAGGACTTTTGAAGTCTGAAATGTTGAGAGCTTGGCGAGATTTCTCACAGTTGAATTGTTTTCTGTTTAAAATAGAAAACAATCATTATTCACATTTTAAAAGGAAAACAGAGGCCCAAAGACCCATTCCTTCACAAAATAGAGGCCAGGAGACAGACTGCTGGGAAACAGAGACTGGAAAGGGAAAAACAAGGGACACAACACGATGCAGCCCGAAACAAACAATCATGGAGTAGCACAACGCAACCCAACACGATGAAGCCCAAAACAAACAGTCATAGAGCAGACAGCGCAGCTCATCCAAAACAATATAAGCAATTGTGAGGCATCTCTGGCATGAGAGAGCTCCCTGCCAGGGCAGCAAACTACCCCAAGGCAGTTACTCTTTTGTTAGAAGAAGAAACCTTTGAGCCATTCTTACTTAGTCAAGGTATCAAATTGGTTAAAGAGACAGAGAAATAACTATAAATATCAGAAAGTAAGATGTAATAAAGGTTCAACTTCTAGAGACTATTGATACTTTTCTACTCAAGCTTCTCATCTTCATTCTAGTAATATAAGCTTCTTTTGTTGTTATATGTTCAATGTCCATTTTCTCTTCTATTCTAAGCTTGCACTTGAATAGGTTGTTCATGTTTCTTTTGTGTCTAATGCTAATAACTATCATCTTATCTCTGCATTGATAAATTAGATTTGCAGGCTTCTTTTACTGCTTGTAGTTGGCCATTCATACATGTTTATATATGCATCTACTGGTATAGTCATTATTCTCCATCTATTCATTGAATCTACAAACTATTGAACATTAGTGGTCTAAAGCCTTGTCAAGATGAGGGTGTTCATGCATGTCTTGAGTAAAAACAGAGTTGAAATGGTTATCTAGCTTGATCCAAACCATCATTCATTCCAATAGTTCAGAGAACAAAATTGAAGATTATATGTTACCAGGAATCTCCGAGCTGCAACCTAGGAGAGTTTCTTGGAGTTATAACATAATTGGCGCCATTGCCGGGGAGAGGAAACTGAAGCTCAGCTTCCCTGGGAGATGACAAAAACTAGCTTTGGTGATGGACAAAGTCTGGGCACTTTTGGTTGTAATCATCTATCTGGTGACTCTACTAAAGGACGAACCTCTTGGGGACTCCTCTTCATAGTTCTGGCTCAGTTTGTGAGGCATACTCAAAGAAATCCTCAAAAGCCACAAGTTGATCCAGTACCTGACCCTGAAAAAATCACAAAAGAGAGAAAGGCATTGCAGAAAGGAGCATCAGGTTTAGGTAAACCTAAACAATATTCCATATCTCTTCAAGGAAGGCCTGCAATATAGCAAATACATGTTGAGAGTATCGCATCTAATACTAGCAGTGAAGAAAAACTCTTAGAAATTTATAAAGCTCCTTATTATTTAGGTTCTCCTTTTCTTGTAAGCCCAAAGGAAATCTCACCTCCTATCCATCATACTCTTTTATTCCTATCAAATACTCCTTAGCCCTCTGTCATTCAGACTTCCAGTACCCTTATAGCCACCACAACTATGGTAGGCCCCCAAGCACCTACCAAAATGGAAAGAATCATAGCTGCTAGGTATGGACATCTAGTACTGCCCACTCCTTTGAATGCCATGCCTACTGGAGAATATCATAAGTATATGCCTAAGTTCACTGGGACTAAAGGTGTTACAGCTGAAGAACATATTGAGTCATTCTATAGCTATGTTGATAACTTGGACATTAGTGAAGATGATGTGTGGATGAGAGTCTTTCTCCAAAGTCTAGATGGAGAGGCTCGAAAATGGTTCAGAGAACTGACCCCAAGGTCTATAGCAGATATTGAGGCTTTAGAAAATGCATTCATAAAGCATTGGGGGGATAAGAAGGATCTACTCTACTACCAAGATGATTTTAGCAACTTAAAGAGAGAAAATGGTGAGTTGTTGTCTGATTTTAATAAGAGGTTTAACTGCATGTACATCAAGATACTAGCTGAAGTAAAACCCACCACTACCTCTGCTAGACTCATCTATGCTAGTGCCTTTGATTTTGAATTCTATTTACTGTTGAGGGAGAGGCGATGTGCTACCTTGGCTGATATGCAGGATGCAGCCTTGGAAGTAGAATCAAACATCATGGCTGCAGAGAAGCTCAAGGGGAATGTTGATAGAAGGAGACAGAGGGGTGATTCTTCATCATCCTCAGATCCCAAGATAGATAAAATGACCAAGATGATAGAGTCATTATCCTCTGAGATCTCCAAATTAAAGGTTGAGAAGCACCCTAGGAAAGGAAGAGTTCCTAACACCTTGGTTCCTAGAGATCCGAATCCATATAGAAGAGCAAATGAGTATTTGTAGATTTTGCAAAGAAGCAAAGATGCCAATGAAGACCAAAGGGTGAAGCCCCCTTTTTAAAACGTAGTCATGGAGGAAGAGAAATTTGAAGAAGATGATGAGATCCATTGTATGGAAGACAAAGGCATTGCCCCCTTTTTGACCTTAGTCGCCTATGAAAGGTCATTATTCAATGACCAGATTAACCAAGAGTGGGATGGTGAAGTTGTTCTGCAAACTGAAGATCAAAATAGATATAATTTGAGGCTGAAGATGAATAATGCCAAGGAAACTCCTATTCAAAGAGTTGTTTTCCTTACAATATAGCAAGCTAATAAGCAGAAGCGACCAACAGTTGATCCTATCATCCTCAAAGCTCCAGCTCATGAGGTAAGAGGCCCTGACAAGTATCCTTCTCCTTTCAGTTTTGAATCAGAAATCGAAAAGCTAAGAATACCTATACCTCTGATTGAACTAGTGAAGAATGAGTCCTTCAAGAAATCTATCCTCGAGGCCGTTGATCCTAATGCCATCCAACCCTCCACCAACTATGCAAATTTGCAAGATGACAAACCAACAGTTGTTCTCAGCCCAATGATTGAAAATTATGAGGACAACTCCCCCTCATTCAATGTGTCTCTGACTATTCATGATAAAACCTTTCACAACTACCTTCTGGAAACTAGAGCCAGCAATAATCTAATGCCCACGGTTTTCATGGATGAGTTGGGTCTTGACATTACCAAACCTTATCATGACTTGTTTTCTTTTGACTCTAGAAAGGTGAAACGTGTGGGATTAATCAAGTACCTAGCCATCACTTTGTCTCAGCTACCCATGAAAAGAATGATGATGGATATTGTGGTAGTAGATGTACCCCCCAAGTTTGGCATGTTGCTTTCTAGAGGCTGGATCAAGAGATTAGGTGGAACATTGCAAGATGATCTATCCTATGCTACTGTCCCAGTTTTTGGAGGTGAAAATAGGAGATTGTACAGAGAGGCTCAGTTGGCTTATATCATCAGTCATGAGAAGAATACCCCTAATCATCCCATCTACGCTGTCAACACTGATTTTGGAGCCTGTATTCTTCAGATTGAAGAATCTTAGTTGGCCTCCACGTAGCTTAAGGAACTAGTTTTCCAGATCACAGAGGAAGAATCCCCATAGATTTAGGAAATGCTCTTTGATGGAGCTTGCTCTAAGGAAGTTGTAGGGGTAGGTGTAGTCCTTGTGTCCCCCACATAGGAATGCATTCATTTATCTTTCAAATTAACTTTTCAGGTCACAAATAACATAGCAGAGTACAAAGCCTTGATATTGGGCTTAAACGCTGCTAAAGAAATGGGAATCAAAGGCCTGAAATTGTTTGGAGACGTAGATCTCATAATTTAGCAGGTCAATAAAGCTTTCCAAGCAAAGCATCCAAGGTTGAAAGCATATAGGGATGAGGTATGGAAGCTCAAGGATTCTTTTAATAATTTTAGCATTTCTTACATCCCGAGAATGAAGAACTAGCTTTCCAATTCTCTTACTGTGTCTGCTAGCACGTTTATTCCTCCCTTGCCTCCTAAATTGATGTATGAAGTTCAGGTCAAATATAGACTCTCTCTGCCTGACAATGTCAAATACTGGAAAGTTTTTGATGACGATGATGAAATCAATAGGTTTTCACAAGTCGTTGAGGAATTTTCTGAAACGCACATCGACCAAGAAAATGAAACCATGGAAGAATGCGGCCAGTCCAAGCTAAAGGATGAGATTGGCCAAGGAAGCATTTTCCAGTTGCCTAGTAACCATATACCCAAAGGGTTGGTGCCTCTAGAGAAGCTTTTCGATCATAATGATGTGACTTATAAGCCTGCCAAAAAAGAAAATGAGTTTGTTGTTCGTAAACATAATATAGGGAGCCTAGCCAACCCGAAATACATAAATCTGTCCACTCATTTGTCTTCTGCCCAGAATTCTGAGTATTGCACCCTCATGAAGCAATTCGATAATATTTTTTCTTGGGAATACAATGATCTTAAAACCTATGACACAAACATCATTCAACATAAGATTCCACTGGAAAAGAACACCATCCCTTTTAAGCATAAATTAAGACCTATCAACCCTCTCTTATTACCTTTGATTGAGAAAGAAATAAAGAAGTTGTTGGATTCCAAAATCATAGTTCCCCTAAGGTATTAAAAGTGGATAGCTAGCCTTGTGGTAGTAAGAAAGAAAAGCTGAGAAATCAGGCTTTGTGTCAACTTCAAAAATATGAACAAGTGCTCTAAAAAGGATAACTACCCCCTGCCTAAGATGGAACACTTGCTGCAAAAAGTTTCAGGGGATAGAGTCATGTCTTTCTTAGATGGATTTTCTGGTTACAATCAGGTTGTTGTACATCCAGAAGATCAGGAAAAGACCACCTTCACTACTCCTTGGGGTACTTTCATGTACTCCAAGATGCCTTTTGGACTGATGAATGATGGAGCTACTTTTCAGAGGGCCATGGACATAGCCGTTATGGGAGAGAAGGACAAGTTTGTCCTTATTTACCTTGATGACATAACAGTCATCTCCAGCAGTCACAAGGACCATTTGCAGCATTTGAAGAAGGTCTTTCTAAAGTGCAGACAATTTGGAATTTTGATAAACCAAAAGAAGTCATTGTCTTCCCTAGAAGAAGGAAAACGTTTAGGACATATTGTTTCTGCTGAAGGTGTGAAGATTGATCCAGTAAGAGTTTAAGAAATTTAGACATTGTCCATCCCAAGGTCAAAAAGGGACACTCAATCCTTCCTAAGTAAGATTAACTTTGTAAGGAGGTTCATTCCAAACTTTGCAGACCTAGTGAAGCACATCACTTCCATGTTGAAGAAAGGATCAGAAATAAAATGGTCAGATGCTGCAAGAAGCTCTTTTGAAGCCATCAAACAAGCTATCATGGAAGCTCCCACTCTAATCATCCCAGATTACACTAAGGAGTTTTGTATCTTCTCTTTTGCCTCTTATGATACACTTGCAATAGTTCTGTTGCAGAAAAATGATGAAGGCATAGAGCACCCCGTGGCCTTTTTCAACAAAACTCTAAGGGACGCTGAACTAAGGTATGAACTTATTGAAAAACAAGCTCATGCTCTCATAAAATCTTTAAAGGCATTCATAATTTATATTCTGCATTCCAAAGTAGTTGCATATGTACCTTCAGCCCCAGTAAAAGATGTATTAACTCAGATAGATATGTTGGCATTATGATGCATGTGTTGTACTTGATGGCAACCCTCTCATAGAAGATCATCTCACTTATATACATTCAAATGAATCTACAGAAGAGATATCAGATGTGACATAATACATAGATGCAAGACAGTTCAAAGGAACCAAATGCCAAGTTCTTAGTAATCTTTTCCATCAAGTCCAAAGGGGGAGATTGTTGGCATTATGGCTAAAGTATTGTCCTTGATGGCAACCCATACAGATGATAGATCACAGTACTCTAGGTCAGTAGCAGAGATTGATGATCAGCTCTCAAATATTGAAGAAAATAAGGGGTACACAGGTACACCGTACAAAAGGTGCGTACATGCAGGCCTGTCTTACATAAAGTGCGTACATACCCGTAGTTATCCCGTTCATGAGGTGCGTACCCCCAGTTCACTCACTTCAAGGCAGAGAAGCGTGCTCACGTGGGGTTTCTTATGTTTGGCCCGTGGTATTTAGCCCGCTGTTCTTGATTCTATGGTTTTGGCCCGTGGTATTGTTTTATATTATTATTATTATTGAGCCCCATGTTTTGGTATTGATCCATGATTTTAGGGAGAGCTTGCCTATATAAAGCAAAGGAAATCATTTGGCTAGACACTTGTGAAATAAGAAGATCTTAAGAGAAGCTAGATCTGAAATTCTAGTGATGGGTTTGTGAGAGATAGCTAGATCTAAATCAGGAGAAACATGAGAACTACAAGTCGGATCTACTAATGGGTTGATATCTCCTCGGCACATGTTCAGATCTGTAGATCTGACAGTTTGGGTTAATCTTGAAGTCTTGAAATTATCTATACCTGCAGGTACGCAAGTACAGTGAAAGAAAAGTGCGGAGATACGCAGGCGCAGAAGCGCTGCAGGTGCGCAGATACGCAGGCCCAGAAGCACTGCAGATGCGGAGGGGCGCAGGCAGTTCATTGGACACAGAGCGCAGGTACGCAGGAAGTCTGTAAGGCACAGTGCGTGGGTACGCAGGAATGCAGTTGGAAACAATGCGTACTTATATGCAGGTGTTATATGGGTGAAGCTGCGTACTTCTCATGAAATCTATTTAGCTGCCCCTATTTATTGTTGTGTTCTGGGTTTTGAAGTGATGTCTGGTTTTTGGTATTAAGTTCTGATAACAACAGTGATTGATTAAATGTTTATACATTGATGGATGAATGGATCAGGTTCTTATTGACTCTTTTATGTGATCTGATGGACTAGATCTGATTGATGACTCACTTGTATATGTATTGATCTAGTGCTTGGGTAATTCAGAAGGTTGTTTGATTATGAGCTTCAATGTTGTTGGGTCCAGTATGAAAATTGGATGAAATGTGGCCTTTCAGATTATGTGTTGTGCTTCAGTGTATCCAGTCTGAAAATTGATGAAACGTGGTACCTAGAGGAGAGAAGATTGTAGGTCAGCACCTACGTACTAGTATCTAAGCTAGTACAAGAGCTAAAGGAAATCTTTGGAGCATTGTAGCAGGTAGTAGCCTGCGTACTAGTAAATGGATCGACTAGTACAAGAGCAAAGGGGGTTGTAGCTCTCGTACTGGTATAAGGCTGCACCAGTACAAAATATTGTAAAAGGATTTTCTTATTAAGAAGAAGATTGAGATGACTTGTAGCAGGTGGTTTTCTCCCGCATTGGGTTTCCACCTTATATCATGGTGTTCATGTGTGTGCCTTATGTGTGATGATCTATTCTATGTTACTGCATCTGTTAACTGATAATATGGTTGATAATGTTCTAATGCACTCATTGAAGATCAATTAACTTAATCATAAGAAGTTGTGGAAGTAGCATATATGAATCTGATTATAGAAATGAAATTTTTTTATTAATGTGATAATACTGATTCACCCCCCCCAGTATTATTTCCAACAATTGGTATCAGAGCCAGTCCTTTTGTAGAAGCTTGATCGCTTGAAGGAGATCCGTGGAACAATGGGAAAGAAGCTTAAGAAGAAAGCAACTAAGAAGAAGAAGACATCTCAGAAGAACTATGACAGTGGGAGAATTGATTGGGGATTAGGTATAAGAAGCTCTTCAGATTCAGAATGAAGATGAACTATCAGGTATGAATTTGCTATCCTCTGATGTTCCAGATATCTTTCCTTTTGGAAAAGATGAAAGTGATAGTGAGACTACTGAATTTGCTCTTATGGGTGAGCAAGAAAGATATCAAATGGAGGCAGAATTTAAAAGTCTTACAGACAAAATTAGAACTCAGCAAGATCTGTTGGACAAAAGGAACTGTGCTTTTGAAAGGGTAACTGCCGATCTAAAAGCTCATCAAGAGAGAGGAAGCAAGGTAAGGAAGCTATTTAAAGAAAAGTATCAAAAATTGCAGGCTGAAGCAACATCTCTAAGAAATGAAGTCATTGAAAAGAACACAACAATCAAGGAGCTCAGAGATCGATCCAGTTATCATGAAAGTCTTGAAGCCACGATCCTCTCACTAAAGGAAGAACTTGAAGAATCAAAGAAGCAGAATGAAGATCTACACCAAGCAATTGAAAAACAAGACAACGAAGTCATCAGCTTAAAATCCCAGCTGGAAAGTGCCTTCAGAGTTCGTCAAATGTAGCAGGATCTGAATGAAGAACAAGAAAAGGAGATTCTCAAACTAAGGGAACAAATAGAAGAAGGAAGGAAAGCTGAAGAAGATTTGAAAAGGCAATCTCTTGAAAAGGAAGAACAGCTTCAGGTTGAGGTAAATATCTTGAAAGGTAAATTAGAAGAAAAGGATAAGCTTTTACGATTTCAAGATAGTTCTAAAGTCTTGGATGATATTCTTAGTAGTCAAAGGTCTCCTGCTATAAAAACTGGTCTTGGTTTCCATGAATCTGTTGGAGGTGAATCTAGTTCACAAGGTGAGGCAAGGAACTCTAAAGTGATCAACGAAGAAATGAAAGATCAATCTCATCATCAACCAAGGAAAGAGATTCCTCAAAGAAAATCCTTTACTCCTCCTATGAATAATGTTGAATGTTATGTATGTCATAACCTTGGACATATTGCAGCCAGATGTAGAAGAAGAAGGGTTCAAGATCATCAAACAAACAGATCTTCTCAGTCAAGGTACTTTAATGGATATTGCTTTGCTTGCAATATGTATGGTCACAAAGCTGCTGATTGCTACAAAAGGAATATGAAACATGTAAGATGTTATGCATGTAACAAGCTTGGACATATAGCAAAGGAATGCAGGAACAAAGCTCAGACATCACACCAAAAGGAGAAAACATCATCATGCTTGAAGATATGGAGGAAAAAGGAAGTACAGTCAGAAAGAGGCAGCACAGCACAACGTACAGACATACCAGAATTAGAGGGAGCTGAAAGTAAAAAACATCAGTGCCCTGAATCTCATATGAAAACTCCCTAAAGGGAAGTCGCGTATATACGCGAGTTGGATACTGCACAATCACGTATATGATTGTTTGAAGAAAGGCAGTAGGGAAAGTGAAGTTGGAAGTGAAGCTATGAAGTATGATCTCTCGAGCACAAGATCAGATCTGAGAATCTGACTGTCAGTGGCACAGAGGAGGACTGTTAATTGGGTTCTAATCAGAGGTACGCAGGCGATACACAGTGAAAGTGTGAGGGTACGCAGCCCAGCAATGGTCCTGGTGCGTAAGTACGCGGCGTAACAAAAGGGCACATGCGGACGGACGCGGCATGACAGAAGAAGTAGTGCGGAGCAAGATCGGAGGTACGCGGCGCAATAGAAGGATAACTTGCGGAGGTACATAGAAGTACATGGCGCGATAGAAGCAAAGGTTACGTGAGGTACGCGACGCATCTGATGGTACGGGTGCATGGGTACGCACTATAGCAGAAGGCTCTCTGCGGGTGTACGCAGGGTAGCAGAAAGTCAAGTGCGTGGATACGCAGAGGAGCAGAAGGTGAAGTGCGGAGCCACGAAGGCCATATAATGAGAAACTGCGGACCTGTCTTAAGGCATTTATTGGCTGACTTTTCTTATTGATAAGATTTGACAGATGGCACCAGTTTAGGGGGAGCATATGCTCTTAATACATTGTTGGCATTATGGTCCTTGGTGACGATGCTTATGATTCATCTTGCTATGGTTATGAGTTGTTCACATGGTTCTTGATCAGATTTGTGGTTGATTCTCTAATGGTGCTTGCATGGAATATATGGATGAGGATTGTTGGCTGGATACAGGGATGATTATTCAAAGTTGCATTGTTGGAGACATGATGATGATGAGCTCTTACCTATATGATGATAGGTTGTTTCGTGCATATGTTGATTGATGCAGATATTCCCAAATGATGATCATGATGGCTATGGTGTTTATCACATAGAATTCTGTTGATGCGGACATACCTTGATGATTCATGCTCTAGTTGATGTTGACAGATACTATGGAGCAGATCATACAGTGTTGTTGCTGATGTTTATCTTAGGTGATTGGTCTCTGTTATAAAAGTCATATCACGACTCATGATGCAATAGTATGTCTCTATCTATTCAGGTCATGCAACGGCCTATGTTGGTTTCCCCACTATGCCTGGGGTGAATGATGTTATCCTTTATGTTATCATATAAACTTTTGGTATATCACCATTGTGATGGGAGATAGATGTATGTATGAGTCTTTGGTGATAGGAAGGTCTTTTATGATATATGGAGTCATGTTCTTCTTGTAGAACATATTTTTGCAGACCTTGCTTACAGTCAGGGGGAGCTTGAGCATGAACAACAGAGCAGATATTTCAGCTTATTCTCAGAAAGAACATTATCAGATTGGTGCACCATGGCATATACAAAGGAGGAGCTCATTCAGAGACTTCAACAGATCTGGTTTATAGTCAAGGGGAGCATGATCTTAGGGGGAGCAAAACCCTTTGCACTTGATGTCAAAGGGGGAGAGTGATTTGGTGTTGTTGCCATCAAGTCCAAAGGGGGAGATTGTTGGCATTATGATGCATGTGTTGTACTTGATGGCAACCCTCTCATAGAAGATCATCTCACTTATATACATTCAGATGAATCTACAGAAGAGATATCAGATGTGACATAATACATAGATGCAGGACATTTCAAAGGAACCAAATGGCAAGTTCTTAGTAAGCTTTGCCATCAAGTCCAAAGGGGGAGATTGTTGGCATTATGGCTAAAGTATTGTCCTTGATGGCAACCCATACATATGATAGATCACAGAACTTCAGGTCAGTAGCAGAGATTGATGATCAGCTCTCAAATATTGAAGAAAATAAGGGGTACGCAGGTACACCATACAGAAGGTGCGTACACGCAGGCCTGTATTACATAAAGTGCGTACATACCCGCAGTTATCCCATTCATGAGGTGCGTACCCCCAGTTCACTCACTTCAAGGCAGAGAAGCGTGCTCACGTGGGGTTTCTTATGTTTGGCCCGTGGTATTTAGCCCGCCGTTCTTGATTCTATGGTTTTGGCCCGTGGTATTGTTTTATATTATTATTATTATTGAGCCCCATGTTTTGGTATTGATCCATGATTTTAGGGAGAGCTTGCCTATATAAAGCAAAGGAAATCATTTGGCTCGACACTTGTGAAATAAGAAGATCTTAAGAGAAGCTAGATCTGAAATTTTAGTGATGGGTTTGTGAGAGATAGCTAGATCTAAATCAGGAGAAACATGAGAACTACAAGTCGGATCTACTAATGGGTTGATATCTCCTCGGCGCATGTTCAGATCTGTAGATCTGACAGTTTGGGTTAATCTTGAAGTCTTGAAATTATCTATACCTGCAGGTACGCAAGTACAGTGAAAGAAAAGTGCGGAGATACGCAGGTGCAGAAGCGCTGCAGGTGTGCAGATACGCAGGCCCAGAAGCGCTGCAGATGCGGAGGGGTGCAGGCAGTTCATTGGACACAGAGCGCAGGTACGCAGGAAGTCTGTAAGGCACAGTGCGTGGGTACGCAGGAATGCAGTTGGAAACAATGCGTACTTATACGCAGGTGTTATATGGGTGAAGCTGCGTACTTCTCATGAAATCTATTTAGTTGCCCCTGTTTATTGTTGTGTTCTGGGTTTTGAAGTGATGTCTGGTTTCTGGTATTAAGTTCTGATAAAAGTAGTGATTGATTAAATGTTTATACATTGATGGATGAATGGATCAGGTTCTTATTGACTCTTTTATGTGATCTGATGGACTAGATATGATTGATGACTCACTTGTATATGTATTGATCTAGTGCTTGGGTAATTCAGAAGGTTGTTTGATTATGAGCTTCAATGTTGTTGGGTCGAGTATGCAAATTGGAAGAAATGTGGCCTTTCAGATTATGTGTTGTGCTTCAGTGTATCCAGTCTGAAAATTGATGAAACGTGGTACCTTGAGGAGAGAAGATTGTAGGTCAGCACCTACGTACTACGATCTAAGCTAGTACAAGAGCTAAAGGAAATCTTTGGAGCATTGTAGCAGGTAGTAGCCTGCGTACTAGTAAATGGATCGGCTAGTACAAGAGCAAAGGGGGTTGTAGCTCCCGTACTGGTATAAGGCTGCACCAGTACAAAATATTGTAAAAGGATTTTCTTATTAAGAAGAAGATTGAGATGACTTGCAGCAGGTGGTTTTCTCCCGCATTGGGTTTCCACCTTATATCATGGTGTTCATGTGTGTGCCTTATGTGTGATGATCTATTCTATGTTACTGCATCTGTTAACTGATAATATGGTTGATAATGTTCTAATGCACTCATTGAAGATCAATTAAATTAATCATAAGAAGTTGTGGAAGTAGCATATCTGAATCTGATTATGGAAATGAAAAAGTTTTATTAATGTGATAATACTGATTCACCCCCCCCCCCCCCCCCCCCTCTCAGTATTATTTCCAACAAGATATTGATGGAAAGAGAGCTAAATGGATTGAAAAATTCTTAGAGTTTAACATAGAGGTGAAGCCCACTAAGCTTGTCAAAGTCCAAGGCTTGGCTAAACTTATGGATGAAGAAAATTGGATCTTGTTAGACATCAATTGCATGGGTCCAAATTTAGATGATGAGTAGACAGAGGAAGCAACAGAAGAGAAAAAGCGGAATCAGTCTTTGGCTGAAAATATAGTCGTATGTGAATGGTATTCCAACATAGTTCATTTTTTGCAGAAACTAGAAGTCCCTCCAGGGCTTAGCTTGAGTCAAGCCTGGGCCATTAAACTTAGATCAGCCAAATTTTACATTAACAAAAACCCACCTTATTGGAAAGACCCATCAGGAATCGTCTTGAGATGTCTAGGTAAAGGACAATCTGTGGAAGTTGTGCACCAGTTCCATTCTAGCATCTGTGGAGGGCATCATTATTGGAAAACCATAGCCCACAAAATCCTGAAGGTTGGGTATTATTGGCCTACTTTATTCTCTAATGTGTTTTCGTTTGTGAAATCTTGTGACAAATGTCAAAGGTTTGTAAGAAGACAACAGCTAAAATCTCTGCCCTTGAAGCGAGTACATGTCAATGGTCCCTTCCAACAGTGGGGCTTGGACTTTATAGGTGAGATCAACCCACATTCCAGTGGCCAACATAAATCGATCTTGGTAGCCATTGATTATTTCACCAAGTGGATTGAGGCTATACCCTCTAAGAATGCCAATCATCAAGTTGTCATAAAGCTCTTGAATGACAATATTTTCACTAGATTTGGTTTCCCAACCAAACTAATCACTGATAATGCAGCAACTTTCAAGGAAAAAGAATTGGTGGACATGACTGAATCCATGGGCATTCAATTGGTCCATTCTACCTCATATTATCCTCAAGGCAATGGCATGGCAGAATCATCTAACAAGAGTTTGGTAAGGGTAATCAAAAAACTGTTAGAGGGCAAAAAAAAGAGTTGGGATTTGAAGTTGAAGTTTGCATTGTGGGCTGACAGAGTTACCATCAAAAATTCCATAGGGAATTATCCATTTAAGCTGGTTTATGGCACTGATGTTGTTTTCGCTGTCCAACTAATTCTCCCTGTGGCTAAAATATTGCAAGAAGAACAAGCTGAAGAGAATGACATAGTAAGAAGAATGAATAACCTTGTTGAACTACATCAGATCAAAGAGCAGCTGGTTGAGAAGTCAAAAGCTCATCAGAAGAAAATCAAAGAAACCTTTGACAGGAAGGCAAAAGTGGACAATTTCCAAGTTGGTGACTGGATTCTCAAATGGGATGCATTTAAGGAAAAGAAAGGTAATCATGGTAGTTTTGACTCCTTATGGGCAGGTCCATTTGTCATCGCTCAAATTCATCTGAACAATAAATTTATTCTGCACAGTCTGGAAAGAGGAGATGCTTTTGGTAGCCCAGTCAATAGGAGGTTTTTGAACCTTTCTTTCATTTAAGGCCTTAAAGCCTTGGTATTGTAAATATGTTTTTCCAGTTTTTAATTCATTAAAAAATAGACTCCATGCCCAATGGAGAACTAGGAGGAAGATTTGATCTTGTTTTAATAGGAAAGGCATTGTTCTACAGTTCTTGAAACCTCACAAGGAGGATTTCATCCCTAGAAGGAGCTAGTGTTAGCCTTTGAAGTATTTGGCCCAAAAACGGATCCAAAACACTACTAAACGATTTGAAATTCACTTGAGGATCATTCAAAGATCTAAAGCGGCACATGCCAAGAACCCTTATCATGGTGGAAAAGCACTATCAGGAGGCTAAAACAATCAAAAAATAGTGAAAAACCATTATCGCAGGCATAGATAGTGCAATGCACAGTATCCGTTACATCTGGCTGATCAATGGCCTAGATCTAAGCAGAAAATAACAATCAGCGCTATGCAAAGGAGGACTTAGGGTCGGGTGGAGGACACCCTCGATCAGTGATCTCCAATGATCGGATCGGAGGGTCGTAATCGGCGGGGACATACGCCATGTTATGTGAAAGACCTCTGGCTTGGACGATATGTGATTGTGACAAGTTGCATCACAATATCACGTCGAAACATTGCAAAGGGGTGGGGCCTTTACACATTCATATGTGCGATGTGATCAACTGGACCCAATGGTTATATACATGATATTGTATAATATTTCAGGTCTGCAGGATGGCCATTTTTAATGCATTTTCAATGTATTGCGTATTTAAATGAAATACAAAGGGAGCCTTGGGCAGCGCCAATGTGATAAAGCTATAATATTTGAAGTTCGGTGGGAGCCATTTTAAATGTATTTCCCGTGTTTTTTAAGTATTTAAAAATACAAAGGGAACACAGGGACAGGCCATGAGCGACTTGCGATAGCAACCCAAAGGACAGACCTGATGGGAGAATAGACTGGATCTGAGGACTTTTGAAGTCTGAAATGTTGAGAGCTTGGTAGGCTTTCTCATAGTTGTAGGGTTTTCTGTTTAAAAAATAAAACAGTCATTATTCACATTTTAAAAGGAAAATAGAGGCCCGGAGACCCATTCCTTCACAAATATAGGCAAGGAGACAGATTACTGGGAAACAGAGACTAGAAAGGGAAAAACAAGGGACACAGCATGATTCAGTCCGAAACAAACAAACATGGAGTAGCACAACGCAACCTAGCACAATGTAGCCCGAAAAAAACAATCATGGAGCAGACAGTGTAGCTCATCCAAAACAACATAAGTAATTGTGGGGCATCTCTGGCATGAGAGAGCTCCTTGCCAGCGCAGCAAACTACCCGAATGTGGTTACTCTTCTGTTAGAAGAAGAAACCTTCGAGCCATGCTTGCTTAGTCAGGGAATCAAAGTGGTTGAAGAGACAGAGGGATAGATTAAAACCTCTTGAGCCTCAGAAGGCTCGAGAGCATTGTAAAGAGCTATGAATATCTGAAAGTAAGATGTAATAAAGGTTCAAATTTTGGAGACTTTTGATACTCAAGCTTCTCATCTTCATTCTAGAAATATAAGCTTCTTTTGCCGTTATATGTTCAATGTCCATTTTCTCTTCTATTCTAAGCTTGCACTTGAACAGGTTGTTCATGTTTCTTCTGTGTCTAATGCTAGATAACTATCATCTTATCTTTACATTGATAAATTAGATTTGTAGGCTTCTTTTACTTCCTGTAGCTGGCCATTCATATGTGTTTATATATGCATTTGCTGGTACAGTCGGTATTCTCCATCTATTCATTGAATTTACAAACTATTGAACATTAGTGGACTAAAGCCTTGTAAAGCTGAGGTGTTCATGCATGTCTTGAGTAAAAATAGAGTTGAAATGGTTATTTGGCTTGATCTAAACCACCATTCATTCCAATAGTTCAAAGAACAATATTGAAGATTATATGTTACCAAGAATCTCCGAGCTGCAACCTAAGAGAGTTTCCTGGAGTTATAACAGGACACAAGATGTTGATTTCAACCAAAGGACAGTTGGATCCTTTTTCAGCTTGGCACATGATGAAGTTTTCAAGTGACATTCAAAGATGAATTAGACATGCAACTGACTCATGGTCTCTTCATATTGCAGTTTCTTCAGCATCCAGCTTTGGCGGTTTTTCAGGCAAATGTTTTTTGAGGATCAACTTGAGAACTTGGAAGAGGGTTCCTTGTTCTTATTTTGGATTTATCATTGAGGGTGGGAATTTTAGACTCACTCTCATAATAAAACAATTATAAATCTAAAATTATGATTAAATAAATCAAATCTTGAGAATTAGGAGTTAGTTCCTCAAACTAGGGAGTTTAGTTAGGATGAGAGATTCTCTCCAACTAGTTCTCCTAGATTAGTGTTTTGTTGAGAATGTATCTCAACCAAGTTTGTTCAAGATAGACGCACTATCTTTAGAAAAATTTCTCATGTATTTATATGTATCATAAAAATTATTTAAATAGAGGAAACTCATGAGAATGAGAGACTACATGAAAGTCTCTCATTCCTTTTCTTCCATGTTTGGTTTGGGTATATTTTTGCTATTTATTTTATGAGTGTTTTATTAGCTTGATTAAATTCCTTCATAATCTCTATTCAATGAGTAGATTCCTTATTTAATATAAAGAATTATTGATTCACCATCATTATAAAAGAAATAGATAAAATGAATCTTCGCAAACCGATAGTCATATTGCGGATAGTGGGGTTATCAAGATCATCTACAAAATATATGTTACAACAATTGAAGCACCTAGAAAAGATCTATGAGCCATATGCATTCCACGAAGGAAGGTGAACTATGTGTAATGGAGATGAAATACAATTTTGTTGGTGTCATATTGTTTTAAACATTTTGATTGGTAATCAAGAAACATACATTAATATTTTTTTTAATATGTTTGTGTAGATTTGATACAATAGTGAAAAATTGTTTCAAGAGCTCTCTGAATATGAACAAGACAATTTTGGATTTGATGTTAAGATTATCAAGTGGAAAAATTACATTGAAAATATTCATATTCCCTGACTTTGTGAATATATATTAAATGGGTGAATCTGTATCATTGTATCACAATGGTTGCAATGGCCATGAAGACATCAATTTTCACTTCATTGGGTTCACTATTTCTGGGAGAGTGATGGGGGTTGTTGGAGCAGAAAGATGTCCAAATATAAATCGAGGTGGTGCCAATGTGAAGGTTGAACTCATTTCCACTTGCAATTATCTTATTAATGGTGCGTTTACATTGCAGGGAGGAAGTTTCACATTTAAAAATATTACTCCAAGGAAATATAGGTTGGTTGCTTCCCATCATGAATACATAAACTTTATCAATCCTTGAGCAATATACAAATATCAGGTCATATCAAATCCCACTACTTCTTTTTCAAAAAGGAAAGGCTGTGATATTTTTCTCTCTTTTCCTTCGTTTGATACGCATAATAATTTTGGAGATTCCTTAAGGATGAGTATCCGGAGGACACAGTAGCCCTCCATGAAATCAAATGTGAAGAAGTGGAAAGAGTAGGCTCTGTGAGCGAATTGTTAAACATAGGAAGAAGATACAAGGTCATACCTAATGTCGATCCAAGCTAGGATGGCGGCAAGATTGAGGTACAATCATTGAGGTTTATAAAGTATATTTTCTATAATATTCTCTTTCAAATATGTGATTCTCATGTTCCCTTAAAATTTTCCAAAGAGGCTCTCCAGAGATGGAGTTGCGCTTTAGAAATTTGGTAGTAGATGACATGTTTTATGTCCCAAGTTATGATATGGATGGCTTAGTTGTTTCTCAGGGTAACCCTATTTTAGGTGTTCATGTATACCTTTATCCAAAGGATGTCCATTAGGTGAAATGCCCTCAAAGAAGCTCCTTGGCCAAATCAATTGTTTTGTCATGCAATATTTGATGCAGATGGGAAATTTGCTTTTAATTTTATTCCACGTGGAAAATAAAGGTTGTTGCCATTCTACAAGGGTGACAATACAATATTTCATGTTTCACTTCCATTTATAGAGGTTCTTGTTGAGCATAGTCATGTTAAGATATCTTAGCCATTTCAGGTCACGGGTTTCTCAGTTGGAGGACTTGTGGTGACTTCTGAAGGAGTTTGTTTTGAAGGTGTTTAGATATTAGTTGATGGATGAGAAAGAGCTACAAAAAATGTCCAGGGATATTACAAACTTCATCATGAAACATCAACACACTAATCAATCAAGGTTGAGAAGGATCACTTCGAGTTTAGTAGTTTGGAGAATCTCATGGTTGTTCCAAACATGGGTTCAATCCCAAAGATAGAAGCAACACATTATAATATTTGTGGTTCCTTGAAATTAGTGGCAAATGGCTATTATGGCAAGGGTCAAGTTGGCATGACACAAGGGCCAGACAATGTTAAGCCTCAACTAAAGAGGATTGATGATATGGGAAACTTCTGCTTCTAGGTTCAACCAAGTTAATATCGAATATCCCCACTGACCACAACAACAAAATGTGATTTTGGTCTTCAATTTCCACCATCACATATTGGTGTGACTAGACCAATGTTTGGCATTGAATTTATCAAGGCCCTTATTCATATCCATGGATCGGTGATATGCAAGGGAGGATGTGACTCCTCAGTTTCTATATCACTTACTTCTCTAGCTATTGAACTCTGGGTTTAGAGAAGCTTAACTCTTTAAGTTTAACAAATGAGAGAAATGACTTCATATTTGAGAAATTCCTACCTGGTGCATTACATCTTGAGGTAAAACATGGACCTTCATCTGATTTGTTAGATTGGGATGATGACTGGTGTTGGGAGAGAAATGTTATTGATGTCAATGTTGGTGTTTCTGATCATTCAGAGATAGTGTTTATCCAAAAAGGCTATTGGTTGTGTATTATGTCTACTCATCCTGTGGCTTCTTACATTGTACAACCAAACAAAGAACCCATGAATTTGTTGATTGAGAAAGGATGGTAGAAAATCTGCTTAGAAGCTTCTCGTGTGCACATTGCTTTATTTCTTAAACTCGTACATTTTCTTTGGAATGTCTTCATTTGAATTCAATGTATTGAACCATAAGCCTATATATTTGACTCGTGAAAAATATCTACTGAGTGGTGAAATACATGTTGTTTCAAGTTCTTATTCCAAAGCAAATGAGTTGTCTCGAAGCATTATTGTAGACATATGGGAAAAGGAGGGTGCATTTATAGATATAATCAATAACGTCAAACTTGTTTCAAGTGTTAATGGACTAAGCAACATTGTTGTATATTAGTACACCCATTGGGCTAATCTTTAAGATGAAATGGTCTTTGTTCTGATAGATAAAAGGAATGCTAGTGAGAAAAATAGTTTTGAAAGATCTTGTTTTATCCAAGAAGTCGGCACATTGCTGTTAAAACTGATGGGTGCCAACCTGCTATTCCTTGTTTTTTGGGGTTCCTAGGAAAGTACATTCAGGGTCAGTGTTGTTAGCAATGCTAGGTGTTGACATTAAAGTAATTTCTCAAAATGATAGTAGCAATGGTCAGTTAAGAAGGGTGACATGGTTCTTCAAACTTTGACAGGATCAGATGGTTTGTTTTTGGGTGGTCCTCTGTATGATGATACTGAGTACTATGTTGAAGTTTCCAAGGGATATCATTTAAAAGCACTTGCATAGTACCCCTTTTGAGGCTTAGCTGTATGCTCATACAATTTGATCAAATGCCCCACTCAACTAACCAAACCATAAATAATATTTCATCATTACTATTCGACCTTCTATGCACTCCCTGCGTTTGTGGTCCTCAGTAGAGGAATCACTGAATTTGCGTCAAAAATCCGCTAGATATGGAAAAAACATCTTCAATCACATTGCTTCAAACTACAACCATGTAAGTATGGATTTTACTATTACTTTCAATGCTTTACAATGAAACCAGTGTAAATGCAACTTGTATGTGGATAAAATATAAACCAATGTAAACGCAGGTTGTCTTGTATGTGTATGGAGAGTCATACATGGTAAAATACTTCAGAGTGAATGGGATACTATTTCAAGAGCTTTCATGCTCTATCTTGAGAATCAATATGCAACATGGAAGTAATTCGATCGTACAAGAAATGGACTCATATCCCGATAATGCATACAATTTCTTTATGGACATATTGATTGATATGATGGGGAGCTTTAAATCATTAAAGGATCTAGTCATATGTGTTGTGCCTTTTCTTAAACAAATATGTGTCTTCTCAATTTTTTGTTCGAGAGGCTTCCTAATCTCGAATGTTTGTTAATGGGTGACAACTTTTTCTTGGTAAAAACAAAATTTCTGCTTTTATTTTACAAGTGCAACGAACAACATGTTTCAATGTTTAAGAATGTTTGCATTTTCTACTTATTTATCAGGTATAGCAGAATATTTTTTATACAAAGCATATATTGATGTAGCTTAGATTGACTATTATGTTTTGGTTCATTATTATGTAATGTTTGCAGATTCAGTATCTCCAATAGATATGATACAAAACCAAGTAATGACTTTTTTCATATCTATTCCTTAATGAAAATATACACTACCAAAATTAAAAAAGTTAACCTGCCATAAGATGTGAAGAGACCATAAAATTCTTCCATGTTTTCTTTCCATTATGTTCATAATGAATATTTATGTCTTTTACCTTGTAAATGGGTGCAGAGTTGGCTTATTCTGGTTTTGAAATGCAATGTAGGAACACTCAAAATATCCCATACCTTGACGTATCAGATCCCCACTCTCTCATCTCCATATATAGAGGTTTATGTAGACATAATTTAATTTCATGATAGGGAAATTAGTGTATTAGGTTGCTTTCTTCAGAGCACCACTGCTCTAGAGATAACAGAACTTCATTTAATTGATGACTTGAATTATGATGATCCATGATATGTAAAGTTTTTGGAGGAAGTGATTTATTTGAATAGAGTTTCAAAGCAAGAAAGGATATTGGTATGAGAATCTTCTTTTTAAATACATGCTTCAAAATATTTAAACTATTGACCAGTGAAAAGGCTTTCTGGATTGATTTTCTTTTATTTTTTTCTTTATGAAAGGGTATGACCAATGCAGGCTGTATGTGGATATGAGGATGGATTCTACTATGGATACAAGGATGTGGACACCAATGGAATAATCTGCTTAGTCTTGGGAAACATTGAGTATTGAAGCAAATGGCAGTCTCATGGAGTGGGTATACGACATTTTGCCCCATTTTCATTTTGTTTATCATTCGCTATTTGCATTGGTTCTAATAGTTAGTTTTAATTATTTATCTTTTTGTCATGTATATCAATAACATTCTATGTTTCCTAGGTAAGGTAACATTTTCGGTTGCTTTAGATTGGCAGCTTGTAGGCTTAGGATGTTCCCAATGATTTTTGAACCTTTTTCCAATATGTCTTGTTGATTTGCGATTGTTATTGAGGGCTTTAATTGTTATCTAGTTTGACATTTGATTGACAACGAAATTCCATGCTTTTATAAATTATTTTTATGTTAAATTTTAAAAGTATTTAAGAAATTTGTCTTCAGTGGCCACACTTCAAACAATGGATTTTACACTACTAGGTTTAAGGTTTTAGTTATGTATTTGGTTAACATTTCCCAAGATTTATATCATATCTCAAGTGTCAGGTTTGGGTTATTTATTTGGTCAAAATTTCCCATGATTTATATCATATCTCAACCTTTTTAAATTCATGCATTCATTCCATTCGAATGTAACACATAACGACAAGGATAGGCCCTATTAAGCTCACCAACTCTGTTACTATGCTTCATGAATCATATTTCAAATGGACTCTGAATTTGCTTCTTTTCCTTGACTAAATAGTATTAAGAAAAATCCTCTCATTCAAAATCAACCCCAAGTCATACTCAAAATTTTGACATGTGAATAACATTGTCTCAGTAGTGACTTTGACACCCAAGTCCTTGCAAGTCAGACAAGGCTATCCATTTAAAAAAATAATGATCATATCCTTAAATTGTTAGCCCTTCAACTCCTTCATTAAAGAAAATAACATCCTATGATCTTGATAATTAGTCTATCAAAATGTGGATGGGGTGAAATATGAGTCAAGTAGTAGAGAAAGAAATTTTCCTTGACATTGCCTAGAATATTTTCAACTTTTGGGGGCACATCATGTGATACTACCATCACCACACCAACATTTTTTGGTAAAGTTCCATTGCAAGAGGTATCCACTGATTCACGTTCCTCAACTCATGACCGTAAAGATGGTTCTTCCTGAAATTTTTTCCTATATGATGATAATGATATATAGTCCTTGTCATCATAAAGGATTTTATTTCTTCACCCATGCTCCATCTTACCCCTCCTAATTGTATATAAGGATCAGTTTCTCTTGCATGCTTCCCTCAGATTGTAAAGTTATATCCATACCTAAAATCCCCGTCTTGATCTTGGTTCTTATGCTTCTCTTATTCTTCTAACCTAAGCAACCAGAAAAAAAATTACCTCCCTACTACCACAAATAGATAAACCATTTTTCCTACACTATCTTTCAAGCTCCACAAGAGGAATACTAAACAATTCTCGAGTTGTTAAATAAGGAATCCATACAGGTGAGAGTGGTTTTTGATGGAGGAGGAATGACCTGTTGAAGAGTTTTGTGAACCCAACGTTTCGGACTACAAAGTGAGTCCATCATCAGGGAAGCGACAGAAGATGATCTTTTAAAATTAATGATGTATCCCAGAGCTATGAACATTAATATATATAAAAAAGGGTTATTAAGGAGTGATGAGAGAAATTAGGTCGGCTTATTTTATTTAAAATTTATTTATTTATTATTCATTTATTTATTATTCATTTTTATTATTATTTTATATATATATACATATTTTTATTATTATTATTATTTTTTATTATTTATGTTTATTTATTTAATTGTTATTAATATCATATTAATTATTAATTTAATTTTTTCTTTGTTATTATTATTAATATTATTATTTATTAACTTTATTTATTTATTTATTTTTATAATAAAATCATTTATTATTATTATTATAATTATTATTATTAGAATGTTATTTATTTATTTTATTAATATTATTAGTTTATTATTATTTTTTTTTTTTTTGATAAAAATATATATATATAGATCTATATATATATATATATATATATATATATATATATTATTATTTTTTAACTATTTTATTAATTTGTTTAAATTAATTATTGAATTATTAGTTTATTTACTTGTTTGATTTGTTATTATGTATTAATTTGTTATTACCATCCAATTATTATTTATTTATTTAATATTGTTATTATTCTTAATATTATTATTATTATTTTTCTTTTAATAATTATAAATTTATTGGAAGAGTTTTGTATATATAATTTCTATGATTAATATGATAAATAATAATAATATTCGGATATTATTATTTTATTTTTATTTATTTATTTATATACTTTAATTATTAGTTTATATATTATTATTATTATTATTATTAATATTTAATCTGAGATTTCAAATTATTGCTTTCAAATAATTAATTAGACTTATAGGTTAGGAGAGGTCTTATTACTGCGTTCTGGAGGTGATTTTTATTGATTTAATGTTAACATTATTAAATAATTAAGAAGAGAATCGGATGATATCAAGGTATATGTTAAAGATCTAGAAGAGAAATATAAGAACGATTTAAGGATTAAGGAGGAAGGTTTAGATTTATACCGTTTTTGAGAGAGGAAGGTTAATAAAGGGAAAGAGCAGATCAATGATTTTTTAATGTTTCTAATAAAGGTTTCCAAGTGTTACTCAGTTTTAATCCATCATCACGATTAAGGTTGTTTTTCCTTTTTTCTATTTCAATGGCTTCTTTAATTTTTCTTTTGAGACAATGTTCTTCTTTTTTAACAAGTTTGGCCTCTTCCATGCAGATGTAATGAGAGGAAGCATGCACATGTTCTGCTAAGGCTGATTTAGAAATTCTTTCTCTTCTTAAGTCAGCAGTGTGTTCCTTGATTCTAACCTTAAGCGATCTTCCTGTTTCACCTATGTATTCTTTGCCGCATGAGCAAGGAATCACATAAACACCTTTCTGAAGGTTAGGGTTTATAGGATCTTTAACAGAGTTGAATAAACCTCTAATAGTGTTAGCAGGGGTGAATGCTACACTAATGTTATGTTTATTAAGAACTTTAGAAATTTTGTCTGTGGTACCTTTTATGTAAGGAATGGAGATCTTAGGATTTGATAAGTTTTGATCCTTAATATTATTGTTATTTTTATTTAGGGATAGGTGCATGGCTTTCTTAATGGTATTTCTATTATAGCCATTTAGTTCAAACACTTTGTGAAGATGGTTGAGCTCATCGTTCAAATGGTCAGGGTCTGATATTCTAACAGCCCTAGTGGTTAAGGTTCTAATGATGCCTATCTTTTGTTTAGGGTGATGGTGAGATTTTGCATGAAGATATCTTTCAGTATGGGTTTTCTTTCTATAGACTTGGAAACTAAGAGGCCCTTCTTTTTTAGTTAAAAGGACATCAAGAAAAGGAAGCTGGTTGTTGTTTTCAATTTCAATGGTAAATTTTATGTGGTTAGAGAGGCTATTTAAGTGATTGAGGAATAAATCAAGCTTTTCTTTTCCATGACTCCACTTAGCAAATATGTCATCTACAAACCTTTTCCATTCTTCCTCACGCATGATTTTCTCACTGGGATCTTTGTTAATTATTTTATAACAACCACTATTGTTTAGATGATCTTCCATTTTCTTGTCATAATCACTTCTGTTCATGATCACTGTGGCATTGCCCTTATCTGCTTTAAGGATGACTATGCTTTTATTATTTCTTAGGGTGTTTAAGGCTCTTTTTTCTTCTTTATAAATGTTAGATGAAGGAGGTTTAGCAGTCCTCAGGATTTTAGCAATATCTTGTCTGATTTCTTCACTTTTTGCTACATCTAAGTTTTTTATGGCTATTTCAATGTTACTGATAATCTCTTCTATGGGAATTTATTCCCATAGAAGAGATTATCAGTAACATTGAAATAGCCATAAAAAACTTAGATGTAGCAAAAAGTGAAGAAATCAGACAAGATATTGCTAAAATCCTGAGGACTGCTAAACCTCCTTCATCTAACATTTATAAAGAAGAAAAAAGAGCCTTAAACACCCTAAGAAATAATAAAAGCATAGTCATCCTTAAAGCAGATAAGGGCAATGCCACAGTGATCATGAACAGAAGTGATTATGACAAGAAAATGGAAGATCATCTAAACAATAGTGGTTGTTATAAAATAATTAACAAAGATCCCAGTGAGAAAATCATGCGTGAGGAAGAATGGAAAAGGTTTGTAGATGACATAGGATATGATGGACAGCGCTTCAGATTTTGAAAAATTAAGATTGTCCAGAGCTAAACTCATTTCCAATTTAAATTTTCTTAAAAATTGCAGGGATAATAATGTCATTCCTAAATTTGCCATCTGCAAGCACTCAAATCAGCTCGTCCTCCAGAACGCAGTCTTTTGAAACTAATCATGGCAGCTCGGTCCTAGATTCACGGCATTCAGAATTACATCAATCGTTGAACGCTGGGAACAATTTCATCAGTGTGAACAATCCATTGGCGCAGGAGGGGCAGTCTGGTTCGGTGACAATAAGTTTGGTTACTTGTGAAGATTATAATGGTCAAGTTGGAAATCCGCATATAAGTAAGATGGAAAATGATGGGGCTGTGACCCAGGATATCAGCAGAGGCATACTTAGCAGGCGTGGCAACACTCCCATCAGTTCACCAAATGAAAAGAGTGCTGATATAACCATTAATATGAATAAATCAAAAATCTTAGCTAATAACCCAGCTACAAGTTTAGAAACCCAAAACCCTCAAAACAATTTAATAATGTCATCTGACAAAGCCCAGGTCATTAATTTATCTGACTTCTCCCTTGATCATGCAGCTGAATCTATCTTGAAAAAAGGGCTGAATTTTGCCATAACACCAAGTAAAATTCCCATAGAAGAGATTATCAGTAACATTGAAATAGCCATAAAAAACTTAGATGTAGCAAAAAGTGAAGAAATCAGACAAGATATTGCTAAAATCCTGAGGACTGCTAAACCTCCTTCATCTAACATTTATAAAGAAGAAAAAAGAGCCTTAAACACCCTAAGAAATAATAAAAGCATAGTCATCCTTAAAGCAGATAAGGGCAATGCCACAGTGATCATGAACAGAAGTGATTATGACAAGAAAATGGAAGATCATCTAAACAATAGTGGTTGTTATAAAATAATTAACAAAGATCCCAGTGAGAAAATCATGCGTGAGGAAGAATGGAAAAGGTTTGTAGATGACATATTTGCTAAGTGGAGTCATGGAAAAGAAAAGCTTGATTTATTCCTCAATCACTTAAATAGCCTCTCTAACCACATAAAATTTACCATTGAAATTGAAAACAACAACCAGCTTCCTTTTCTTGATGTCCTTTTAACTAAAAAAGAAGGGCCTCTTAGTTTCCAAGTCTATAGAAAGAAAACCCATACTGAAAGATATCTTCATGCAAAATCTCACCATCACCCTAAACAAAAGATAGGCATCATTAGAACCTTAACCACTAGGGCTGTTAGAATATCAGACCCTGACCATTTGAACGATGAGCTCAACCATCTTCACAAAGTGTTTGAACTAAATGGCTATAATAGAAATACCATTAAGAAAGCCATGCACCTATCCCTAAATAAAAATAACAATAATATTAAGGATCAAAACTTATCAAATCCTAAGATCTCCATTCCTTACATAAAAGGTACCACAGACAAAATTTCTAAAGTTCTTAATAAACATAACATTAGTGTAGCATTCACCCCTGCTAACACTATTAGAGGTTTATTCAACTCTGTTAAAGATCCTATAAACCCTAACCTTCAGAAAGGTGTTTATGTGATTCCTTGCTCATGCGGCAAAGAATACATAGGTGAAACAGGAAGATCGCTTAAGGTTAGAATCAAGGAACACACTGCTGACTTAAGAAGAGAAAGAATTTCTAAATCAGCCTTAGCAGAACATGTGCATGCTTCCTCTCATTACATCTGCATGGAAGAGGCCAAACTTGTTAAAAAAGAAGAACATTGTCTCAAAAGAAAAATTAAAGAAGCCATTGAAATAGAAAAAAGGAAAAACAACCTTAATCGTGATGATGGATTAAAACTGAGTAACACTTGGAAACCTTTATTAGAAACATTAAAAAATCATTGATCTGCTCTTTCCCTTTATTAACCTTCCTCTCTCAAAAACGGTATAAATCTAAACCTTCCTCCTTAATCCTTAAATCGTTCTTATATTTCTCTTCTAGATCTTTAACATATACCTTGATATCATCCGATTCTCTTCTTAATTATTTAATAATGTTAACATTAAATCAATAAAAATCACCTCCAGAACGCAGTAATAAGACCTCTCCTAACCTATAAGTCTAATTAATTATTTGAAAGCAATAATTTGAAATCTCAGATTAAATATTAATAATAATAATAATAATAATATATAAACTAATAATTAAAGTATATAAATAAATAAATAAAAATAAAATAATAATATCCGAATATTATTATTATTTATCATATTAATCATAGAAATTATATATACAAAACTCTTCCAATAAATTTATAATTATTAAAAGAAAAATAATAATAATAATATTAAGAATAATAACAATATTAAATAAATAAATAATAATTGGATGGTAATAACAAATTAATACATAATAACAAATCAAACAAGTAAATAAACTAATAATTCAATAATTAATTTAAACAAATTAATAAAATAGTTAAAAAATAATAATATATATATATATATATATATATAGATCTATATATATATATTTTTATCAAAAAAAAAAAAAATAATAATAAACTAATAATATTAATAAAATAAATAAATAACATTCTAATAATAATAATTATAATAATAATAATAAATGATTTTATTATAAAAATAAATAAATAAATAAAGTTAATAAATAATAATATTAATAATAATAACAAAGAAAAAATTAAATTAATAATTACTATGATATTAATAACAATTAAATAAATAAACATAAATAATAAAAAATAATAATAATAATAAAAATATGTATATATATATAAAATAATAATAAAAATGAATAATAAATAAATGAATAATAAATAAATAAATTTTAAATAAAATAAGCCGACCTAATTTCTCTCATCACTCCTTAATAACCCTTTTTTATATATATTAATGTTCATAGCTCTGGGATACATCATTAATTTTAAAAGATCATCTTCTGTCGCTTCCCCTGATGATGGACTCACTTTGTAGTCCGAAACGTTGGGTTCACAAAACTCTTCAACAGGTCATTCCTCCTCCATCAAAAAATTCTCGAGTTGTTACTCCCTCTCCAATCACCATAGAAACATCTTGAGTTCGACTAGATCCATCTGTTATGTCTGTAAGATTGGATTCAGAACTATCAATGTCCTTCAATGGTGAGGCATCTCCACATATTGAATAAAAGGGAGGTACACCTGAATTTTCAAACCAAAGAAAGGTAGCTCTTTGTCCATTCACATAAGCATATGAAAGGAGAAACTAGTGTGACCAAACTTGGAGAAATTTCATCACTCTCTCTTGTAAGGACGCCATAATATAAATGTAAAAGAATTCACAAAAAGATCCACATAGTCATTACACTAATTATGATATATTTTTTTACGAGTAAAACTTACCAGCCACCTTGTTAATTGATGACCAATAAGGGGCCTGATCTTAATATATGATCTAT
The DNA here is from genome assembly GCA_031772625.1 of Pinus tabuliformis. Classification (NCBI taxonomy): domain Eukaryota; kingdom Viridiplantae; phylum Streptophyta; class Pinopsida; order Pinales; family Pinaceae; genus Pinus; species Pinus tabuliformis. Next base: position 1,336,459,683 of record CM062820.1, on the reverse strand, counting down.
TTTCATCATTATTATCCTCAACATGTTCTATTATTTAGAGTGATATTTCGTGAATTGGCAGGTGTGTTTTCCACATTTCTATTTTTATATCCCACACAATTGAAATCCTGCTACATTTGGCCTCCTCTACTTCCCTAGGCGACATGTGTTAAAGAGGGTACACAACACTAATGATATGTTGTTTTGCCATAATTTCTTCTCATTTTTTTGATGAATTCTATGGAAATTTTATTCATTCCAATTATGTGGTAGGAAATAATGTTCCATTATTGTTTTGTTTTTATCATCTCTTGTTTATGAGTTAGCATGCTTCTATTGTACTAGTTCGTTTCGACTATGTCATGTAAAGATCAAGTTGAGTGTGTTTTACATTTGATTTTCATTGTAGTCAACAACTGAATATATAATTTTTTTGTTAGGTTGAATGATGGGACAACATACTTTGATTTCCACAACTTCTCTCTTTTTCATATACTATCACAAGTGCACAAATAGAAACTCACTTTTCTTTTTACCTGGATAAGCAAATGATGACAACTTTGTATTTTGGTGTGACAAGGATAACTATGTATTGGAGCTAGATCTTGAGCCCTTCAATTCATCCTTTCCTTACCCAACATGACCATCTCCTATTGGTAATGGAGTTCAATTTCTAAACCAACATTTGTCTTTAATACTATTTCATGATAAAGAAAGAACACAACCATTGTTCGATTTCCTTCAAGCACACAAATACCAAAGCCATGTAATTTTTCTTTCCTTGGTTAATATATTGCATCATTGTGTTTGATAGTTAATTAATTATTATTTTATGCCAATAGAGCTCTATCAAATAGTAGAGAAGGATGACCTAGTTATTTTAGAGATATATAATATTAATTAATTAAAAATTCACAGGGTTATTTCGATTCTCATCTTTCTATTTCACTTCTTTAGAGAAAACTATATATTCAAATACCAACTCAACTCAAACCAAACTAAAATAGAGAATCCTAGTGAAGATGTTTCTCTCTCCATACCTTATAATGACATTATTTTTTGAATTATACTTGAAGTTTACAATTAATAACCTGGATTTATATATTTCTTTTAGCACCAAATTTAAATCATAGTAAAATTATGAATATCCCATTAAATATGAATTAAAGATGATTCAAAGAATATCACCTTTAGTCTGTGCACGTGGCAGAGTAATTTTTGAGGTGTGAAGTTTTATTAGAGGCATTGTTTGTTTATTTGTTTTGGTTAGAAAATGGTTTTCTCTTGCTTTTATGTGACTTTAAATTTATCATATCTAGCATGTTGAGAAATGGGAAAAAATAATGTGTGACATTTATCTTGCAGAAATTGATGTTGAATGAAAGGATATAGAGTTTAACCAAGCTACAATCCTCTTTGGTAACGTTAGAGGGACATCTTAAAAAGTCACCTAAGAATACACCATATACATAGTTTAAACATAAGTAATATATGGCTTTTTCATTTGCAGATATGTTCTTTTTTCTATGCAAGATATCACATCAAGAGAAATATTGATATTGTATAAATTGTTAGAGGACCTCATTGAGGTCAATTTTTCTGATGTTCCACTTGATTGATACATTCTCATGACATGAAGGCTTTAAATACGAATTAATGTGTTACCAAAAAAAATTATATTAAAATTTTATACATATAAAAGATAAAAACAAATGTTAATTCCTTCATTTGATTGTTACTTGACTCTAGTGTGGGCAGGTTACATGAAATGTGATTGGAGAAAGGATGGGGAGACAATAGAGAGATCATGTCTTGGATATGATTCATTTGTTGTTGGAGATCCTTCAGGCACTTCAACCATCGACTTTGGAAATGTTTCTAATAAGTATTCCAATGGTTTTTAGTGTTGTGATTCTTTCACCTCATGGTTATTTGGGTAAGCAAATGTTTTGAGGAATGCGTCATAAGATATTGATGGATAGGTAAACAATTTTTTTATAATTGCAATGTCCATTCCATGGTATCTTCTCTTTATTGTTTGATTGTATTTTGAACGTTTGTTTCGATTTTGATTTACATGTTAACTATGAAATTGAAATTACTTGGTATTATGTCTATTTAAACAACAACCAAAGCTTGAAGATGAAATTAATATTACACGATATTGATTGAAATCCTTTTAACTATTTTGTATTGAAAGATTTTCATGATTATTAGAAAAGTTTACTTTCATGTTGTTATTTGAGAACATGTTGTTTATATACTTGACCAAGTTCATGCATTAGACAAAAAATTGTTGTTGCGAATAAAATGACAAGGATTGGACATCACACCTCAGATTATTTATTTTAACAAGTTATTTACAGCTTGAGCATTTTAGCATGTAACTTAGTTGGCATGATTGTGCCTGAGATTTCCCTGAAGGTTGAATACTAAGTTACTCAGGTGTTATTTTCTATGGTGACTTTAATTTATTTATACAGGTCATCTAGCCACTTAGTGACCACTATCGCTCAACTGAAGAAAACTTGTTCGAGTTTCTTTCTTTTATGGGGAAGAATGGCTTTAACATTGTTGATGTTGATGTATATGTAGTATAAATCATTTATAGTCTACTTTCATTTATATTCTAGTGTTCATCATCTTTCTTGTCTTAAACTCTGCATTCTAGGTTCTTTTGTTTCTAGAAAAGGAACTTAGTAGTGATGGTAAGTAGTAGGATTTGAAGAAAGAGGAGAACACTAACACTGGAGCGACAAATGAAAAAAGAGAGAGAATAGAACCGGTCTAGTGGTACCCTCAAATCCAATATCCCACATAAGACACACACATAGAGACTGATGTTCAAGTCTTCATAGTTGGTGAATTCACCTGCAATGACTTGACAACACAATGATAATGTTTTATAGTGATGAAACAACATTTCATGTGTAAATTGTAGTCCAACCAATGTTAAGTTGGAAACTCATATTGTAATACTCGACATTCCATATAATATAATTTATGTGGTTGAAATTATTTATAGTTGCACTTGGTATTGTTTATTATTTTAACATATGTAATTTTGAATTTTCATATTAGATGAACCAATTCACATTGTATGATGTTTTTTTAATTTAGTCCCAAAATCATCCTAATTAATATATGTTCATTAATAATGAACACATAAAATCAATGTAAAACGACTAAATTAGTAGTTTATATTGATTAATGATGAACACAAATAAATTGAATATAGAACTAAATTAGTCATTTATAATTATTATTAATGAAAATAAATGAAATGAATATAACCTACTAAATTAGTTGTTTATATAATGAATATGAAACTACCAAAAAATTTTAATTGACTACTACAAATGATTAATTTTTCATTACAAATGACAACTAAATTTTGCATATATATGACTATTAGTAGCTAATCTACAGTATCTTATAACACGACAAAAATTTAGTCATATTTCTTTGGTCATTAATTGGTTTCAAACGACGACTAAAATTTTTGTATATTTGACTATTAGTAGCTAATTTACAGTATCTTATAACACGACCAACATTTTGGTCATATTTCTTTGGTCATTAATTGGTTTTCTCGGATGATCATATAGTAATATATTTTGTTGTATATTTGGTCATTAATTGTGGCAATTAATGACTAAATCAATAACTAAATTAATGACCAAATTTATGACTAAATATATTGCTAGATGATAAAATTGAGACAATCAATTAATGACTAAGCTAAAAATGACTAAAAGTTGGTCGCATTATAAGATACTGTAAATTAGCTACTACTGGTCACCAACTAAAAAATAGTCATTTATATGCAAATTTTAGTCATTGTTTTAATAACTAATTAGTCATTTTGTACTAGTGTTGCATTGTCCCTGTTATCTTGAATTTAGATCAGACATCTCCTTTGGTGAGCACATGACTAGCCTGATATTTTTCTAAAATCCATGGAGGATTGGCTAATATGACTTCATTGTCATTGCCACCAATTTCATTCCATCTAGACTCCTATAAACCCCAAAATTCATTCTTGGGAGGATACTCATTCATGTGAACCAAAGGTCTTAAAACCTTTTATAATACAACGATTGTGATCTCTACTTCAGCAGTCTCCAAAACATGATTTTATGGAAACATCTTGACAAGCACCTACAAAATTCATCCTTCCTTTATACTTCTCTGATAATTGAAAAGGCATTTCTTGCATTTCCTCTACAGAAGCTTCTGAACATTTCCCTAAATTTTATTATAGTCATATAATGAAAATCTTTGCAAATGAGTGGTTGCAGCAACTTCATCCAGGGCATCTATAGTGTGCATTCTCACATCATTCTAACAGGTTTCATCCAAAACTATTTTTTTGTCCACTACATAATGCTTTTCATAATGCTTTTGTAGGGTGTGAAAAAAGCGTTTTCACTAAATGTTATCAGGTGGCATCAAATTTTGCAATTTTAATTCTGTGTTGGAATTTGTTTTTGAATATTTTTAATATTTTAGTTGTGCGAAAATGGGCTAGAACACCTTGGATGACCTTGAAGTAGAGATTCAGATCGACACTTCTTGTTGTGGATCAAAGCTTCACTAGGTAATTGTCAATGAGGGCATAATAGGCTCAGGGAGCTTGCTTCAAACCATACAATGATTTTTTAAACCTGCAAACATGATTCATCCTATCCTTAACTTCAAATCCTTGAGGATACTCAACATATACTTTGTCATGTAGTATGCCATGAAGAAATGTTGTCTTTACATCGATATGGTGAAGTTTCCATCCTTGACTAATAACAAGGGAAACGATTAATTCGATGGGAGAAAATATGTTGACATATTCTATCAACATCCTATAATATATCACGAAGTCACTATGGTCTCTTCCTTTAGCATTATCAAATGATCATCTATTCATGTCCAGAAGCATAGATTTATTTTACTATCAAGGGACTTATAATCATCCATCACAAATAATAATAAGTGCTAGGATCCCATCATGTGTCTCTCCCTCTCTATGGGAAACCTCTTCGATTATCATGCATCAAGATATAAACCTATCTATCATAATACTGTCATGCATCAAAAAAAAAATCAGATCATAGAGTCAAACTATACTAGGTTCTCAGACATATATACATCATAGTCATGACAAGTCATCATAGTCATGCTATGGGGTAAAATGTATGGTGTATGATGAATGAAAATACCCTCAAAGGTCTTCCTGGGACCTTCGATGGACTGTAAGATTATCTACAGATGTTACCAAGTTATACACATGTTCATAGACAATTATCAACTATCAAAGTATGGAAAGAGGATTACCTCAAGTTTCCTTCTAGATTTGTTTGGAGATCACAATGTAGCCAAGTGGAACTCCCTCAAATTCAGCTCCAAATCAATTCCTGCACAAAGGAAAGACAAGCAGAATCATAGTATACAACCTTGAAAACTAATCTATGAATATATATAAATAACATATAATTGTATACAACTAAACTACTCATGCAAATAGGTATCAAATGAACAACTTAATGAACAATAGTATCGACATCATAGAGTAGGAAACACAACTGCAGTTTTGTATTAATAATGGAAGAGTGATTACAACCATTTGTTGCATCAATCTTCCTTTGCCCCTTCATCTTCTCTCTCTCTCTCCTTTCTTGCCAACTTCTTCAGATATGTGACACTTATCAATAGTTAAGTAGGCTATCCTTTCAAATGCTCTGACCCTTTTTCACAATGACCCTCACTTTGCTTATATAGCAATTGAGTTAGGATTGCCAAGTTCTTCCTAGAGTTCACTAGGGAAAAAGCAATCAACTTGCCATGCTTTTCATCTCTTTCCCATTTGCCTCCTTCTTTCAGATTAGAAATTCTCCAAATAGGTCAATTTTGGATGTTTCCTTGATTTTCTTGAGTAATTTTAGGAACAAATATCTAGATGTTTATGAGTTAATTCATTTCTTTGACCCTTGGAACTTCATCTAGTTTCACTAATGCTATCCCCTTCCTAACAACTTGAGTTAGCAGGGTCACTAACGCACCCTTAGGCTTCGCAACAAGCTTTATAAAGCAGGTTTTCAGTGTGCAACCAATGTTAGTGTGGAATCAAGGCCTGTAATTGTGGTGTTTGCTTCAGTCATCATGTCTTTCTCCTTTGAGTTGATGAGGAGGTAAATTTGTTATATAACATATGCCCCCTAAAGTATGAGATCAGAGGTTATGAGGATGGCTGAAATACTTTACCTAAACTATAATTTTTCCTTTCAAAAAGAGAGAGAGGATCGAAGCTTCAGGTGGCAATGGAAACCTGATACAACACATATATATAAATTTGTTAAAATCATGTCTTGAGTCGGGTATTCCCATGCTCAGTAGTTATGTTAGAGTGATTTTCTCCAAAGAGATATGACGATACTAGCCGCTGATAAGCACAATGTAGATCTGGTGTCATAGTAGAATCATCCTGAAATAGTTGTCTCCAAAAAACAATATCCGTAGCTTGGGAGAGGAAACAAGGCTAAATGATGCAAGGCTCTACCCAAGGTCTTGATTTCCACCTCACCGAATAGCACAGATCAACACATGTGAATATATGCCTTGACGTCGAACGTGCACGAAATCATCTAATTACCATTCAATAATGGATACTGTTAACAGATGCGAGGAAGGCCCGCCGATAATGGTGATGGTCTCCAAGATGTACAGTATAATCTAACGAGTGTGAAAGATGTATTTGCCGTCGAACACCCATAGAATCACTTAACCAGGAGCCAATAATGAGAACCCCTAATCAAACACAAGGCAACCTACCAGTAATGTCTACAAGTACCAAGGCATTGAATGTGTTTCTGGGTTATCATCCTAGATAGAGTGTTGAAATTGATAGCAGGAAACCTGTGAAAAGGTAGGCAATAATGTGTCCTACATCAGTGAACACGAAACGAGACAAGAATGATTTTGTTTTTTGATGAATCTTTTGAGAATTTGGGTCTAAAAAATAGAGGGCATGATGAAAGGATATGTTTGATGGGTTGATGGAGGAAACAAAAGGTTAACCCCTGAACAATAGAAGGCATGACAACGGTTTTAACCATGCAGCACTAGACTCATGAACACTACAGAGTGTTATGATACAGAGATGAAATTACATCAGGGTATTTAGGCTACACTTATAGGATGGTAGGATTCATATTTGAGAGGCCGTCACAAGGAATGTTTATCTGAGGGTGTGCCATGTTCAAGGGAATGACTGCTGCCAAACCACACTTTCTAATACGCAATACAGTTTTACTATCCACTTTCCCCGTCTGATTAGTTTAATGAATCCAGACAGGTAAACTCATCGATCTTTTCATTTTTAAAGAGTCTGAAAAGCACCAGAAAAAGAGCGACTCTCTGCCCTATCTGATTAGTTTAATGAGTCCAGACAGGCAAACTTGTCGATTTTTTCATGTTTCAAGAGTCTGAAAAGTATCATAAAGAGGGTGAATCTATATCTTGTCTGTGTAATTTAAAGAGTCCAGACTAGACAACTCGGTGGTCTTTTCATATTTAGAGAGTCTGAAAAGATCGTAAAGAGAAACTCCATGGTGGTCCCTTTGTCATAGTTGTTAACTAGGTGCAACAAAAGGTTAATAGTATACCCGGATCATTTACTTTTTCATTAGTTAATCTATTGAATCTAGATAAAGAGAAACCAATGTTCAATAGATGTCGACCTCATTTTGTTATGAGTACGAGGAGACAGACTAAACTCATTTTTCGTCGTGAATTTTTAATGAGCCACGTGATGACAAACTCAATACTTTCATAAAATTTTAACGAGTCAAATGAAGAAAAATCGGGGTATCTTTTTCAGTTTAGTGAGCGAGAAAAAGAGATAAAAGAACTGCTCATTCCTTCTTCATAGTTTTAACGAGCTCGAACAAGGGGAAAAACTCGGGGATTTTTCAATTTAAGAGTGAGAAATGGTCCCAAAAAAGAAAGTGCTCTTGTTGCTGCCGTATAATTTTAATGAGCCTGATGACAAAACTCGAGATTTTTCAGTTTAACGAGCGAGAAAAGTACCTAAAAGAATGCTCGGGTCATCTTTATAAAGTTTAATGAGCCTAAAGACAAGACTCGAGATTTTTTCAATTTGAAGAGCGAGAAAAAAGCGTCTAAAAAGAATGTTGAATTGGTCTTTTTCAGTTTAATGAGCTGGAAAAAGATCAAAAATGAGTTGCTCGGACTATCGTCGTATATGTTTAACGATCCCAACGATGAAAGGCTTGGAGATGTTTCTATTTTTTAAAGAGCAATAAAATATCACAAAAAGTGCTCTTTTGTTTTTGTAGTAGTTTAACGAGCCCAAAGAAGAAGACTCGAGGTTTTTCGAATTAACGAGCAAGAAAAATACCATAAAAAGAATGCTCGATCTTCTTCATGGTAGTTTAACGAGCCTGAAGAAGGAGACTCAAGGATTTTTCGAATTAACGAGTAAGAAAAGTACCATAAAAAGAATGCTCAATCTTCCTTGATCTCATGCTTGACAATAGAAGGGTCTATGCCATGCATTTCCTCATAAGACCAAGGAAAAACATTGCAGAATTCCTTAAAAGGGTAGGTGAAGCTCACAATTTCCTCAGGATTGTAATTGGGTCTAACCTGTATGTTTTTGATGATGCCTGTCATGACAGAAATATCGATGAGCAATGCTTTTGAAATATTGCCTATGTTTCCTTCTGCCTCCAATGTTTGGAGGATCGTATAGGGTTAGGAAATGATTTCATGTGCATCAGGTAACAGGATTTGAAGAGGCATCATGTCCAAATCAGATATCGAAACATGATGGCATGAGTCCTCCCAAGGTCGCTCTTCTAAACTCATGATCTCTCGAATAGCTTCGTCCTTAGGTAGGACTTGATTGAGTGGATTGAAATAAGAAGCCGTTATGGGAGGGGTAGTGGTACCATTAGGCATAACCAAAGTGACCAGAGTTTTGGATGCAGATTGAATGGATTGGTAGGCCAATTCAGCTCGTGACAACAACATTTGTTCTCCATATGTGTCAATTTCTGAAGGAGCTAGTAGGATCCATGGATCGGTCCATTTATGAGGAATATATGAAAGCATGTTGACCGATTGTGGAACCTTCAGTGGCTGAAGAGGGAAACAACCCATGAGGGAAGAAGCCTTCAGTAGACCAATACTGATACTGATGTAAGAGTTAGGTTCACCACCCACTAAGGGTACAGAGCTGCTAGGTAATGGAGAGTAATCTAGGGTGCAAAAGGATAGCTGGTCCACTGTCACTATCTTTCCATCCAAGGGAAAAAGGATGATACGGAAGACCGAAGACACAACGGCCTTCATGGCATAAGTCCAAGTGCGGCCTAAAAGTAGATTATAGTCGAGTTTATGATCCACAACTTCAATATCTACTGTTACTGTTTTCCCACTCAAGGTGATGGGATAGCTAGCTAGGTAACCTTTTGGGATGAAAGTGTGGCCATTGAAAGATTTAAGGGAATTCAACAGTGGGGATAGGGTTGGAGAAGCCAGGGCGAGCCAACCTGAAGCCGACATGACGCAGGTAGAAGCACCTTCATCGATGATAGTTCTGTGTATACCTTTACCTTTCAAAGTTATATGCACCTGGAATGAAAGCTGGTGAGAAAGGGAAGGTTTACACTTGTCCATGTTGAAAATAGCAAGCATGGAATCCTCTGGGTCGATACCACCAATAGCCGAAAGCAAAGCTTTTCGTTGTGTTTGGCATGTTTGTAATACTTCGAGCGCCGATATAGCCGACGGTGCTTGCGTTAAATCTTCTACAGTGTTTTAGTTTTGGGCGGCACGTGCAGATGTATTGTGCGTTCTGGGTCGAAGTGCCCCTTTTGGGGGGTTGAATTACAAGGTTCGCAACTCGCCTTTCGATATGCAAATCATTGGGAGGTGGTGGGTTTGGACTTGAGGAAGGTTCCACTGCATGAGCGATAGGAGCTCCATAAGATTTGTATCATGTTTGTAGATCTACCGTTTCAAATGTGAAAATGGTAGAAGATCCTTCACCAGCTAAAGGATGTTGTGAACCATCGTTGCCCCCTTGTGAGGGTTGTAGTTAGTTTGCATTAAGGTTTTGCTGCTACTGAGCGGGGAAAGGATTTTTTAGGATAGCAGGGGTCTAGCCAGTATCCTTTCTAGCAATGTATTCTATGCATTCCTAAAGACGCAGACAGTGATAGGTCATATGGTCTTTAGTGCAGATTTTGCAAGGAAATGTGGCAGGTTTATCCTTTACATCATCAGTAGGTGCATTGGCCTTCTGTTTTGGGTTTGGCTACTTTATTGACTGCTCCTCAGAAGGAGCGGTCTTTTTCTTATTCTTCTTTTTCTTACCACCGATATTTTGTGTAGATTGCATAGAGTTTATCTCAGTGGTAGGAAGAGCAGTCGATTTGGTAGTAGTGGAATCATTGGGGTTTCCAGGGGCATTGGGGATTATGTCATAAAGAGTACTAGACTGTGAATATATCAAATCTAAGTGTTTGGCACAACGTATGGATTGGTATTTTGTGACCGCACCACCTAGAGCAACATCTCTAGTGATTTACCGAAGTAAGGACCTGCAGAAGCAGTCCGTTAAGAGAAAGTTTGGGAGGGGAGCTTTGACTAACCTCCACCTACGTCTCCATTCATGTATATGATGGGAGATGTGGGTGGCAGTATCCTAACAAAATGAAGTAAGGAGGTCTGTCCCAGTATCATAGTGGATGGGTAGCTGGAAGTGCTTTAGGAATTCCATCGCTAAAGCGTTGAAGGTGTTTACTAATGTGCATGGTAACTCAATATACCATTTCGCTGCGTTTGCAGTGAGGGTGCGGGGAAAAAGACGTAAACAGACACTATCATCCACCATGGTTAGAAACACTCCAAAGATGGTAGGTGGTGATATGGGTGCCCGGATCCTCCCCTTGCTTTCCATCGAACTTAGGGATGTCCGTTGGTATCTTATGCGGGATTGGTGGCCATTGCAAGTTATGATAGATGGGGTCATTTGTCAGTTTGTATAAGGAAGGTATATCCAACGTTGCCAAGAAAGGAAGAGAGTTTGGTGCCCCGGACTCGAACCATGGCAATGACATATGACTTGAGGAGCCTTACACTCCTCCCATTGTTTGGCTCCCAATATTGTACATGGGTTGCGTGGTGTAGCAGTTGCTTTGAGGTATGGTGTTGTAGTGTGGATTTCCATGAGGATTTTAATACTGCGATATAGAATTGCCCCCAAGATAAGCGGTGCCCCCTTGACTCATTTGAATGTGTGAGTAGGGTGCCCCCATGGATTGGTTGGGAACTCCTTGAGGATTCTCCCCCAATACAAAACTAACCATTTGTCCTTGATTAACAAAGGGAATGCTCATGTCAATTAGAGATTGACCATGCATGCCTAAGAATGGAGGGGGAATTGTTACGTTCCCTACTGGCATGTGCATATTAGGAACCCCCCAGGTATATGGATATGGGGGTTTCAATTGTACAACGAAGGCTGACCATGTTGTTGGTATATGGGAATCGTGCCCATAGTGCCATATTGAGTGTTATAGGGAGCATTGTATGTGGCACTTGTCAAAGGTATGCAGTTTGACACTAAAGGGGTGGAACCCAGCTTCGGCGGGGTTCCACTTGTATATGGTGTCATGTGAGTGGTTGTACCTAGGATGAATAGGATAGCGGGGTTCGCCATCGATGGTGTTGTGATGACTAACGACTAGGGAAGTGGTGGAGGACCGAAAGCATCCACAAAGTTCAACGACCTGTTAGTCATCGATGGGATAGATGGAAATGTTCCAACTAACGAAGCAGAAAGTACAGCTACCATGGGAGCCAAGACAGATTCCAACGGATTCGTGAGTGGAGTGTTAAAGGGAGGAAGGAATCCTTTGGTAAAGAAATCCTCCGGCAAACTTGAATCGTCGATTTTCTAAATAGATCCCGTGTGAGTTAGGAGACTTATCCCCCAAAGATGGGGAATCCAGTTCAGTGGAACTTGGCGGATCTTCCACAATGAGTGGAGGAAGGCCTAGCATTCGTCTAGAGTGTTGATGACGGCCAAATGTAGCCATGGTGACTATTAATTTTTATCAATAAATTTTATCATGATATTTGTTAAAGTCTCAAATGATAGCACTTAGGTACTTAAAAAATATAAAAAATACACTAAATTGATCAATCAACAAACAGAGGGAAATGATCCTGTCTGATAAACACCGATCACTGGAGATGAAACGTAGTATCTCAATGAATAACATAGAAGGCTGGCCAGATGTATGGTTACGGTTACTCTAGAGCTTTGCTCGAACCTCAGATTGAGGGGCCAAGTACTCTCGTGAAGACGAGTACCCTCCCAAAAACTAAAGACAGAGTAGATCCATCCATGTTAGGTACCAGGATAGCCCGTCCCAATCACCTTGTGTAAGTCCCTAAAAGTTTGACCACTAAAGATACCTCAGATCATAGACACCATCGGGGGGTACATAGTCGTAGACAACACACTGTGTGGGCAGGATACCTGAGTCCCCAACTCAGTTTCAAAATCCCCGAAGGGACCCCCAATACATAGAATACCCAAAGGATTTGTAAGAGAAGGCGGGTTACCTTCACTTACAGTCTGATGTTATCTCGTATTTTGCTCCGCTTTTACTGGAGTGGTCCCGGTAGTATGAGTGCAGAAGGAATTTTTCTCTCTTTTAATGACACTAGTTTGGTTTTCAACCTTGGGCAGTTTACTCACACTTCTTAGCCCAAGATCCTAGCCTCACTAATGTTTGTTTTCTCAATAAAGAGTTACTGATTGATTTTAGGTAAATTTTATGTGTACTTGATTATTGTCTTCGGTAGGGGAGTTGACATATGATATGTGATGAGACTCTGACTCAATAAATCATGCACAAAACAATGCTTTGAAGATTTTTTCAATTCGATGAAAACAAGTTGTATTCTACATATTCATATTTTTCACATATTCATAGTTTTTTCCATGCATCTTTAGTCATTTAACACATGCATAACCAAAAGACTATTTTCCAATGTTTCTTAACAACTACTTGAAAACAAAATAAAGAAACTTATAACCAGTTAAACAGAAGGATGAATCAAAATTGTGAGTCTTTCTTTCAGAAAAAATGCTTTTGAGAAAGAAAAACAAAACTTTTTTCCTAAAAATAAATTTCTAGGACACCTATTTTGCTAACAAAGTGCAGCTACAGATCTTATTTCATTCCATGAGAAAGTTTCCTATCCCTTTTGGCTTCCAGACACAGCTAAAAATCAAACTTTTGGGAGACTAACGCTCTGTAACAGTGGTTACAGAGAATTATTGGGTCCACTAACACTCCCTATGAATAGGCATAGTGCTTTATAAATCTCTGTGTAGACTGCTAACCTGGGTTAGTGTGGGAAATAAGTAAAAAAGAGGGTTTTCAAGATCAGATTCAGAGATGAATGTATGTAAGCAAGATGTAGCAAGATTCTTGGTGGGTCAGAAAGGGATTGCAGAAGTATAGGGAGCTCTTAGAAGGAGCAGAGAACCGAGAAGAGTCTAGGTAAACTGGGAACTAGATGTATAGTCCCCAACGGAGTTACCAATTCTGATATGGCATAAAATGCGCGGTGTATGGAGAATGAAAATACCCTCAAAGGTCTTCCCAGGACCTTCAATATACTGTAAGATTATCTGCAGATGTTACCAAGTTATACACATGTTTGTAGACAATTATCAACTATCAAAGTATGGAAAGAGGATTATCTCAAGTCTCCTTCTATATTTGTTTGGTGATCACAATGCAGCCAAGCAGAACTCCTTCAAAGCTGGCTCCAAATCAATTCCTGCACAAAGGAAAGACAAGCGGAATCATAGTGTACAACCTTGAAAACTAATATATGAATATATGAAGAACATATAATTGTATACAACTAAACTACCCATGCAAACAGGTATCAAATGAACAAATTAATGAACGATAGTATCAACACCATAGAGTAGGCAGCACAACTGCAGTTCTATATTAATAATGGAAGAGTGATTACAACCATCTGTTGCATCAATCTTCCTTTGCCCCTTTAGCTTCTCTCTCTCTCTCCCTTCTTGCCTACTTCTTCAGATATGAAACACTTCTCAACAGTTAAGTAGGCTGTCCTTTCAAATGCTCTGACATTTTTTCACAATGACCCTCACTTTTCTTATATAGCAATTGAGTTAATGTTGCCAAGTTCCTCCTAGAGTTCACTAGGGAAAAAGCAATCAACTTTCCATGCTTTTCATCTCTTTCCCATTTGCCTCATTTTTTCAGATTAGAAATTCTCCAAATAGGTAAATTTTGGATGTTTCCTTACTTTTCTTGAGTAATTTTAGGAACAAATATCTAGATATTTGTGAGTCAATTCGTTCCTTTGACTCTTGGAACTTCATCTAGTTTCACTAACACTGTCCCTTGCCTAACAACTTGAGTTAGCAGGGTCACTAACACACCGTTAGGCTTCGTAACAAGCTTTATAAAGCAGGTTTTTAGTGTGCAACCAGCGTTAGTGTGGAATCAAGGCCTGTAATTGTGGTCTTTGCTTCAATCATCATGTCTTTCCCCTTTGAGTTGATGTGGAGGTCAATTTGTTGTATAACAGGATACTCAACATATACTTTGTCATGTAGTATGCCATGAAAAAATGTTGTCTTGACATCGATATGGTGAAGTTTCCATCCTTGACTAATAACAAGGGAAATGAATAATTCGATGGGAGAAAATATGTTGATACACTCTATCAACATCCTATAATATATCATGAAGTCACTATGGTCTCTTCCTTTAGCATTATCAAATGATCTATTCATGTCCAGAAGCATAGCTTTATTTTACTATCAAGGGACTTATAATCATCCATCACAAATAATAATAGGTGCTAGGATCCCATCAAGTGTCTCTCCTTCTCTATGGAAAACCTCTTCGATTATCATGAATCAAGATATAAACCTATCTATCATAATACTGTCATGCATCAACAAATTTGTCAAAAAATAGAGTCAAACTATACTAGATTCTCAGACATATATACATCATAGTCATGACAAGTCATCATAAATTGCTTCATTGTCACTTATGAACATGTCATAAAACATTTATCAAATGTGAATTCCATATAATTAGGGAAGCTGACAAGTGTATCTTCATACCTTAAGGATCATAATCACATCATCACTTCTTTAGCACATTACTCAACCATTTTTCTTTAGAATCATAACATAATCAAGTGAGGGCATGCAATTTTGTCATATTGTCAAATTTATTATGTTGTTAAGTTATCACGGTAATTACAGCTTATCAAAAACTCATCAAGATCAACAAGAATATAGTAAAAAAATCCGAGGTATCAATCTAACTACCACATTACCACTAGTAGGTTTACAATGCTTATCACAAGCATTGACAATGGTATCAAGTTAACATATATCAAAATTAATGTTTCTAGCCTACTTTAGGAAATCCACCATCTCTAATAAAATGTAAGATACTTGTCAAATATCAAGCGCACCAATATATCATATGTACCAAAAATCAAACTTACTTCCATATGTATGTGACAGGTATGCATGAGTCAATAATTAAGGTGATATTCTTGTCATACTTCAAGGCCTAACTTGTTATCCAATATTGCAACTAAATCATAACAATAAAACAATATACTATACATACCTTGTAATATTTAGTTACCTTAGCAAATTTTAGCACTTATTTGTCATTGACAACTATAGCATTTGCATGTTGTAATTTTTTAATTTTGTGCTACTTTGTCAACTTTACAAAAACTTTCATCAGATACCTCTTCTTATTCCAACACCAACAGTTCTCTTCCGACACTAGCTCTCTATTCCTACACCTTAGATTGTATTTAAGAAGGGTCTTCTTATCACATCTCATTTGGAGGTTAGAAGTATTCAAATACTCAAAATATTCATGCAGGAAGGATAAGCCATAACAAAACAATAAATCTAAATTAGAATAGTGTCATAAAGAAATAACATAAATCTATAAGGTACTTATCTTTAATGAGAGGTGATCAAATTCCTCTTGAACCAACCTTTAAGAGTTATTATATTTCATTATCCATATAACAATGTTGCCTTCAATATTTCCAATCATCTTCATCAACAACTAGGCCCATTTAGGGTTACACTAAATCTTTCATAGGTATTAGAACAACTTCTCACTAATCACGCTAGGGTTTCAAGATTGCATAACTCGAGCCTTTATCATACTCCAGGGTTTCTTCCAAACCCCAATGCTATGTTATCCATCAAAACCTGATAACCAGATTTCTTAGTGTTTCCTTTAATCCCTAATATTCGTTTAGGTCTCTACCATATTCACTTGATTCCATCAATGGTGTCTTGATAGGTGTGATCTTTTAATTACTTTTCTTCAGCCCGAGCTCTGATACCATGTTAAGTTTTCTAAGTGAAGTATTTTTCTTTGCTTTATATAATTGCGTTAACAAACTTTTCATCATTCGCATTACAATTGCCCACATCATCATAACATCAATATAATTTATGTAGAAAGAAGAATAACATCAACTATGTAATGGAATAATAAAAGGAACATCATAAGAAAAGCATGTACACATAGAGACACCATGATTTGGTCAGAGACTAGGGAGAAACCCCACAAGTGGGAAACCCTTTCAGATTCATCTTCTTATTAGATTCTCATAAAATTTTCGACAAATAGAGAGTTCAATGATCCAATCCACCAATCACAAGATTATCTAGCAAAGCCAACCAAACAATATCTAAGAGATGATCCCAACAATAATACTGATATGAATCAAAGTTCCCAAGGTTGTGGTCAATGGTCAAATCCTGCGGTTTACTATAAAAAATACCCCAGGCCATAACTGAATAGATCTAGTGACCATCTGCGTGCCTACAACACTCTAGCCACATGGAGAAGCTTGTCCTGCATGCGGCTACAACCGAGATATCCTTTTTCCAACCCTGTGGTTCCAAACCAAAAACCGTAATTCACATGTGCGAGCTTGGACCTAACAATTTCATACCTATACAAGTGAATTCCACAAACTAACCTTAGCCTTGTGCAAGCCAAATAAAAATGTGAGAAGAAGAAGATGCTTGATAATCATCTCCAAATGAGGGTCACTTGACTTGTATTTATAGGCTTTTAAGGGTGTCCAATTTCGCTTTTGGGATGACCTGTCCTTTTGTACACATGTGGGTTTCCATATTAGAAATATATTTTTCCTCAATCAAATTAAAATCTCCCAAAGGCTATGTTGTGTCTTTCCTAATGAGGAAGACTATCGAAAGGCAGGAATTTGTTCCTGAGCTACCAAATTAACAATAGAAACAAAAATAAAGTCATGATAAATAAATTAAAAAATACCACCTATGATACTTTGATTTATGAAAACAACTACTTGAAGGAAGTTCTGTCATATAAATATCTAGGCATTGTCACCCATCATAAGCTCATTTGGAGTTATGAATTTGAGAAAATGATAAGTGGAGAGTGGAAAACTTGTTATGAACTTGAAAAAAATTGTAAGTTGGGAAAATTTGATTTTTAGGATTAAAAAAAGCTCCTCTATGAGACTCTTCTCACCCCCATTATTTTATATGGATGTGAGGCTCGAGTTTGTAGTATATCTAGAGAATAATGGAGGAATATTGAACATATCCAAGAGTATTTATAACCAAAAACCTTAAGATTAGAAAAAATACTCCGTACCCCATCCTCCTGATTGAGGCAGGACTTTCCCCCATTCAAACCATGGATATGACTAGGCATCTTATGCATAAGACGAAGTTATACAACATGGAACTCAAGAGGATTCCTAAAATTAAGACTTTTTGACACAAAAAGCATGGTTATGACTAGGTATCTTATGTATAACAATAAGTTATAAAACATGTAACCCAAGAGGCTTCCTAAAATTTCTTCTAACTCTAGCCAAAATCGCCACTGTCAGCTCAAGCTAGGGTGGCATAATGACGCCCAGTCTTGGTGGACCATTTGGGAATAAAGGAGAAGAGATCATAAGTTGCATAATTTAAATAATATTAAAAATATTATTACTTCCAAAGTTAAGGGGATTTTGTGGAGAAATAAAGAGTTGGAATGAAAAATGGAACTAAAATATTATAAGATTAGAACTAATCCTCATGAGCTTCATAGTAAAATTGGTTGTTGGTCAATACTGAAACATCATTGAATGGAAGAGGTTTTCACTTATGAGATCCTAAGAGGGTTGAAGATGAAAAACACTTTCGCTTATATTGTCCACATTGCACATAGAGGCACATTCTACAACCGATTATGAGGTAGATGTGTAATTCCTTCCCGTTATCAACCTCGGGTTGAGATATCTTCTTTTTAAAACATAAATAAAATATTATTTAAATAAAAAAGTTTGTTATAACAAAAGAGTAAAAATGAAGATACATGTTTAGTTAAGTTTAATTAAAAACATTATAAAACACCAATAATCCCACCCTAAGCATGCTCACTGTTGGTAAAGATATTTCGCTATATGTGGTAAAAGTATTTCGCTCTCACTCTCACTCATAAAATTTTATATGTTTGGTTTGTTTTATTAAAAATATTATAAATATCAAGGTGTGAGTTCTTTGTTGATATTACAACATAGTATGAAAGAGATGTGGTAAAAATATTTCACTCTTAGTCTCCACCCTAAATACAATATTTTGATGTCATTCTAAAAAAAGAAGAATATTATATTAACATTAAAAATAAACCTTATATTTTCACTTTTGAGTGGGAGGAAGTTGTATAATTTAGTTTTTAAAAACATTTCAATAAAGGGTATAAATAAACTATTCAGGTATCTATGTTAACTAATTTATTTCAATACCACTTCATATATATATATATATAAAGTGACCATAATAAAATATTTTGATGCCAAAGAGAATACATAGTTGAAAGTAAAAAAACATAATTACTTGCTAATAATAAGAGGGCATAGTCTACACAATCCAAGTCCCCAAAGAGATTTTGTAGTGGTTGAATCAAATTACCCATTAAAAAATGAAATTTAAACAATGAAAATTTATACACACATAAAACTTGTATAAATCCATGTTAACCATGGATCTATGGAGAGTTGAAGGCGATAAAATCAACCTCGAGTTGAGATATCTTCTTTTTAAAACATAAATAAAATATTATTTAAATAAAAAAGTTTGTTATAATAAAAAGGTAAAAATGAAGATCCCACGGGGCGTTCGATTGACGATGAATGGGTGCACTGTTAAGGAACTCCTTGCTAAGGCACTCCTTGCTAAGGCACTCCTTGTGATAGGTCATTGGTTCAAATCCCCAGTGGGTGCTTACCTACCAAAAAAAAAAAGTAAAAATGAAGATACATGTTTAGTTAAGTTTAATTAAAAACATTATAAAACACCAATAATCCCACCCTAACCATACTCACTTAGTTGGTAAAAATATTTCACTCTATGTGGTAAAAATATTTCGCTCTCTCTCACTCATAAAATTTTATATGTTTGGTTTGTTTTAATTAAAAATATTATAAAATATAAAGGTGTGAGTTCTTTGTTAATATTACAACCTAGTATGAAAGAGAAGTGGCAAAATTATTTCACTCTTAGTCTCCACCTTCAATACAGTATTTTGAGGTCCTTCTAAAAAAAGAAGAAGCTTATATCAACTTTAAAAATAAACCTTATATTTTCACTTTTGAGTGGGAGGAAGTTATATAATTTACTTTTTAAAAACATTTCAATAAAGGATATAAAAAATGATGATGATGATGATGGTTAACATTCGTTGAGACCAAACATTGGTCTATCGGACCTAAGGAAACAAATTATTTATTTTGATTTAAGATTTTATTCCTATGCTCGAAAAGCTTGGAGAGAAGCCTCCCGAGCTCACTGTAATTTTGACATTATAAAAGGCTAGGAAGGTCAATATTGTAACAAAGATTGTGAAACTAAGATCTAATTTGGTTATACGTGGGGCACTCTAAGAGGAAATGGTTTTCATCCTCAATGTTCCTATTCTCACATATATGGCATATCCTTTCCATCCATGGCGTTTTAGGAACTGTCCAACGACCTGTTTCACTATGGAGCTCATGAGAATTTGTTCTAATCTTTGCTATATTAATTTTCTTCTTTGAGCTAGTTAAAATAGAGAGATACTTTTGATCTTCTAGGGTGGGGTTGATGACCTTCTTATAATAACTTAATTTTCTTTTAGCCGCTAAATCTTTCTCACACCACATTTTTTCTTTGAACTTAGAAGTAATAATATCTTTAATGTTATTTATGTTTTGCAATGAAACATTCTCGTTGATCTCCCAATAGTTTAACCAGGCCCTTGTGTCTTTATGCCACCCTCGATTGAGCCTTAGGTGGTTTTGGCTGGAATTTAAAGCTAGCTTAGGAAGTCTATGATCATCAATGTTATTGAGTTTATGCTTGTACAACAGAAACCTAATCATAGCTAGGCTCTCAATAGGGGAAAAACCTGCTTCTATAAGGAGAATAGGATAGGGTGTATTACTTTTAATTTTCAAGTTATAAGTTATAAAACGCTTCTGGGTTTTCTCAATCTTTCTCCATGATTCTCTGGAGATGCTACAACCCCAAACCTCACATCCATATAAGATAACATGAGTGACTAAATTTTCAAAGAGGAACTTCTTTTTATCCCACATTACGAGGTTTGTTGTTTTACAATTATTTTCAAGACCAAAATAAGCTTTCCACCCCCCATTAATCCTTTTCTCAATGCTATGGTTCCAATTGAGCTTGTGATGGATATCAATTCCCAGGTACTTGTAAGAATACACTTCCTCCAAGTTATTATTGTCATACATAAAATTAGCATAAGTGTCCTTCTTGGATTTGATAATCATAACTTTCGTTTTGTCAGTGTTTATAGTCATACCCATGGTAGAGTAGAAATCCTTAAGAAGCCTGAGTTGCTTATCAAGATCAGATGGGCACCTTGCCAAAAGAACAATATCGTCAGCATAGAGAAGAAGGATGACAACTATCCCAGCTAACATCGTGCCATCACATCCTGCTTCCTCTAAATAGCCTTCAAGCTTATCAATGTAAATGCCAAATAGGGTAGGGGAGAGGAGGCAACCTTGTTTAACTCCAATGTTACACTTAATATCTTTCGACCACCCCGCATTGCTCTTTAGCTTGGCAATTACATTCTCGTATAACCTTATAGCGGCAGCTCTCAACTCGAGAGGAACCTTTAGCTCTTCTAATCTATTCCAAAGGTTGTATCTAGCAATCGTATTGAAAGCCTTTCTAAAGTTCACAAAGCAACAAAATAAATTGGATTTATCATTACGACATTCCTCCGCAATGATCCTAAGCATAACAAGGTGGTCTGTTATTGAGTGATGCATTCTAAAACCTGCTTGGCCTTTAGCCCGCTTACCTTCACTTTCAAGCCATATGCTTAACTTCTTTTCAAAAATACTACCATATAACTTCACTAAAAGACGGCTGATCATAATTGTCCGATAATTAGAGGGGTTATTTGTATCCCCACTTTTAAAAATAGGGATAATGAGGCTCTCAGTCCAAGGTTTAGGGAATCCTTGCTTGACTGCTTGATTGAAAAGCTTGTGAATGTGGGGGATGAGGACAGGACCTCCAATTTTTAAGATTTCCACCTGGTAACCTTCAATGTCCTTAGCTTTCCCATTAGCGAGGTGATTAACCCCAAACTTAATGTCTTCTAAAGAGAAAACTTCTTTCGTTGTGATCAGGGTTCCCAAATTATCCACGACATTTGGAGATTCATAAAGCTTTTTAAGATAGGAATTCCAATCATGAAGAGCAATTTTATTATTATCTTTAGTCTTCCTAGTCAGAATCAGCCTCCAAAATTTCTTAGGAGCTACCTTAGAGAGCTGTAAGAGATTTTCCTATCTTTGATGAATGTACTACCTCTTTTTCCTTTTAGTTAGGACTTTGTATATTTTTATCTTGTCTAATTTAAGAGGTTCATCAACAACTTCCTTAATTGCTCTCCTCGCACTTTTACAATCTTTGTCATACCATGGATTGGTTTTGCTATTTCTTTTATTATTTGAAACTTCAATTAACAACTTGTTAATAGAATATGAGAGGGTTGTAGTAAAATTATGATGGAGGTCTTCTATGTTTTCTATACTAGATAAAGGAAGCAAATTAGTTTTTAATTCATTTAGAAATAGATCATTTTTATTTCTATCAAATATTAAGTTCTTTTGGCTGTAAGTATTATTTTCTGTGGGAACTCTATGCATGACAAAATTGAGAGTTGTAAGTAAAGGCCTATGATCAGAGTTAGGTTCATGTTCGTTTAAGATATTAAAATTTATTATTTCGTTGTATAATGGGAGATCGGAAATAACGTAGTCTACCACACTGCTACCAAGTCCATGGATGTAGGTCATCTTGCTGGAATTGGGCCACTTCTTTAGACCATTGCAAATTATGAGATCCTGAGCACTATAGAGTTTGACTAGCTCTGACCCAAACAAATTTTCCCTGAGATCTTCAGAGCTCCTTTTGTACCTACTAGCCAGAGTAGTGTCTTTGTCTAACCAAAGAGGATTAGGGTTGGAATGATTGCTTAGAACAATAGCTTGGTTGTTTGAAGTTTGAGAATTAAAGTTACCTATTAAAAGGATATTACCGTCATTCCTTAGGCTAGAAATATCATTCTCTAAACCATTGTAAGGGTTAGTTTTATCTAGATTCTTCTTCTCATAGAAATTATAATTGATGGGGGGAAAATAACATATTGCTATGTAGGACTTTTTATTATTAATGTCTCTGATCTCTATCCAACTATATTGGTTGTGAGGATCGTTTTTATAAATCCTAGCATGGGGGGAGATGTTCTTCTTAATGTAACAAGCTATTCCCCCAATGCCTCTATGGGAGGATCGCTTGTTCCAGGTAGACCATAGCATAAAGCCATCTATGTTAGGGACCTTAGATTCTTCATGCTCCCAAGTTTCAACAAGAAGAATAATATCAACATCATTCGAAACCCAACTTAGCTTGGGGCCTTTGTTCCATGGGAAGCCCCAACAGTTCCAAGAAAGGATCCAGAGCATGTTTAATTGCTATTGATTACTATATTTTTGGTTTCTATCTCGAATAAAGGCTTTTCTATTTCTGATTATTGCCCATTTTCCTTCCTTTCTAGCTTGTTTTACCTTTTGAACCTCCTTTCTTAATTTTGCTTGATCTTTTGGAATGAGATCTTCATTTATGAATATTCCCGTTCCTTTTAGACTTGAGGTTTTACTAAGTATGTCCTACTTATGATCAATGGAGCTAACCTTTATGTGGATTAGTCTTCCTTTATTCTCGGTTAATTTCCCCAACATTGTTGCTTTTATGAGACCCACTGTTTCAATAAATAAACTATTCAGATATTTATGTTAACTAATTTATTTCAATACCAATATATATATCTATATATATATATATATATATATATATATATATATATATATATATATATATAATATTTTAATGCCAAAGAGAATACATAGTTGAGAGTTAAAAACCTAATTACTTGTTAATAATAAGGGGGCATAGTCTACACAATCCAAGTGCCTAAGGGGATTTTCTTGTGGTTGAATCAGAATACCCATTAAAAAATGAAATTTAAACAATGAAAATTTATATACACATAAAACTTGTATAAATCCATCTTAACCATGGATCCATGGAGAGTTGAAGGGGATAAAATCTCCAAGGTGCACCCTTTTTCAAACTTTGCACTCTAAAAAACCGATTGCACATCGGGATTTTGATGTCTCTCTTAGCTTGATCCATCTTAACCAAGGGTCTATGAAGTGTCAAAAGGGATCAAATATATAGAGGTGCACCCTTTTTCAAGTTTTGCACTCTAAAAGTGGTTTGCACCTCAAAGGATTTGATCTCTCTCCTCCCTTAATAGATTTGTGACTAAGATGGATCTATACTAGAATACTCACATTCGATCTAATTTTGAAAATATTTGTGGCATTACCAACCTTCTTAACCTTTTAACCCAACAAAACCATGGTGATATGGGAACACTTCTTTCACTTCTTTCTGATTGTAGAATTAAAATGTTAAAACATTATTAAGTTGATCCTCTAGATCTAACTAGAAGTTTATCATCATTGTTATAAACATATAAATTGAATCAATGAATATTTAATTATAAATAATAATTATTATATATATAAAAATATAAATATTCTTTATAAAATAAAATTTATTTTAACATAAATCAAAATAATGATGATTCATAATATTTCAAAAATTCATATTAAATTTAATTGATAAACACAAAAACTGAATATTTAAAAAAAAAAGATTTTTCTAAGTAATATATATAAGTGTGATAAAAAAAATAACAAGAAATATATAGATTTTAGTCTTCTGTGATCCATAGTATGTATGAGAGAATAATTTCGACAAAATCACATAAAAAATTATTTGTCAACGAGTTTCGAATCAACTAGTGTGGTTCATCAGATCCAATCTAAGCTACCAGTTAAATAGGGACAGCAGGCCATTCCAACAACTATATATTTCGAATAACGTATAAGCAAGACCTCTAACAGCTAGTTTGACCGAGGTCCAAGCTTGTTAAATGAATCAAAATTTTAATTTTTTTTTAAATGAAAAGCTTCATAAAATATTTCCACCTCTCAAAATTTGATTTCTCCACATTTTGTAGCTCTATAGTGAAAATGGATTTATATTAGTTGTTTAAAATATTAATGGTAAATATAAATTTAATATATCTTTATATATAAATAATATTTTAATTTTATTAAATTTTTGTAAAGGAGATAGCTACATACATATCTATATGAACCCAACATGTTTCTTTCATATATTTATATATATATATATATATATATATATATATATATATATATATATAATATCATTATTACAAGTACCAATTATTATTATTTTAATTTATATGAGAAGATGATTTTATATTTACTATATATATATTATTATTTTTTATGTTAATAGAACCCTGAATAATAATGTATAGAATTATATATGTATATAATATTTTTCTTTATAAGTTTAATAATTTTTGTATATATATATATATCTATAAAAGATGAAAAGGATCTGCCATATATGTGAGAATAGGAACCTCTAGGATGAAAACCACTTTCTTATAGAGTGCCCTGCATACAACCACATTAGATCTTAGTGTCACAATCTTTGTCACAATACTGACCTTCCTAGCGTTTTACAATGTCAAAATTATAGTGAGCTCGGGAGGCTTGTTTCACAATATTTGTTACAATACTCACCTTACTAGCCTTTTACAATATCAAAATTATAGTGAGCTCGGGAGGCTTCTCTCCAAGCTTTTTGACCATAAGAATAAAATCTTAAATCAAAATAAATAATTTGTTTCTTTAGGTCCGATAGACCAATCATCATCATCATCATCATCATCATCATCACCTTCACCTTCACCATCACCATCACCATCACCATCACCATCACCATCACCATCATCATCAATTTTTCTTTATATGTTTAATAATTTTTTATGTGATATAAACAATATAGATTATATCTTAAGTTTAGATATAAATTATTATCATTCAAAATTGTTTTGAAATAATAGGTATATTATGAAAAAAATAAATAAATTATTTTTAATTTTATTAATAGAATCGAATTCTAATATAATTATATAAATTCAATCTAATTATTATTTTTAATATAGTTATTTTTAATTTTATTAATAGAATCAAATTCTAATATAATAATATAAATTCAATCTAATTATTATTTTTAATATAGTTTTTTGGACGTTATATTTTTTTATTATTATTTCATCATAAACTTTACTACAATATCTTTCTCTTAAAATAACTAATTAATTAATTAATGTCCCAATGTTCCACTAAAACATCTTCCTCATATTAATATATTCAATAAATTTTAACTTTAAATTAAATATATAAAAATAATATGTTAAAATGATTGCATACCACCCTTGTTCACATATTATTTATGCTTTCCACCATCTTTCTCTTCACCTATTAAAAAAAATGCATTTAAATTTAAATAAATTATTTTAAAATATATTTTCAATTTTTTAAATAAATATAACTATTTAATATAACTTAATAAAAATAAAGCATATTGGAATATAGATAAATAATAATTTGTATTATAATAAATGGTTAATTTATATATTTTTAATTTAAATATAAATTAAGCTCTCTATTTAATTGAAATATACACTCATCCAAGCTATTTAAAATATATAACAGTACAACTATTTTGAATGTCTTTGATCTCCTTTTAATATGTATTTATTTGATTTGTTTGCTTACAAAAAAATCACCAAAAGGAATGTTCTCTATTTACCATATCAAATATTGCAATCGGTTTTCAGTAACACAATCGAATATTGAAAAAAAATGATATACACATTTTTTCATTATATCAGGTATGAAGAGAACAATGGACATGGACAAAGCTGATGTATAAAAATTATATGTTTAGTAAAGCTATATAACAATATATGACAATATGCCAACGGTATTTTGGATTAACGTTGAATGAGTATACTGTTAAGGCACTCCTTGCTATAGGTCACTGGTTCAAATACCCCATAAGTACTTATGTAGTATTAATTAGGAAAAAAAAAATATAACTAATCTATATAATAATATAACTAATCTAACTAATCTGTATGCTAATCTGTATGTTTTTTAATCTTAATATGTATTTATTTTATTTATTTGGTTCAAGAAAGGAATGATCAAAAGTGAGGTTTCTCTATTTACCAAATCAAATATTGGATTTTCTTTTCAGTGACCCAGTCAAATATTGAAAAAGCAGGTTCCCTTTTCATTATATCAAGCACGAAGAGCATCTACAGATAATGGACATGGACAAAACTTCTCATGCAGACAAGAATGTATAGAAAAAGTAGTCAATCAAAAACAGTTATTGGATTTGGATTTCAATGACCAAATCAAATTTAAAGAAAGGAAGAAATTTTTTCATTGTATCAGGATTGAAGGGAATATATCTACGCAGAATGAACAAAATCTTCACATGATAATAAAATTTTATCAAAAAAAAATCCTATCAAAAACAGTGAAGAGGAAGCTTTCATATATGTATGCTTAGCCTAAGATCTCAAATCTCCAAAATTTTAATTAAGTGAACATAAATCGTTTATACCGACTAAAATTTTAATTATGTGAACATAAATCGTTTATACCAACTAAAATTGTACGTAAATAGTCTATCTAAAAAAATAGATCTTATAAATCAGATCTGATACACGAGACCTATATTTTTTCTTTATAAATATATAATGCCTACTCAATAGTTCAAATCTAAAAAAATAGATTTTATACTTCAGATCAGATACACAAGATCTAGATTTCTTTATTAATGTCTACTCAATAGTTCAAAAGAAATTTAAAGGGTTTTTGGCTCCTAGTAGCAGAGAAATATAAAAAAAAAGACATAATAGCTCAGCTCCACTATGTTAGCCCACATATATGATCTGCCAGGGATCGATTCTGATAACATGTGTATGTACCATTAGGTATTCATATGGCTGTACAGACGATATTGTCAACAATGTACCAACGGGTAGAATGTCGTGGTGATTTGAAAGTTCACTATACGAAACTGGAATGCTTGCTTTAGCAGTGAAGGAAGACGTGGCCAATGTTGGTCAAGTCCAAAAGGACGGGACAAATTCTATCATGTCATCGTGGGCACTTCTCAAAATATCGATTCCTTGGGTTTCTTGGGTTTGCCCAGAAACCCTAAAATCGCGTACCATGGTAAAGTCAGATTATATTAACGTAAATTGTACCCCAAAACGAGCGAATCTCGGACATGCCTGACTAACTGGATCTGCAACGCATGCATTGAATTAACATGCCACGAATGGGCAGGGCCGAGGGAAGTACCATTAAATCAGCGAATTACTTCAACGATTTGGTTGGTGTTCATGCTGAGAGAAAAAGAAAGGTACAGTTCAAACAGGCTGGTGGTCGATATTGAAGTTCCAAGAATTACTACTCTGCAAAACCTACAAGTGTTGACATTGGAGGCACAGTCGACAAGTTTTATATAATTGGGTATACGGCCCTGCGTGTCCAAGCATTTGATAGGTTTGAAACAAACTTTAAAATAGTTGCATTTCTGTCTGCAACCGATATTTTTGGATACGCCGAACTCATGCAAATGTCAAAAGGGTGATAAGATGTTTGATGCAAGCATAAAATACGGCGAATAGATATCGTTTTTCTTTTCCACTGCTAATACGGTGAACAAATGTACATCGGTGTACAAATGGGAATCTTGTTTGTCTGTCCACTTAATTAGAAAGAAAAAGCTCTTTACTTTAGAGATGGTCTCTATCGTGTTTTGTTAATATGTGACATTGAGGGCAGGTATCAGATTTTGGCATGGTTATTTTCGATCCTCGGTAAAGGATTTGAACTCTTTCTAGGAGACACTATTCTCATTGCACTAGAACATATGGGTTGCTAGGAGACACTATTCTCATTGCACTAGAATATTGAGGCTCCTAGTTGACACTATTCCATCTCCGTAGGATATGTTTATAAGTATATGACCATATGAATGCTCATCATCGTTCCTTACTAAACAAACAAGTAACATGAGCATTTTTCATATTCCTTTGTCTCTTTTTTGAAGGATGCAATTATATGTCTATTCATGGCGCTTGACCCAGTTGCTTTGCTTTGTTAGTCTATTTATGGTGCTCGACCCGGTTGCTTTGCTTTGTTAGTGATCAAAAGAAGAATATCTATATATTCTATTTTTCTTTGTCTTTGTAATATCTATATATTCTATTTTTCTTTGTCTTTGTATTTTTGTTTTTGTTTTTTTGTGAGTCAATCATTTCTATTATTTTTTTGAGAAATTTACATCAAGATAAGCACAGTTCCAAAATAACATTGACCTTACTCATTGACCCTACTCTTAAAACTATTAGAACCAATATCTATCGCCACGTAAACTAAAACTAATAAAAAAACCAAAATACATCCCACCCTCATCACTAACGAGCCATATTGAAGCAAATATGACTTAGATGTGCTATAATCACCCTCCCTTGGAGTTGGTTCCCAATCACAAGTGAAATTCCAATCGGCGCTCCCTCAACTTTCGGGATTTAAGTCCCCTTTAAATATCGAACGGGACAAATTATTTAACCATGGGAGGAATCGGAAGGGTAGGCAATACCCATATAACAGTCCTCGGTCCCTACGCCTTTTTTCCCTTATATATTGTGCTTGCGACCCGGAATGCCCGTCACTTCAATTTAATTCCAATTTCAAAATGGTTATGGGCTCCCGACCTCCTCGGTATGGCCTACTTCCACCTTTTGACTAGTTATAAGAGCTCCCCCTTTATATTATTCTTTTCTGGCCCACTTTTCTCTTATAGCATGAAAACTCTACCAATCCACTTCTTTGCCTCTCAATCCCATAGCTCTGCTGGACTCCTATTTTAAATTATTTCCGGGCTTTGACTGTCTCACGCAACGAGAAAATTCCCCACTTGTAGCTTTGTCAAATGTTGAACCCTGGTGCCCAACACTTTTGGGAAATGCGATTTCATAAACATTATGGGGTTCCGAGCTTCTGAGCCGCCGAGCTTCCGGTCTTTAGAGTTTTGAGCCTCCACTAAACTTGTTACGGAAAGCCTTACGGGCTTCTAGGTCTCTAGGTAAGTTCTGTTACAGTTCCCCTCGATTGACGACTCCAACACTGTTAAGAGGAAGATTTAATCAAAATGAAAACATCCTAAGTGTCGGTATTTTCTCTTATTTCTATAGTTCTACGCCCTGACTCCTCTTGTCTCTCCTACACTCTTGGACTCTGTTTGACGAATAATTTTGTTCTGCGGAAAGAAGAAAACTCTTTAGATCTAGCGGCGTGATCTAGAAATAACAAAGATAAAAACACAATGTTTTCCTTAGAGAAGTTTAGAATATGGAAAAAGACACCTAAAATCCAATGCAAGTTCTCCTTTTCTCCTTGATTATAAGCTCTAGCTCCAACTCCAAATGTTATAAGTGGAACCTACAAAACAACTAAAACAAGCAAGAGCACCAAAACATGCAAATAACATATACTAACATAGCTAAACAATGAGTCAAGAAGGAATTGCTCTAGATATGTATAAATGAGACATAACTATAGGAAAATAAATCACTTTTGTATTAATGAATGTAGGAGAAGATACAACCCTCGCAGATATTGACTTTGTAAATGTCTCGCAACTATTTTGTCCTTCCTTCGCCACAAAGCAAGCTTTAAATCACAACTTAAGTGCATGGATGGATAATGAATCCTTAAACAAAAAGCAACAATATGAGAGCATAACTAAGAGTCTCTAAAAGCCAACCCAGACTCTATGGGAGGTAGTGAATTTATTGGGTAAATGGGGTGGTTTGAGATTTACCAATCTAGGACTTAAATCCACATATGATGGAGGATAAGTTCTAGGGATAAGTGTTAAGACCTTAAGTATAGAATTTTTAGATCTTGATCTAACAGTAAATGGTTAAACACACTTGGGAAGCTTCTGAAAAGGGAAGATTCTACTTTTTTTTTACTGAAATTCAAGCGCCATCACACTTACTGTGAACACAACATGTACTAGTTAGTGCGGATGATCTATGTACAGATTGAAATAGTGTTGGTTACATGAAGGGAAAGAGGGATGGGGGAAAAAATTAAGTTTTTAAGTTATTTAACCCATAATTCTTGGAACTTTTGGAGAGAGGATGTTCTTGGCTTTGTAGGTAATGAATGCAAAGTGTCAAAGGATGTTGATTGATTCAGTTTCAAGGCCATTTAATTGGATGTGATAGATTTCCCCCTGAAGTACAAATTCAATAACAATGATTGAGAACTAAAGTGCTTTACCATGTCACAAGTCCAGATCAAGAATAGATTGGTTGAGATAATCAACTATTTGTTACAATAAATAATCATCATGATATCATTGATGAGGTAGGCATATCTATACTCAACGTACAAGTCAATTTACATGTACATCCACAGTAATCAGAATTATGTCCATTGATGATAGATGGTGTACCCATGCTTAGATATCTTTATGAATGATCATAGCCATCATACTTTGTAATATTATATGAATCTTGAAATTGTAGCCCGGATGGATGAAATTAGATCTGGGTAGATCAAATGAAGCTAACATCTTTGAGATCGGAATGTAGATCCTAGTCGAAGAGTTAAATCAATGGGAGAGGATTTGTTTCATTTTCTAATGAGATTGACATAGTAAAATAACTATGCTCATGGGAACTTGCTTCCTTTTTTAACAAGCTTGACACAAGAAAAGGAATTCTGTTCCAGAACATTGTTTCATTTTTTAATGAGCTTGACACAAGAAAAGGAACTTTGTTCATGTTTATCTTGATTATGGCCCCTAAAAGGGCATGGCTTCGAAGATGCTCTCATCAGACTGAAGAACAGTGCTCTAGAAGGAATCAAAGGATACAACGAGAAGTCACCTACTATATCTAAGTCAAAATAAGTTGAGAAAATAGTGAAAGACTCATCTTCATTAGTAGGCATGGGTATGGGACAGGTTGTTACATAATTGACCTAGTATGGGGGAGATACCACTTGCATATTTGGAACGTTTAGGGAAGTCAGATGTATGACATTCAAATTAGGAGAAACAAATGAAATATGGATGATAGTCACAATTTTTCCATTATCCCGGAAACATGTCAGTAGAAAGAATGTGGACACGATAGCGTTCATAGCATAAACATAGTCTCACCCCATGAGAAAATTGAAATCCATGGGGCCCATGAAAACCAATACATCAGTACATACAAATTTTCCTTTCAAGGTAACAAGAAACCAAGGAAGGATCCCTAAAGGTTGACTTATTCTTTTCTTAAAAGTGAACATATTTAGAGCGGCGGGTACAAGCTGTTGAAAAGTGTGCAACAAGAAATGATAAATTTAGAATGTGATAAAAATAGACCTGCTAAAAATGGCATGTCTAAAAATAGCAGTTTGGCCAGTGAGGTCATTGGCCACATTGGGTGAGAGGTGAAACTGCTAAAAATAGAAAGTTCTAAAAATAGCATTTCTAGGTCCCTTCCTATTTATAGCAGTCCCTAGTCTATCTATAGGAAGTAAAATTAATTTTGGTCTTAATAGCAGTTGGAAATATTAATTAATTAATTCACTTGAGTTAATTAGTTAAGGAAATTTGAATTTGAAGTATTTGTGAGCATGCATATGAGTTGTCCCATTGATTGAGGAATTTATCCTTAATTTCCTCCACTGATTGAGGGAATAAGTGTGAGTCCTATAATGAGAGAATCAGTTGACTTAGTTCTAACTAGTCAAGTCCAGTTAGATTATTTTAACAAGTTGTTAAAATAATAAAATATAGTTTGTTAATGCTTGCGTGTATGTGACAGCTATTATTTTAGATAACTGAGAATTCACTCATGGATAACTGTTGCATGTCAGTTCTATCAAATACCCAGCTGAGATCAGATGTGGGACAATGTACTATTAGATGCTTGGATATTTGTAGTAAGTATTCCTTGCATGGAGAAGGATCTATTATGAGATTGGAGGACTTGTGGCTTATATATTGAGTCCTAGGTAGTCCATGATTTTCATCTTCTGATTGAAGATCATCAGAGTATAGAGAGAGTAGGATAGCTATTGAGTTGATTCGTTTTGTATGTTGAAGAGGATTTCCACTTGATTGATAAAACATGGTTGGGGTTTTATGCTTGTGCTTTCCCCTGGATATATCTTGTGTTATGTGTGATTATTTCTCTTGATCAGTTATGCATGTTTCTACTTGATGTTGCTCATGAATTCGATTATGCTTCCACTTAATGTTTTGTAGAAGTAGAACAAGTATTCTGCTTTAGGACATTGCATATATCAATTTGTTCTACAGGTGAAATTTCTACATGGTATTAGAGCTAGCTGATTTGTAGAAAATTTCTACAAAATTCTACATGGTATCAGAGCACAGGTGATCAAGCAAGAACAATATACTGAGAGGAGATTTCAAAGTTTTGAGTTTTGGGCCGAGAGTTTGTAGAGCAGATCTGAAAAATTTATGTACAAAATTTTCAGAAATAAATAGCAGATTTGGATTCCTTGTAGAAAAATACCCAAAATAAAATAAAAAATCGGCTGAATTGGAGTTTGGATGAGGGAGATATCGCTGATCTAAAATTAGCTCTTTTTCTAGAAAATTTCATGATGGTGGGAAAGTGGAAATAGATTGGTATGCTAGCCAAGAACCTGTATGCACTTGAGGTGCAAGATGCATGCAAAGCCTTGAGGAGCAAGGAAAATGTTAGAGACTTGGTGGTTGAGAGGGAGGGTATATTACCTCTCAACATGCAGAGCCAGAAGAAGTCTCAGACGATTGTGGAGGAGCCACGATTGGTGCAGCAGCTTCAGGAGGTTGTGGAGCAGCCACAACAGGGGAAGTTGAGTGGAGATCGAGTAGAGACATCTACTCATGCAGAGACCTCCAGTAGGGGGAAACTTCGAGCCAGGTGGGCTGAGGGATCACATGCAGCCATACCTCCAGGTAGGAGGTGGGGTAATATAGAGTGATCGTCCCAAGGAGGAGGGGTAGGATCCTTGAGGTACCCAACCTCTTGGATGAGACCTTGCTACAAGAACCCCGATGTGGAGTAGCAAGAACTAACTGATTGGGTAGAGACAAATGCGGATGGAGCGGCAGAGAGAGCGACAATGCAGGGAATCCCAGGATAGCACATAGCTA
Organism: Pinus tabuliformis; assembly: GCA_031772625.1. NCBI lineage: Eukaryota > Viridiplantae > Streptophyta > Pinopsida > Pinales > Pinaceae > Pinus > Pinus tabuliformis. The sequence continues at coordinate 1,336,425,767 of CM062820.1, read as the reverse complement.
GCAGGCTGCAACAATGCGAGAGACATAAGTGTTTTGCACAATGCTAGGTGGCACAGAGAGGTGTGCAATGGTGCGAGATGTATGGAGATGTTGCAGTAGCGTAGATGTTAGAGAGGGAGCACTTGTCAGCAGCAGGTAGAGTGTCAGCATCAGAGTATGTTCCTAGCCCAACAGAGTGGTCAATTGGGAGTATTTTTGTTCCATGTGTTGTTTGAGCAAGTGGACCAGGTAGATGTGTTGCATGCAAAACATTCCAGAGTTACAGGATGGGGTTCGAAAGAAATCCTTTCTTGTTGAGAGGGAGTGTTGAAAAGTGTGCAGCAAGAAATTCTAAATTTAGAATGTGCTAAAAAATAGACCTGCAAAAAATAGCATGTCTAAAAATAGCAATTTGGCCAGTGAGATCATTGGCCACATTGGGTGAGAGGTGAAACTGCTAAAAATAGAAAGTTCTAAAAATAACATTTCTGGGTCCCTTCCTATTTATAGCAGTCCCTAGTCTATCTATAGGAAGTAAAATTAATTTTGGTCTTAACAGCAGTTGGAAATATTAATTAGTTAATTCAGTTGAGTTAATTAGTTAAGGAAATTTGAATTTGAAGTCTTTGTGAGCATGCACATGAGTTGTCCCACTGATTGAGGAATTTATCCTTAATTTCCTCCACTGATTGAGGGAATAAGTATGAGCTCTATAATGAGAGAATCAGTTGACTTAGTTCTAACTAGTAAAGTCCAGTTAGATTATTTTAACAAGTTGTTAAAATAATAAATATAATTTGTTAATGCTTGCATGCATGTGACAACTATTATTTTAGATAACTGAAAATTCACTCATGGACAACTGTTGCATGCCAGTTCTGTCAGAGACCCAGTTGAGATCATATGTGGGACAATGTACTATTAGATGCTTGGATATTTCTAGTAAGTATTCCTTGCATGGAGAAGGATCTATTATAGGAGATTGGAGGACTTGTGGCCTATATATTAAGGCCTAGGTAGTCCATGATTTTCATCTTCTGATTGAAGATCATCAGAGTACAGAGAGAGCAGGATAGCTATTGAGTTGATTCTTTTTGTATGTTGAAGAGCATTTTCACTTGATTGATAATACATGGTTGGGGTTTTATGCTGGTGCTTTCCCCTGGATATATCTTGTTTTATGTGTGATTATTTCTCTTGATCAGTTATGCATGTTTCTACTTGATGTTGCTCATGAATTCGATTATGCTTCCGCTAAATGTTTTGTAGAAGTAGAACAAGTATTATGCTTTAGGACATTGCATATATCGATTTATTCTACAGGTGAAATTTCTACACAAGCTGAGGGGAACCCAAAGCTTGCAAAGAAGTGGAGGATAAAATACTAATAGAGGCACCCTCATCAGTAACAATGTGAAATATGTTTTTTATTAGAAGACTTCACCATGATTTGGAAGGGCATGTAAGAAGGGAGACAAGGTTCTATCAATTGATTCCAATCAAAGGAAATGACCTCATTACTTGGAGAGGGTTCTGTGGCAATAAAAGAAATACCCATTTGTTTGGTGGAATTAGAAGAATCAAGAAGAACCTCAGTGGTATGGTCTCCACTCACTAAGTGGAGAGTATGATCGATAATTCCACTCTCATAAGGGGGACCATGATTGACAAAGGGTGAAATTGAATCAACCACTGTCTCAACCAAAGTTTGGTTGGAAACAAACTTGTGGGACTCACGTTCAAAGAGAGTGGGGTTGACTGAAGATGAATTTGAGTCAATTACTTCATCAACTAGTGGAGGATTCATGGAAATTTTTTGATAACTAGTTGAAAGTTCTTGTTGAGAAGCATTAAGGGTTTCCAACAATTTGGAGGCTTAATCAAATTAAGTGAAAAGGTGAATTGGATGATTCCCTTGACAAAACTTACAAGGAAACTTAACTTTAACCTTCTTTCAGTGGTCCTTATTAGCACTATTTGATGGTTGATCACTAGCATGATCTCTAGAGACTAACGATAAGGGCTGATACAAGCCTGTAGACCACACTTCTATTACCTAAGGAATGCCAGGAAAATAGCTAAGGAGGTGGTCATCCTTACAAAGCATGCAAGTGTATTTGACTTTACGATGCTTTGAAGGACTAGCTACATCAACCACAATAGTTTCTTGTCTTCCTCCTTTCTTATTTGGCTTCATCAACTTCTTCCTTTTCTTCTTCTTCTTAGCCTCCTGGTCACTATCGCAAATACTTTCACTAGGCGAGGAACAAGAAAGGGTGGAAGATAGATTGGTCGAATAAGGAAAAGGATTAACTTGGGGATCAACTTGAGGTTTATGTTGCTTAGTTGGAGGACTCGATTGTGGAGAAATTTGGACATTCAAAACCAAATAGGTCGAAAATAACCAAACTGGAAAACCTATGGTGAATCTCAGAAGAAACAATGTATCCATATAACGAGCACCAATATTTCCAAAAGAGGGAAAATTACCAAGGTTCCCATCATAGGGGTTCCCTTGACTAGTGGATTCTATAGCTATTGCCATCAGATTCAACCTAAGGCCTGCTAAGGAGTATAAAGTGAGTTAATTAATCAAGTTTAGAAATTAAAAACAAAAATAAAAACAAAAGTGGTGTAACTAGAAAAAAGGGTTCTCTAAGTCACTATGAACTGCAATATACCATTACCGTTACACGTAGGAAATCTCCTTGAATTCTGTTTTCAATGTATCATAGTTCATAAGGAGACCAATTTGGTTAACTATGGATGGATTGCAACCTAGTGGGGACTTCAAAAATATTCATAGAGGTACATGGAAGTGTAGTCTATAGTAGTGTTGTCTAATGCATAACCATACGAGGGGGGAAATTTTGATATACTTAGATGTACGTGGAGTGTCATTCTATATACCCGAAGGTATGTGGAAGAACGTTATTATATACTTCAATGTACATGGAAAACCAACTATCCATAGGATGTAATGCTAACAGGTAATGATAGCTCCTACATTTGGCGAAACTGAAACACATCTTCTAGTCTATACCACTAAATATGTGTCGCTAATGCTCCAAATGCTCCTTAGATTAATTAAAGAAATTTTAAATTTGATCTTTCATTAAAGTTTCAATTTCAAGGCTCACGAAATGAATTCACCTGAGCTCTTGTAATGCAAGTAGCATGATTAAAAGAACTCCTTTTTGTTCAATGAAGATTTATCTAAGGGAAGGAAGGAGTTTCAAACAATGATGTAGCAAACAAGAACTACCTAATTATGATCTTCAAATTTCACTATTCAAATGAAAATATCCAAAGCCCTAATGCATGAGAAAATGTAATTTTCTTTTTCTTTTTCTTTTTCAATGCAAAGAAAAATAAAATGACAAGATTATTGAATCAGAAACGTTCACACAGATCAGAAATGTAATATAAAAGTCCTTCAACAAATCAATAATCAAGCCAAGTGACTAAAAACCCTAATTCACAAGAAGAAGAAAAAATGAAGAAAACTCTTATAAAAAAATGAAAACACAGTCAATTTAAACACACTATTGGCTTCATAGAGACTTAGACTAGTTCACAGACTCGGGAAATCCAAGCACCAGAATAAAACTTAGATCGAGGAAAGAAAATGAAAATATTACATCCTACAAGAATCTGTGCAAGTAGTATATGGGCTAAGTGTAATGGGTCGCACTTAATCAACTAGGAAACTGCAATGAGTCGCACTTAATACAAATCAAAGATGCATTGGTTCCAATAAAAGTTTGAATCATCGCACTTACAGAGAGAGACAAGTGCACTAGGTTTCTTTGTCTCAGAACATAAAGTCTGCTGGGGTTGATTTTACACAAAATATGAAAAACAAACCCTACTAAGCTCATAATTGTACTTTCCTAAAAATGAAAACTTTTTGAAATGGTCAGATTGATTCATATTCAAAGGTCCTAAAATATTTGGGAAAGGAAACGACTAAAGGAACATGTCGTACCCTAGTAGAGTCACGATGTTGTTTGATTGATAATTTCCTCCCGTGAACATAAGTACACTCCCTAGATCTAGTGGCTTGATCTACAAATAAGATACATAAAAAGACTATGTTTTCCTTAGAGGAGTTTAGAATATAGAAGAAAGACTTACCTAGAATCAAATGCAAGCTCTCATGTTCTCCTTTCTTGTAAGCTCTAGCTCCAACTCTAACTGCTATAAGTGGAACCTACAAAAAAAACTAAAACAAGCAAGAGAACCAATACATACAAATAGAATATATTAGCATCTATAAACAATGATTCAAGAAGACATTGTTCTAGATATGCATAAATGAGACATAATTATAGGATAACTAAGAACTTTTTGTATTAATGAATGTAGGATAAGATACAACCCTTGTAGATCTTGACATTTTAAATGACTCCCAACTATTTTGTCCTTCTTTCAGCATAATGGAAGCCTTCAATCACAATTCAAGTGCATGGATGGATAATGTATCCATAGGCATAAAGAAATAGTATGAGGATATAACTATGAGTCTCCAAAAGCCAACCCAAACTCTATGGGAGGAATTTAACTTATAGTGTAAATGGGGTGGTTTTCGATTTACCAATCTAGGACTTAGATCCACATATGAGGGAGTATATGTTCTAGGGATAAGAGATAAGACCTCAAGTATAGGAGTTCAAGATCTTGATGTAACAGTAAATAGTTAAAACCACCCAGGATGCTTCTATAAAGAGAAGATTTGAAATTATTTTTTATTTTTACCAAATTCAAGATCCATCACACTTACTGTGAAGGAAACATGTGTTGGTCAATGCATATGCTTTATGTACAACTTGCAATAGTGCAAGTTGCATGAAGGAAAATTGTAATGGGGCAAAAAATTAGGTTTTTAAGTTGTTTAACCTAGAATTCCTGGAACTTTTGGAGAGAGTATGTTCTTGGATTTGTAGGGGTTGAATGAAAAGTTTCAAAGGATGTTGATTGATCCAGTTTCAGGGCCATTTGATTGGATTTTACAAAATGACCTCTAATAGACTCCTCCTCTTGGCCTTGTGCCACTCTCTTGGGAAACTCCTCTCCCTTGTCTGCTACTCTTGCAACCACCTCGACAAACAATATATACACATATATGGCCTCTTAGACCTATCAATAAAATACAATATTACTAAAGGAAAAATTTATGGGGAAAATTTCACAAATGAGGTATCTTTTGAACATTTTCTAAAAAAATATTCGCCAATTTCATTTAAAATTCACTTATAGTTTACATATATATGATTAAATGGGTGATATTCACCAAAACTTTACCAATTCTAATAGTAAATTACATTTTTTTATTGAATATTTTCCTACATTCTATACATATGATTTTTTAAACCAAAAAAGTGGCCTACAATGCTCTATATAGGAAAAATGGTTAATCCTTAAAAAAAACATTGATATTAGTATAGTTGGACTTTCTATTAATCATAATATTGTAGAAGGACTCAATTGGAATAGAATTAAGGGTGTCACACACACTACACATGAACCCATTTTCATTAAAACCAAATAGATATAAAGATTACAGTAGTTCGTCTAGATCCACGAATGTATGATCAAAAAGATCAATTTAGGGAAAATTAAACAACTATAACAATTCTTCAACAATTTGATTAAATTAAACAAATTACATGGCAATTTCAAACAAATCCTATCCTAATAAACCAATCATTGAGGGACCAACTCCTCTAGTAAATGATTTTGACCTCTCAGTCAATGAGAATTGCGGATGCCCTTGCATCATACTCAAAGGAACAAATACTTCATGGACTCTTATCCATGAGTTTTGCTACCCACTACCTATGGGTAGTATGCATAGGAGTTTTTTTTCTCCTAGATGGTCCTCAGTCGGTAGCTAGCAGCCCCTTTGAACCACAAGATAGCTTGATGTTCCATTATCTTCGCCATCTAATCCAGCCATGTGGTCCCCATCTATTATGATCGTGTGTTTGAAGGTGGGCCTCACGAACTTGAAGGTATGGATTTTCATTTGTATAATTGAGTAATTTTCCTTACTTATCATGGACACGTTTGGGTATGGATTGGTGGCAGGATTTAACAAAAAGAGTTGGCTAGGTCTATACTATTTTCTCCTCCACTTGATTTGGTCGCTATCCTTGTATCCTAGTCTCATGGGATCTCCTTTACTGGTCATTAGATTTAGGGTTGACACTATGTGGGAAATCATAATTTTGGTTACACGGTCCCTCTTCTCGACACCATATACATCACTTTCTACCACTCATTCTAAACCCATTCATCATTTTTCCCATCCAAGGCTAGATGTGTCCACTAGGTCCATATAGGGTGGACCTCCCCCTTCCCTTGTCCACATCTTTGTTCGAGCTTGGAACGATGCCCCAGAGATTGATGTAGCTAAAAGGAAAAGAAAAAATGAATAATTTGGTCACTTTGAATATGATGCGTACCACAAAATGAAAAATATGGCTAGTACATACAAATTTAGCACGTAGGAAAAAGACTAACATGAGCTATACTCATCCATGCTATCACCTTGGTTCCTATGGGCCCTAGATGATCCCCCTCCATCATTAAGAAACCCATGATTGTCCCAAACCCTAGTGGGAAATGAAATGCCCCACCTCAAAAGGGGGTATATGCTGCTTCACACTACACATCATGCTCTCATCCCTTGGAGCACCGAGAAATTATGAAAAAAATCAATCAAAGGAAAAAGGAATAGGAAGAAGGGTGAAAAACAAAGGCCGCAATAACTCATGCTCCCTAGTTTTCTCCCTCCTATACTCATATAGCTGAGTGTGAGATTCCCTTATTATAGCTAACCTTGTACCATGGGATGTGGCTTGCAAAATTCCACTGATCCCAATCTGTTCCATCACTATATAATTTTCCACCTACCACCGGATGGATGTACCATGGAAATGTCACCCCCTTTAGAGGTTGAGACCACCTAATAGGGTCCTTGATTAACCCCCTTAGTGAGCTTGGAGACACATGTACATGCTAAAGCCCACTATGGAAGGGCATGCCACCATGAAGTGCTCCATTGGTGCCATGACTTCGAAGATATTTTACTTTATTATTCTGATGATTTATTGTATCAAAGGGAAAGGGGATGCATTGGATCTTATGAAGGGTTGTAGGTGGGTCTCCATTTTGGGCTTGGTCTCCCTATATAGGGTCCAATCCCTCCATAGGTGTTATAGACATATTTGGGCACATCAACCCCATACTTATATATTGATAAACTAGGGCTCATCAACCCCTTAAAGAGTTGTTTCATACCCTAAAGGAACATAGTCATCTAAATACATCATTCCCCAAAAGTTCCATTTGAGAAACCATCCAGAAATGGCCTAAATTAAACCATACTGACTACTCAACTAGCAAAGTGCGATGCATACTGAGTGGTACACTTCCAGGGTGTGATGCATACTGATTAGGCCTTTTATAGGGTGCGATGGGTGAGGATGGACAAATTTTCGAGAGAGTTTGCTAGTTGGTTGCTCATGGAATCTTCTAGAAACTTCTCCAGTGCCACTTGCTTCTCTGAGTTTTCCCAAGGATGAATAAGGGATCTAAGAAATCTCCAAATGGAACCAATTGTAACAAGTGGAGTGACACTAATCAAATCCCATGGATGACTCACACCCTTGCACACATCTATAAATGGATCCCTCATCTAAGAGATCTGGAGTTTGGAATGTTGTGAATTGCAAGGAAATGTTGATAGTTTGTAATTGAGGAAAGAGCATTGTATTGTTGGAGTGATCTTGCTATTTCATGAGGTGAAGAAGGATTGGAGCTGGGAGGATGATGCTGGATCAGACAACTGGGTTGTAATTCTCCCTTCTATTAATAAAGTTCTTCAAGTTTTCTTCCATATGATTGTGTAATTGTGAATGTTATCATTTTTTAATGCTATCATTTGTTCATTATATATCTGATTTTGTAATGTTTATTTTGTAATAGATCATGATGCTTTGACGGTTCTTTGTTGCTGTACTTGTGCAGGTACTCTCCAAGCGTGTTAAGTAAAGGGAGGAGTTACGGGTTCTGTCAAAGGGGAGAGAGATCAAGCGAGGGATTAAGCGGAAGTTCCCGGTTGGTTCCATTATCTTTCTCTTATCTGTTACACATAGAAGAAATCATTGAATTGCTTGAAATTGTTGTTTCTAGGGTAGCTACCAAAACCTATAGTGCTAGCATTCTTTGGGAATACTGGTTTTCCCATAAACAAATTGGTGACTCCACTGGGGAAGAATTGATGTTTGCTTGTTTTTATTGTTTTTTTTATAAACTATAGATAGAGCCTGAAGTTATCCAGGTAGCCATGGAACTTCTCTTGCTCTGCAATTGCATAGTAGATGAATGTTGCTTCAGTCAATCTCTGGTTTAATTTATGAATTGAACATTTGACTTACAAGCACATCTAGATGCCCTTTTGGTAGCTCAGTAACCTCTCAAGACATTCCCTCATACTTTGCTCTTTACTATTCATCAAAACTCAACCTAACTCATTGAAAAGAGCTGCACATCTGAGCCAAAACCCATTTCAGTTACGCTCCTTGGACCATCGCACTGTCTTCCACTGTAACCTAGTATGCATCACACCTCTCGAGTGTAGTAAGTGCGATGCATCCCTATTTCTGTGAAGCCCAGGTGCGATGACTGACTGAACTCTTTTTCCATTCTAGAAATTGAGGGTTTTTGACCTTGTTTTTAGTTTTGTTAGTTGTTTTACTGCATATGAACAATGCCTCTTTATTGAAATTTACTGGAATCACATAGACCAACCTCCATTAGATTAGGATTAGTAAATGTTTTTGTGTATTTGTTCATCATTTACAATTCTTTTTTGAAAATTTGTTTAAATCGATTTGTCAATTTGGTACAAAAAGTGTCGTAATTTTCATTTTGTGTCAAAAAGAGAAGTGTTGTGAATTCTTCCTTCCCTTGATAGTTGATTGAACTTTTCTTCATGTATTTGGTTTGACTTTTTTATATCTGAAGTGTTGAAAGAATTTTTATTCAAAATTGAAAAGTTTCGTGGAGTCTTCCTTTCTCTTATGAAGAAGAAATTGTCGAAAATGTCGCTTTGAGTGAAATATTTCAGATCTTTGCTGCATTTAGTTTTCCTTTTTGGCATTTTTCACAATAAGGAGAACGAAAACAAATACATGAATTTTCATTTAGCATTTTTGGTTTATGTGCAAAAAAATTATTTAGGAAAATGCACTAGTGTGTGCTCTTTGCTCTTTGTTTGAAAGAATTGTAATCTTCTTTCCCTAGTAGCTAGGATTTTCATTGCTCAAAATAAACAAAGATTGTTTATCATTGTAGATTGCATTTTGGGAATTTCAAATCATCATCACGCGGTGAACCATTGAAAGGCAAACTCTAAACAAGATCAACTTTAAAATAAATTTCGATGAACCTAACAACTCTTTGGAACTTGATGCAACATATCTAGAGGTCTAGGCTAGATACGTGTTCCAGTGTCATTAAAACTAGTGGCTATCGTTTTCATTGAAGGTTGGGTGATTCCTCCTCTTTGATATGACAAGTGCTAGCACAGACTTGTGCTCCCTGTACCATCACATATATATTGGGAGACCACAATAGGCTTATATCCTTTATCCATAGGAAGCTGAGTCTGCCACCTTATTAATCACAATGCACTGAACACAACATTCGGTAAGATTGACTGTCGTACATAAGTCCTTGGTAATTTCTCTTTAATTTATCACCAAGGTGTATATTGTAGTTTTGCGATTAGTTTGGTAATCCCTCTATCTAGATTTCCAGAGTAGTCACTTTCATTCCTTTTCGACTCTTTAAAATAAAAGGTCCATTTGAGCACTTGTCGTTTCAGGCTCATTAAAAATTGAAGGAGACTAGAGTCATCTTTAGCTTTTTCTTGACTCTTAAAAATTGAAAAAGTAAAGTTGTGTTAAAGCGTCTTTAAAATTAATTGAATTTAGAATAACATCCCTGTTCCTTAGTTGATTTTAGGTTGAGACATATGGCGACGAATCTGGAGTCCACTGACCAAGGAATCCCTTTTTAGGGGAATCCTAGTCCTTTTCCTTCTTGGGGAAATATTGGTGCTCCTTATATGGCTACATTGTCCCTTCTGGGAATTACCGTTGGCCTTCCAGTATGGCTGTTTTCAACCTCTGTGGTTCAAAATGCTATGATATCTCTGCAATCAAATGAACCTCCAGTTGATCCTGAAGTTGACCCTTCGTCTTATTCCTCGTTTGTTTTTCCCTCCCCTTCTTCCTCTTCACTTGGTGAAACTAGTGATACTAGTAACGAAGTGGCTAAGAAGAAGAAGAAAGGGAAGGAGAAGAAGAAGAAGAAGCCAATTCAGCAAGGGGGCAACCAAGCAACCATTGCTTTGAATGCATCATCCAATGAAAATTCGTCCATTAAACTTCCCAAACCCAAATTTCCATGCATAATTTGTATGGGAGACCATTTTCATCGAGATTGTCCTTGCTTTCCTTGGATCTTGAAAGAATGGTCTCCCTGTTCACACCATCCCATGTCATCAACTTCTGGAGATCATGTTGCTAACACACCTTCAACTAGTGATAGTAAAGTTCATGGACACAGGAGAAAGGTTAAGTTTCAATGTAGGTTATGTGAAGGTAACCATCCCCTTCACCTTTGTCCCTTTTTGGATGAAGCCAAGAGAGTGTTGGATAACCGTCCTGCTTCATCGCAGTGACTCCCATCTGGTTACGAGAAACTCTTTCTAAGTCCTTTACTAGTTGAAAAACCGACTGACTTAAATCAACCGTCGGTTGAAACCACTCTCCATGAAAGTGAATCTTATGAGTCTATACCTGACCAAAGTCAACAGGTCGAGGCAACAGTTGACCCAATTTCACCTTCAACTAATCGTACGAGTGGAAATGATACCATTCAAGTTCTCTTTGTTACTTCGCATTCTAACGAACATGGGGGCAACCCGCTTGTTCCATCTAGATAGGAAGAAAACCCTCCAGTTCTTGTAACTCAAGGGGTCAATTCTCTTGTTCCTTCGGTACCCCCTCCAAGTAGTCTAGTCACTTCCTTTCATTGGAATCAACTGGCAAGATCCTACCTTCCTTCTTATGTACCTTTCCGGATCATAGTACAAATTTGTAAAATTATTGTGTCTAGCACTATTATAGATGAAGGTGCATCAGTGAGTATCCTTTCCTCAACTGCTTGGAAAGCACTTGGTTCGCCACCACTTGTGCCTGTTACACAGAATTTGTTGGGCTTTAAAAAAGGAACCAGTTGACCATTAGGGATCCTTCCTAGGTTACCTATTACTCTGGGAGGGAAAATCGTTCATCTGAATGTGATGCTAGTCCCCGGACCGTTAGATTACAATTTACTTCTTGGTGTGACTATGTTTATAACATGAAAGCTATTGTTTCAAAACTCTTCCGAGTGATGCGTTTCCCGCATGAAGGCAAGGTTGTCACCATTGACCAGCTTTCATTCCCCGATCCAAACATAGCTCCAAGTCAATCATCATCCCTAAATGATCCATTTACATAAACAGTATCACTTGAACCTTCATTCCATCCACCTGATAGCCATGAGTAGTCTTGTGAATGTAATGAAGCTTGGGGGGCATGCACCTAGTTGTAAAAATAAGTTTCCCTGTAGGTTATGTGATTGGTCTGACAAACCATTCACCTTTGTCTATTTTGGACGAAGCCAAAGAGATGTTTTGTCTATTCTAGATGAATCTAGTGTTTTGTCTATTCTGGACGAAATTTTCCTACCTCACCACAGTGATTTCCATCTGGTTACAAGAGACTCTCTCTTTTATCATGCTGGGGGCATGCAACCCAGCTCCAAGCATAGTTTTTCATTTCAAGCTTGTGTAAAAATGAAACCGAATCCAAGCATAGTACCCCATGGTTCAAGCTTGTCAAAAAATGAACACATTTTCAATTTTAAACCCCTATGACTGCCATTCTATCAACCTTTTGAACCTTGTTTGTGTACATCCCATCACCACCATCCATTTGTCCAATCATACGCTCTCACTTGGTTGTTTTACCCTTTTTGAGGAACAGTTGCAATGAGTGGTCTTACTAGCCAGCCTCTTCACAGAAATCAACATGCTTTGAGAAGTTCCAAAGTCACTGGAACCAGTTGCTACCCTAGACACCACTCAGTCCTCAAAATTGAGTCCTCTTTAAACCCTTTTTAGACTCATTAAATATGAAAAGATTGTCGAGCGCTTGTCTTTTTCAGCTCGTTAAACTGATTGGTGTTATCACTTAGGTTGTCCCCTAGGTCGGAGTGACGGGATACGGCCGAGGTAACCACAAACCAACTTTGGACTGCAGGTTCCAGCCCACTTGCAGTCAAAGAGGGCTCTCTTTATGATTTAGCTTTGTTGATGATGATTTTAGGCTAGCTATTGAGTTCAAGGATCTTTGTTTGTGTTTTGTTTGTGTTTTGGTGGGAAGATTGATGTTTTCAGGTAAAGAGGCAAGTGTAGTGTGAAAGTTTCAAACCATTGGGCATGGAGTCAAGGAAGTAAGACTGCTGGTGCGTTTTCTTGGGCAAAAGAGGAATAAGGAGCAAGGTAGCTACACATGGAACAATTTTCCAAGTTTAAAGGATGGAAAGAATGCTAAGGAAGGAGAGGCAATTAAGAATCTCTCAGTCATCTTAACAGAGAAAAGTGGATGAGCTCTATCTAAGGGCAGTGAAGAATCCCTAGGTAACTGTCAAACACATGTGAATTAGAGTAAATATGAGCCACAAGGAATTCATATTCATGTCCAGTTCATTTCAGATGAAAAAACATAAAGAAATAGCAGAAATTGAGCCTAGAGTGCAGTTAAACAAGTTCTAAACTAATCTTTCTTTTTGCTATTTAGATGGTGAAAAATGAAAACAGAGGTAAGAGGCACTTATTGATTCATGTTGCAGCACAAGAATTCCATCATTCAGTCTCCAGAGACCATTAACAACACATCACGCAGTCATTCCTCCAATCTCTTCAGCAATCTTTGATTAAAGAAAAGTATCAAACATACAATGCGAGTCTCTAATGAAAAGTTATCAATCAACCAACCCTTGAAACAATATAGAGGGTGGTATATATAGGGAAAATTCTCCAAAATTTGTTTATGATAGATGTGACCTAAACAGGTTTGAAAGTAAATGATTACTTTAAGCTAAACTTATCAGAAATAAATGCAAGAAAATATCTATGGGCTGCGCTGAGGGCAGCCGTATCAAAACTGAATCAATGCATTGTCCTCAATGGCTTGGTGCAGTGCTTCTACAATAACTGCGCATGGACTTCTGCTCCATTGTAGTTCGGTGGCTTTAAGTGCTTTAGATGTGATTTGAGAGCTGGGATGGGCTTACACCTCCTGATTTGACTCTGCTAGAGGCCAATCAATGCTGACCTGCTTTGGGAACTAAAGATTTCCATTAAAAAATTTAACTGATACTCTTTGCCGCTTCATCTCTCCTCTGATACTCTTTGACAAATGAATTGGGCTGGTTTCTCTCTCGCTGCGGGTAAAATCAAAACTTAATGGCCGTTGTTTCGGCCCTCTGTTTCCTTTCGAATTATCTTTTGCTCCTTTCTGCATGCCTCGCAAAGATAAATGGGTCATTCGACGCCTTTTGGGCTTGCTGGGGGCTGTGCAATGAGGGATTTTCCACTTCGGCCCTTTTCCCGTAGCCATGTGCTAATCGCGCATGAAAAACTGCCTCGGAATTTGAATCCGGGCTTCCTAAGCACGATTTTCGCCTTTCGCCTAAAAAATTGTTGATGATGTCAGGATCATGTCAGCGGGTGGGACCATGGTACGGCGGATGACGTGGCAGGGATGACTCAGCAGGAGGTTGATGTTGCGCAGGTGATGTGGCATGGTGACGAGGCAGACACGTAGAACAGGATAGGTTACATGTGGCGCATGTACAGAAGGCAGAAAGCAGTTTCATCGAACCGCTTTCTGTACGGGGGCGGTATCCTTTAGAGCCCCTTCGATGCAATAGAAGGCAGACAAGTGTCTTTCGTACGGCGGAGAAACCGCCTCACCATCAGAAGCTAACGGTCGAGTAGCGAGGCACCTCCGAAATCGCCGAGAGCCTTCGGATGGGGAGGGCCCGATCTGACGGTGGACGGAGCGCGGAGCTGGCGGGGGAATAATGGATGGGTGCGTGAATATTCGGTTTTTGATATAGCGTGGTGGGGAGGGTTAAAACTTAGGAAAATGCAGGTTTTCATGGGTGTTAAACGAGCGGGGGTTGAATGTATATGAACAAAACTTTTAGGATAAGGGTGAAGAAGTGGGTTTTGTAGGTTTAGGGTTAGGGGAAAAGGTTGTTAACATGACCAGGTGTCACACCAACTCTTGTTAGGACACAGATGGGTTCATGATAGTCCCAAGTGGACTATTATGTCCCAGAACTGATAAATACATAGCTATAGTGCTAGAGGGTGGGGTATGTATATAGGGGAGTTATTTAGCATAGATTTAGTAGGGGAAGGGGAAATAGATAGGGGCTATATAATATAGTCAGGAGTTAATATGGAGATGATGAGAAAGCGCTAAAGTAAGGAACCTTAGGCCATTTTAGGGGAATAGAACTTTGTAACAGAAGAATGGAAATCCTTGAGTGAGGCAGATCTTCACCAAGGCCAATGATGTGGAAAATGATGACTAAGAGGCATCAAGCAGATCTTGATCTCTTCAAGGAAGTTAGTGAGTGATTTGGGTAATAAGAGGAAGGGGGAGTTATTTATGTCCAGCTTGACTTCTTCCAGATGAAAAAATGCATCATGACTGTGATCTGAAAAGATATAACACTAAGATACACAAATTTTATCATGAATCATCATTCTGCAACCTCAAAAACTACCTACCCAGCCTACCCTCCTAACATTTTTTCTTTTCTTTGGTTTGGGTGCACTTAGACTTGCAGACCCAGCTTTACAATTTTTTTTTTTTGTTCTCCTATCTAAGTCTACACTTATTTCTATCAAGGGCCCAGATTAAGCAGTTGGGCTCCTTTGATTCTCTACCTATCTACAAATCTGCCAAGCTTAAGCTGTTTGGACAGCTATCATTCTCTATATTCTAAAACAGGAAATTGAAACCTAGGGAGACCAAGTTTAAGCTGTTTGGCCCTCCCTTTTATAGAACATTCTTTTAGAAATGGTTAAGTCCTCAAAATTGGAATTCAACAGTGGCATTTGGATTGGAACACTTTCATGGTATCTTCTTTAACCTCTTTTTGGAAATATGGAACACTGCAGCATGCAAAGTATGACATATTTGGCATGTAAAATGTCGATCATGAAAAATGAACACCTGTTGCAACAGGAGGCTAACAGTGGCTCCACTTGGGGATGGCTTTTCCTTGTGAAAAGACAAGAACAGCAGGTCAGAATGCCTTGATCTTCTATGGTTGCTGTAGATTGAAGGAAGTTATTTATGCTGGCTGTTAGATAATTAAAACTTTGTAATATAAACAACCTCCTCCTCAACTGAAATACTGTGAAATGCATAGCACTGCCTGCTTTCTTCTGCGTGCTTGCTATTATGTACAATCTTGCTTGAGCTTTGTACCTTTGAAACATTTTCACAACATGGATCAAAACTGATATGTTTGCCTTGTTTTTCCTTTGAGCAAGGGTGCTGATATGAACTGAAAATACTGCTCTGTTTTGCTACCTTTGACTGAAGACCACAAACAGCTCCCCTTTGCCATGATTTGCTTGATGTCACTGTGCCATTCTTGCTGGTTTGTTGAGGTTACTGCAAAGACAAAGCTTTTAAAACTAGAACACTTGTATTGGCTGTGTCTTCTCAGTTCAGCTAAATTTGGGACAAATCTTCTTAATAAGTTGATTTTTCCAAGGAATGCTTGCAGCTCTTTTATGTTTCTTGGATATGGGATTTGGAGGATGGCTTGGATTCTTTCAGGATCAATTCTAATCCCCTCTTTTGATATGATGTGGCCGAGTAGTTTGCCTTCTTCAAGGCCAAAGAGGGATTTCTTGGGGTTCAAGGAAATGCCATATTTCCTGCATGTGATGAATATTTGCCTAAGATGCTTGAGGTGATCTTCGTTAGATTTGGAAAAAGGGGTTAAGTCATCAAGGTAGACAACTAGGAAATTGTGTATTTCTTTGGAAAATGCAATATCCATTGCTCGTTGAAAGGTTGCACCAGCGTTTTTAAGTCCGAATGGAATCTTAACATACTTAAATGTTCCCCACGGTGTGGTAAAGGATGTCTTGTCTTGGTCATCTGGGTGAACAAGTATTTGATTGAAACCTGAAAAGCCATCTAGCAAAGAGATTCTAGATGACCCCACTACTCTTTGTAGGATGTGGTCCATCTTGGGCAAAGGATAGTGGTCTTTTAGGGAGACTTGGTTTAAATTTCTCAGATCCACACAAAGTCTAATTTCACCTGTCTTTCTTCTTGTAGGAACGAGGTTGGATACCCATTCAGAAAATCTGATGGGTGCTATTATTCCTGCTTCAAACATCCTCTTTACTTCCTTCTCAATCATGGGAAGAAGCATAGGGTTAATTCTCCTAAGTTTCTGTTTGAAAGGTTTCTGGTTTGGTTTTAAGGGAATTGTGTGTTGGATCACCGAGGTGTCATAGGATTTCAAATCCTCATAACTCCAAGCAAATACATCTTGGAATTCTTTGAACAAATCAATGTACTTGGGCTTTTGATCAGGTGGTAAATTTTGGACAATTTGATCATTTTGGGATTCTCTGTTGTCCCAATGTTGTGTTCTTCTATAGCAGTGTTCAATGGTTGTAATTTTGGCTTTCTGGGAATATCATTAGCGTCAAACATGTCTTCTAATGGGGTTAGGCCAGCAGGCAGAAAATTATCCTTCAGGTCAATGATCTTTGCCTCTGTTTTGGCAATTTCCTCCAAATGCATTTGTTTCAGCTGTTCTATGTTTGTTTTGTCAAGAACAATGGGGTTTAGGATTTGTTTGGCTGCTGCAGTTGTTACAACCTGCTGGTTTTCATTTGTTTGCTGTTGGACATCGTTCATAGCATCCATGTCAATGTTGATATTCGAGAACTCCTGCTCGAGGGTGAGGAAATTGTTGATCTGGGCGTCATTTTCAAAAACTTGCCAATCTTTAACGTTATTTGGGACAGCAGGCCTATGTTTTATTTCAGCACTAAATTTATGGCCTGGCTCAAAAGGAAGCTTACATGTACTAGCAAAGGTGGCTAGGCTGTGTGCATGAATGTTATGCTCTCTTGAAATCTTGGCCAGGCTAAATTCAGTAAATGCATTGAGTATATTAGTGGCAACAGTCATATAGGCCCTCATTCTATTATCATTGGTAACAAAGTTACCTTTCATCTGTTGTAAGATTAAGTCAGAGTCCCCTAAAACAGACACTTTTGTAGCTCCTGGAGCTTTGAACAGTATAAGGCCTAAAAGCAGAGCCTCATACTCTGCCATGTTATTTGTGCATTTGAAATTCAGTCTCTAGGCATGACCTTTCGCATGATTGTTATGTGTATTGTGAATCCATACACCTGCCCCTACTCCTAACTTGTTGATAGAGCCATCAAACTCTAAATACCATGTGATTTCTTGCTTGTGGTTTATGCTAAGAGTTTCAGCTATGTTAGGATTGGGCAGATTTGAAATTTCTATTTGGGGAGTTTCTTGTAGCATGCTGGTTGCATTAATTGTTGTGACAGTCTCATGGGTATATGCAACCGATTCTTCATTGATTTGTGCTCGTTGTTCTAGAGCCAAAGGCTCATCCTTAGTTGGAGAATTTGTATCATCATTAAACAAAATAAAGGAATCCATATCAGAATGGATTGAGTAAATGGGAAAATTTTCAGGCTTACTCTCACTACTCACCACATATTTCATGAGTGTTTCTCTGTACAATCTCTTTGGTTGCCCAAAGACTGAAATAGTAGCATAGGAGAGGTCTAGTTGAAGGGATCCTTGGAGCTTTGCTCCCCATGATCTTGACAGGAGCATACCATATTTTGGTGGGATGTCAGCCACCACCACGTCCATGAGGCTGGTCTTATTGGGATATTGGACTAAGGAGACACACAAGTCTTTGATGAGGCCTAAACACTTGACTTGACTTGAGTCAAATGAGTACAAATCTTTGTAGGGTCTTGTAATATCAAGGTTCAGCTTTTCCATAACTGCTTTGGGCATCAGATTGTGTGATGCTCCTGAATCAAACATAGCGTTGTGCAAAACTTTGTCATGTATATGCAAACTGACATAAAAGGGTGGAATAGGTCCATATGTTGATTTTCCATTAACTTCTGGGCCAAACAACAGTTCAGGGGTATCATCCAAAACATTTACATCGTCCTTATTCTCTGGGATTTGAAGTGATCTTTGAATTTGTTGCCTATATACATCATGTTTGGCAAGTTCTGAGAGGGGGATGGATATCTTCAACTTAGCTATTTCTGTCTCTAAATTAAATGGCTTTTCCAATGGAGTCTTGGTGTTGATAATGGCAGTTTTTTCTGTTTCATTTGAATTATTAGTGTTTCGCTCTTTTTATTAGCATTATGGGAATTGATTGCTTGCGGTTTTTGAAATTCAGGAAGGCTTTTTGGAACGTTGTTCAAGTTTTTCTCAGAGGAAGAAGGTGGCAAGAGCTGATCTACAGAAGGCTGCGCTTCTGTAATGTCTTCTACAGTTACTTGATGCGGATTTGGGAGAGTTGTATCAGCTGGTTCTGCTATAACAGACTTGCTCTTAATCTTGTTGGGCTGTTTGCCATCCTTTGTTTTGTTAGGTTCAGAAATGTCAATTGTCCTAGTTCTCAGCTTATATTGTTTGTGTACTTCATACACAGCAGTATCATATACTTGTTTAAAATCAAAAGACTCACCGGACTTAGTCTGAAATTGACTTAGGTTATGCTCATCTTGGTCTTCTTGGCTCAGAAAAGTTTGATGCTCGCCCTTTAGATACATCAGATTCATATGAGTGTCTTCTGTTTGCTCGTTGGATGTAGATCCTTCAACATAATTATCTTGAAAAGAGGGTCTTATGTCATGGTCTGGGCTTGAACTACCAACATTTGTGTTCTGCGTTTTCCTAAAATTTGGGTTCCTTATGGTATTGGACTGTTTCCCTTCCCATGATGATCTTCTTTCAATGCTTTCTACTCTTTCTCCTAGCCTTTGTAGGCCATTGATAATCGCATCAAGCTTCTGATCAAAGGCTGAGGGTTCTTCCTTAAAGGTGGTTCTTCTTTCCATTCTCTCTCTGTTTCTTTTGGCAATTAGGTTGGCCTCTACGCTAACGGCAACATTTTGCATGTCTGCAAGGGTCTGAGGAGCTCTTTCTTTTAACTGGTATGCCATATCCGGATCGAACCCATCAGGGAATTTATACAAGGCAAGGTCAGGTGGGGGTCTCAAGTTCTATGGTATTGCATTATAGACATTGTTGAACCTTGCACAAAACTCCAAGACAGTCTCCTGAGGACCTCTTTTAATTGTATCATATTCAGCTAGTATGTGCAAGGGGTCTTTCTTTTTCTCCCATATGTTGGTAAAGGATTGGTAAAGCTCAACCGGAGTAGTTATGGAATTTGCAGCAAGTGATCTAAACCAAGTTCTTACATCACCGGTTAAACTTTTAACAAAAATTCTCATTCTTACACTATCATCGTCTATCTCGTAGTTTTCAAAATAGTCTTGCATCTTTTTGGTATGCTGAAGGGCCGTGAAAGGACTGGTACTATCAAAATAGGTAATTTTAGATTGGTACTCCTGAGGTAAAGCCCTGGGATTAGCAGGCAATTGCAGGGGTGCATATCTATTAGCCATATTGGCAGGGATAAGTGGGACGATGGGGATAATAGGCACAACGGGGATAACAGGGATAACGGAAGTAACTGGAACAACAATTGTGGTTTTTGTAGTATGTGCAGTGAATGGAGGTGTGGATGGAGTGCTTTGAGATGTGGATGATGAACAAGAGGAAGTAGGGGTTGAATGAAATAAAACCTTAACAGGAGTTGGAACACAACTTGGGAGAGCTGCTTCAGGACTCAAATCAGCAAAATCTTGTATTTGCTCTTGCTTCCTAAGGATCTTTGGGATTAGGTTCGGATTTTCAGAAACAGCTGGAGGGTCTAGATCTGGATTTGACCTTGATATCGTGGATTCTTCTTGGGAGCCAGCTTCCGAATTTTGTTTTTTGGTAATTTTATGGGAATAATTTTGTAATTAGCAAGGAACTGTCAGATTTTGAAATGGCTGTGTATAGCTTAAAACTAGCATGAAGATTGACTGAAGTAGCTTTTATTTTCTTCTGTTAATGTAAAACAGGAACAGTTTCAAAGGCTTCATGGCTGACATTCAGGCTTCATCTGTAGTTTTAAGGGATATACAGCAATTAGAAAATCGATTTGCTCAGTGGATTTTTCCAACCTTCTTAGTGAAATTAACTGAGGATGTCCCCAGTGGAGTCGCCATTATGTTATCACTCAGGTTGTCCCCCAGGTCGGAGTGAAGGGATATGGCCGAGGTAACCACAAAGCAACTTTGGACTGCAGGTTCCAGCCGAATTGCAGTCAGAGAGGGCTCTCTCTTTATGATTTAGCTTTGTTGATGATGATTTTAGGCTAGCTATCGAGTTTAGGGATTTTTGTTTGTGTTTTGGCGGGAAGATTGATGTTTTCAGGTAAAGAGGCAAGTGTAGTGTGAAAGTTTCAAACCATTGGGCATGGAGTCAAGGAAGTAAGACTGCTGGTGCGTTTTCTTGGTCACGAGAGGAATAAGGAGCAAGGTAGCTACACATGGAACAATTTTCCAAGTTTAAAGGATGGAAAGAATTCTAAGGAAGAAGAGGCAATTAAGAATCTCTCAGTCAGCTTAACAGAGAAAAGTGGATGAGCTCTATCTAAGGGCACTGAATAATCCCTAGATAACTGTCAAACACATGTGAATTAGAGTAAATATGAGCCACAAGGAATTCATATTCATGTCCAGTTGATTTCAGATGAAAAAACATAAAGAAATAGTAGAAATTGAGCCTAGAGTGCAGTTAAACAAGTTCTAAACTAATCTTTCTTTTTGCTATTTAGATGGTGAAAAATGAAAACAGAGGTAAGAGGCACTTACTGATTCATGTTGTAGCACAAGAATTTCATCATTCAGTCTCCAGAGATCATTAACAACACATCAGGCAGTCATTCCTCCAATCTCTTCAGCAATCTTTGATTAAAGAAAAGTATCAGACATACAGTGCGAGTCTCTAATGAAAAGTTATCAATCAACCAACCGTTGAAACAATATAGAGGGTGGTATATATAGGGAAGATTCTCCAAAATTTGTTTATGACAGCTGTGACCTAAACAGGTCTGAAAGTAAATGATTACTTTAACCTAAACTTATCAGAAATAAATGCAAGAAAATATCTATGGGCTGCGCTAAGGGCAGCCGTATCAAAACTAAATCAATGCGTTGTCCTCGGTGGCTTGGTGTAGTGCTTCTGCAATAAATGCACATGGACTTCTGCTCCATTGTAGTTCGGTGGCTTTAAGCGCTTTAGCTGTGATTTGAGAGCTGGGATGGGCTTACACCTCCTGATTTGACTCTGCTGGAGGCCAATCAATGTTGACCTGCTTTGGGAACTGAAGATTTCCATTAAAAAATTTAACTGATACTCTTTGCCGCTTCATCTCTCCTCTGATACTCTTTGACAAATGAATTGGGCTGGTTTCTCTCTCGCTACGGGTCAAATCAAAACATAATGGCCACTGTTTCGGTCCTCTGTTTCCTTTCTAATTGTCTTTTGCTCCTTTCTGCATGCCTTGCGAAGAAAAATGGATCATTCGGCGCCTTTTGGGCTTGCTGGGGGCTGCGCAATGAGGGATTTTCCACTTCGGCCCTTTTCCCATAGCCATGCGCTATTAGCACTAGGCACTAATCGCGCATGAAAAACTGCCTCAGAATTTGAATCCGGGCTTCCTAAGCACGATTTTTGCCTTTCGCCTTAAAAATTGATGATGACGTCAGCGGGTGGGACCATGGTACGACGGATGACGTGGCAGGGATGACTCAGTAGGAGGCCGATGTTGTGCAGGTGATGTGGCATGGTGACGAGGCAGACATGTAGAACAGGATAGGTTACATGGGGCGCGCGTACAGAAGGCAGAAAGCGGTTTCATCGGACCGCTTTCTGTACGGGGGCGGTATCCGTCAGAGCCCCTCCTGTTAGCTACCTATACCAATAGGTTTCATATTTCATGATGGGCAAATAAAAATTCCAAATATGCTCTGCTTTGGTGATACAAATATCCCATATTTCCAAGAGAAGACAATGTGTGTACATAAGTTTGATGTTGACTCAATTTTGATGGATGGTCCAACAGCCTAATTTGGATCATGCCATGCTTCAATTTTCTGTTATAGAATTAAGGTTCCCAACTGTCCAAACTGTTTAATCTTGGCAGACCAGTAGTTAGGTAGAGAATTAAGGTTCCCAACTGCTTAATCTGGGACCTTGGAAGCAATAAGGGTAGTTCTAGATAGAAAATCAAAAGAAAAAGCCAAAAGAAAAGAAAAGGCACATAAGGGTCTGCAAGTCTAAGTGCACCCTCCATGAAGAAACAAAAAATGCTAGGCAAGTAGATGGGTAGGTAGATGGGGTTGCAGAAATGTCATTCCTTTCAACTGAATTTTGCTAGTCTAGCATGAAGGAAGAATCAGTGGATAGAGAAGGTCCTCTTCTCCATCATTTTGCAGCAAAATAAAGGAGCATGTCTAACTTCCTGTTTCCCCCCATTCACATTCATTGCTAACAATCCCATCACCAGTTGTGTTCATGAAAGAATTCAAGGCTTTATGTTGATTCATGTTTCTTTAAAAGCCATATTTCTTGTGTAAAATTCTTTTCATTTTGATCTACTCCCTAAGCTAAGTTGTTTTCATATAAACTTAGTGATATCACTCCTCATTCACCTTCTCCACTCATATTAACCCCTAACTTCTTATTATCTAAATCCCTATGTTCCCCTTTTCCCTTACTATTATAAACACTATCGTGTATAAACCCCAAGAATTCTATAAATATTCCCCCCCCCCTTGGCATTATAGCCATATGTCCAAAGTCAGGGACTAAATTGACCTCTGGTCAGTTTAACAGCCTAAGCATTACCCCTCTTTTCCCTCCAGAAATCATTTAAACCATTTGCCCCTTCATTTGCAAAAGAACCTTGTAAAAAACCCCACTTTCACCCCTAACCCGCTCTATTTGTAAAAACACATCAAAAACCCACTTTTCGGCTTTATCCAAAGTTTGGCGCCAATACACATTTTTATAAAAAATTACATTGAAAACCCATATTATCCGCCGAACTCCTAAGTCCCCGCCGGGCACACATTTCAAAAGAAATATTAAAATAATCCCCGCCCGCTGCTGTATCGTCCTGGCGCCTTAGCGATCCGTTGACCGTCGGATCTGGCTCTTTTCATCCGATGGCCCACATGCATATCGGGTCCGGCCCGACGTCCGTGAGATAGCACCCGAGAAACTGTCAGAGGGTGACGTCAGACCTCTGGCACGCGTCGCCCCCACAATTTCTCGGGTCGCCCTCTGACAAACAACTTCCGTATCGAGGGCGGTCCGAGAAAATCCACGTACCATTTCTGGTTTTGTGTGAACCCGCCATGCCAACGTCATTACCACGTCAGGCCCACGTCATTGCTACATCACCGTCGCGCCAGCGCCCCGGCCCGTCATTACGTTGACCTGTCCGCCACCTCGCCAACCCCGTGGACCACTCACAGGTCGCCACGTCACCTGATGACGTCATGCTGACGTCATCCGACCCTGACCCCACCTGATGACGTCATGCTGACGTCATCCAAAAAAGCGCCAAAAATCCCAAAAAGTCCATATTTTGGCCGAAAATTGTGTTTTTTACAACTTTTGTTAAAACGACTGTTGGTCACCTCTGCATGCATTTTACGACCAATCTGTCGCCAACCTGTCGAAATCGACCAGAAGACCGTTGGCGCGCCAATTCCACCTACATTTGTGACCATTGCCGGCAATTCACGAGGTATTTATCCGAATTATTCCCCCTGCGCCTGGTTTTGTCCATAATTCTCCAAGAATAGCTCAAAAGAGTTAAAAAACACAGTATCTACCAGTAAATCCCGGTGGCTAGCTTCCTTTTTTAACTGTTGAGTCCAAATTCACCTGCAGAGCCTTGTTTGTCCGAGTTTTCACCAAACCTGCAGTCTGTCCGCGCATTCGTGGACTTAGACCCCGAAACTATAATAATTCACCGTGGAGACACTTGAATCAGTCCTGATATTAGTTCTATCAGTCCTCTGTGCAGTATTTCAACTGCTGCTGTTACAATTTACCCTCTGCTCCTTGCAATTCACCTCTCTATTGTAAAGATACCCCTCTGTGTTGCTCTGTTCACTCAAACCACTTCACATACAAATCAGAGGCCTTATTAGCCATGGAAGCACCAGTAGCCCTGAATATTCAACCTCTGAATGCCCCACAAAGAGAATTAGAATGGAAGGCCCTGGGGGATAAGGATTATCAGATGATAGACTCATTTTCAATGAATTCCAAATTTAACATCCATCTGCTAAATGAGTTAAATCCCCAACACCTCAGTGGAGCTGATATTTTAGGGATTTGGGACTCCAACTTGCCCATTTACAACCTCCCTCAAGTCAATGCCCTTCCAGACTTAATCCATAGATGCTGTGAATGCTATGATCCATGTCAGAGAGCTGTTCTCAATCCCTCAGGTGCAGTCTTGTTCCATATCACCCCTGAGGCCATAAATCAAATGCTCAACTTTCATTCTGCAAGACCATTGACTCCTCTCTCCATGCTAGATTTACTAAAGAAGGGGGGGAACCTGTCTAGTGCCCAGATCATCAAAATCAATCAGTTATTCATACAGCCAAGCTCTAAAACTGTGAGGACGCCACCTATTGGAAACCCATACCTCAATGACTTGGGTAAAATGCATGTAGATTTGATCAGCTATGTCTTTGGCTACAAGGGAACCGAGGATGTTGATGACACCATTATGGCTATGCTGTCCATATTTTCTCCTGGGAAGCCTCCTGCTGTGCACTATGATTATGGTACATATATTGCAAACAAGATTCATGAGCAACTGATGAATCTAGAAAGGGAGAAGGTGTTTAGATACACCAGATACATATATCATCTGTTCTTATTTTATCAACCTGACAGTTTCCCTATTCCTCTCAAGAAACTTGATGCCCAGGGAAATCCAAGGTCAGTTGTGTTTTGGACTTCAGTTTTCCATCACACCTCTTGCTCACCATACACATACAGTGAATTCATAGACCTTTTCATTCATCCAGATTTGACCTTGTTGTATGGTGTTCCTCCTCCAATATTGACTGATGAAATGCAAAGAATTCTTCATCTCTCTAAGGCCTACAGCATTGGTGATTGGTACTTTTACCAACACCACACAGTAATCAGAATATATGGCTGTGAGCTGGACCCTTACAGGCTACCAAAATATGTCCCCATGAGACTATCTGCCTTGGAATATTTCAGGCAGTTTGGAAATGCAGACCACATCCATTTCCATAGTAAAAACAAAACAATGCAGCTAAAGGTCAGGAACCAGCTAGGCCCTTTCCTTTACAACATAAGGGAGGAGGGGTGGAAGGAAGCAGATGCTATGTTAGAGGCCCTCCGATTGGAGACCAGTTTCCGCTGGGTACCTTATGACCCTAATCATTTCATTTCTCTCACGAGGGTAAAACATAAACTGGGTGGCTATCCTCATGTCAGATTGCCTCACATTGAGATGTATGCCAACTCATTGAGTTGGAAAGAGGGCACCTTAGAAGAGGCAACTACTAGAGAGAAAATGATACAAGCAAATGCAAAGAATATTGAAAAAGAGGCTGACTTGGAAACTTGTGGACAGGTTTCCTCTTCATATCAAAGGCAACTAGGAGCAGTTGCCTCATCTTCCACAGCACATCAACAAGCAGCCAGAACTACTCATCAAACTTCCAGCAAAGGAAAAGAGAAACAGATGGAGCCAGAACAGCTAGCTTCTACAGAACAGCAGCAGGAAGTACAACAGCAAGAGGTACAACAGAAAAAACAGCAAGAACAAGAGCAACCAGGGCAGCAAGAGCAAACATCTGAAGCCCCAATATCCACTGAGCAACAGGCTCAAGGGAATGTGCCCCCTAGGCAAGAAAAGACAGTGGAGGCCTCAGTACTACAGACTCCACAACAAGAAGAAAAGGGAAAGAAGAGGGATAGAGAGTAGGAGACTCCCCTCACCACATCTATAAGTCAAGGGGGGAAAAGGCACAGAATGAATCCCCTCTCTGAGGAAGAGATGCCTACTGGGCAATCTTTGGGCATGGGCCCACCAAGCATGGAAGCATCTGCAAGTTCCTTTCAGCAGGAACATGAAAGGACAGTTGGAGGAGAAGTCAGCTCCTCAAGCCACCAAAAGGGAGCTGAAGTAGGCATCAAACAACAATTTATTGATATCAAAAAGAGGAACGAACCAATCAAGATACAACTCTACAATCACTTGTTAAAGATGGCTCCTACAAACCAGCAAAGATTGATGTCTGCCTATGATGTACATGAGGGCAAAATGGTAATGAGTCATTTCATGCCAACCATGTTGCAGCCCCAGTCAGCTGCAGACTACATAAGGACCAACCTTGAGGTCCTAGCCAAGGACATCCACCCTATGGATCAAATAGAATTGCACAAGCAAACGGGTGAGATGGTGTATGCCACTCTTGCAGACAAAACATTGGTAAATCTAAGGCTGGAAAATAGCCTAAATAATACAGCTGCGCAACTTAAGTTGGAAAAGGCTTCCTCCCAGGCAAAGGACAACCGAATCAAAGCGCTGGAGGACATCATCATAGAGCTTGGGCATGATCCCAAGGACATCAAGGCTGTTCAAGCGCTATTGAAACTAAGGGATGCAGATATGGCAGCGTTGAGGAAAATGATTAAGATCCCAACAACTCTTCATCCCCAAACAGAAGAGGTTGCCTAGCTGAGACATGACTAGGATGCATCAACTATGCTGATCTCATTATATAAACAACTGATCCAAACTGAGGAGAAATTGGGAGAATCAGAGGCTGCACTGCAGGCAGCATTACAACAGAAGGAAGGAGGCCAAACTTCTCAGCCCCCTCCAGAGATAATCAATCTTGAGGAACCTCCTCAAACTACTGCTCCTCCCACAGAACAGACAGCACCATCTACATCAGCACCAGCACCAACAACAGAGCAGGCTCAAAGCCTGGACATGCAGAAGCTGAAGAGTGAAATCCAAGCCCTGGAAGCCCAAATGACAGAACTAAATGAGGCCAGGGAGAGTCTAGCTAAGCTAAATGAGAAATATGACAAATCAAAACAAAGCGTAGCTGAGAAATGAAGAGAGATAAAGGCTCTCAAAGAGAAGATAAAGGAGCTGGAGAAGGAGCTCACCCTTGACAAAGTGGTGGCTCAGCTCAAGACAGTTTTATGGGCCAACATTGGCCAATCAATCACAGATCAGTGGCAATACATTGAAACCATTCATGAGAAAATAGAACTCATAGGAAAAACACACAGAGAAATCCAGAGAGCAAGGGCATCTCTAGGCAACATGCCTGAGGTAGCCAATAGAATGATTAATGTGCTCAACAACTGTACAGGTCCTCAGCTGGCAGCAATGGGAATTCCCAGCAGAACTGAAACCATTTTGCTGATAAATAGGGTCCTTACATTAAGAAGCCTGGTACAAACACTGGAAAGAAGAAGCCAGGACATGCAGACAGAAGTAAACAGGTTCATGGACAAATTTGCAGTACTACAAGGCAGAGGTCTTCCTGGCTTACTGAACAGCGCAGGTAGGCTACTTTCGCATGAGAACTATGCAAAGAGGGTCAACACATTTGCTTCAAATCAGATCACTGTAATACCAAGTACTTCAGAAGAAACAGGGCCAACATCTGGGCAAAATCTCTATGATAGAGTAGAGAATTTATTTTTTATTACGAATGAGATCAAGCATTTGTTTGAAGTGCCTCCAAACTTCTACAAATATACAGAGGCAGATGAGACCTTGGATGCAATTTTGAGACACCAATTGCCCTCACAAGAATGGTGGACCAAAATGATACAGTTGATACTGTAATCAAAAGCCTTTCATCAAATTTTTTCATCAAAAACATAAGTCATCATGTACAGGAAAATTTGATACAGTCAGTATGATTAAAGAAAGATGCACTGAGCCAACTCAGCAGAAAGGTTCGGCCACTATAGCAGCACTGACAGTTACAGATGATAGGGCCGAGAAAGCTGCAGCATGACAGAGCATGAAGACACATCATTCAGCATTTATGCAGAACGCTCAACCGACTCTGTAGCCTCCAAAGGTCAAAAAGGACTCCTGACAGAATTAAAGAGCATTCATTTTGTATTTGAGAGCAGTAATAACTTCTTTATCTGCTATTTTGTAAAATTGGTGAGCGTATTTAATTATCAAAATGACTCAGCGGTTCAGATATTTGTAGAACTGATTGTATATATTCCCCATCGCATAAGCTTGCAGGGGGTTGTTGTTACTTGTTGAAAAAGAGAACTCGGCTGTATTTTTTGGAGAGATAATACAAAGGAGCTTTTGGAATTTCAGAGATTGTCTTTTTCTAGTGTATACTGTGTTGGAACCATCGAATGCTGCAGAATTCTAGTGCTATAGCTTGATACAATAAGTTTCTCTATCTCTGTCTATGTGTTATTTTTGTATTTCATTTCTCATGTATGTGATCTAATCTTAACAAGAAAGTAGAAGAATAACTCAGGATTTGTCCATGGAGGCACCCTGAATTCAATCTTTCATTGTTACAAATGTTTTCTTCAGGTTTATCTGTTAAATTGGAATTCTTAAATGCTCCAAATTACTATAAATCTTTGACAGTATATGTGCAGTAATTCTTAGATGCTACTGAACACATTCTGCCCTTCCTCAACGTACAGTCACACTATATATAAGTTTCCATTTCACTTTGTTTCATTTATCAACCAAAATTTGTATCATGAAAAGCTGTCTAGCTCTACAGTAAATCCTTCTCCATCATAGACATCGGGACCTACTCAATTTCTGACTCCATAAGCCCAATGGACTAGAGATCCCTGAAACATTTCATGCCCTTCTCAATCAACAGTTCACAACCAAGACCTCAACAAAAACTGAACTCATAACTAGCCTAAAATCTTCACAAACAGAGCTAAAACTTAAAGAGAGAGCCCTCTCTGATTACAATTTGGCTAGGATCTGTAATCCAAAGCTTGGTTAGTGGTTACCCCGGCCATATTCCCTTGGGAGTCAAAGGGAACAACCTGGGTGTTAACATAATTGGCGACTCAACTGGGGAGCTCCTTAGGATTTTCTATTTTCTGTATATTTCTTAAAAGCTACTTCAGTCAATCTTCATGCTAGCTTTAAGATATACACAACCATTCCAAAATCTTGTCTGGCCCTTGTAGACACAAAAATATTCCAAAAACATACTCAAAAAACAAGTTCAGAAGCTGGCTCCCAAGAAGAATCCGCGATATACAAGGTCAAATCCTGACCCCAATCCACCAACTATTTTTGAGAATCCTAATACAATCCATAAAATCATTAGGAAGCAGCAAGGACAGGAAACTCTTGCTGATTTGAGTCCTGAGACAGCTTACCCAAACCCTGTTCCAACTCCAATCAAGGTTCTATTTCGGTCTACCCCTGATTCCCCCCTTTGACCATCCACATCTCAAAGCCCTCCTTTCACACCTCCATCCACTGCACATATTCCCTTGACCAACACTCTAGTTTCTACCGTTACCATTACCCCTGTTGTACCAGTCGTTCATGTTATCCCAGTTATCCCTTTCAATCCTATAAATCCTGCAAATATGGCTAATAGATATGCACCCCTGCAGTTGCCTGCTAATGCTGCAGCTCTACATCAGGACTACCAATCCAAGATCTCATATTTTGACTCCACTGGCCCTTTCACAGCAATTCAACATGCCAAAAGGATGCAAGACCATTTTGAGAACTATGAAATAGATGATGACAGTGTGAGAATGAGAATCTTTTTTCAGAGCCTGACAGGGGATGTAAGAACTTGGTTTAGATCACTGGCTGTAAATACCATCACAACTCCTGATGAGCTTTATCAAGCCTTTACTAACAGATGGGAGAAAAAGAAAGATCACCTGCACATACTTGGTGAATATGATACAATCAAACGAGGTCCTCAAGAGACCGTTTTGGAGTATTGTGCAAGATTCAACAATGTATATAACGCAATACCACAGAATTTAAGACCTCCTCCCGATTTAGCCTTGTACAAATTTCTTGATGGTTTTGACCCTGATATGGCATATCAGTTGAAGGAAAGAGCCCCTAAAACCCTTGAAGATGCCCAAAAGGTTGCTGTCACAGTAGAGGCTAACCTGATTGCCAAAAGAAACAGGGCAAGATTGGAAAAGAGAACCACCTTCAAAGAAGAACCCTCAGCCTTTGATCAAAAACTGGATGCAATACTCACTGGTATGAAGAGATTGGGTGATAGAGTAGAATCAGTTGAGAGAAAGTCATCATGGGAAGCACCACAAAATAACCCTATCAGGAATCCCAATTTTAGGAGAAATCAAAACCCAAACGTTGGCAAGGCCGGTTCTGATCCAGACATAAGACCTCCTTTCCAGGAAAACTATACTGAGGCATCCACTTCGAATGAGCAAACAGATGACACCCACATTAACCTGATGGGCATGAATGATGAGCAGCAAGTTTTTCTGAGTCAAGAAGATCATAAGGATGATGACATTCAACAATTCCAAACCAGGTCAGGTGAGTCCTTTGACTTTAAACAAGGCTATGACACAGCTGTTTATGAAGTTCATAAGCAATACAAGTTAAGAAGCAGAACTATAAATGTAACACAGCCTGAAAAAATAAAGGATAGCCAGCAGCCCAAAAGAGCCATAGTCACAGAGCCAAATGACACAACTGATTCAGTTACAAATGAAGTAACCGTTCAAGAAGTCACTGAACCATTTACCTCAAAACAACAGCCTATGGCTACATCACCCTTGCAGCCTAATCCAAGTAACACTCCTCAAGAGGTGAGTAAAAAGGACAAGCCTCAAGATCAAGATAAGAATCAAGAAGAAAACTTAGTGAACAAGGAAAATGCTGTCACCCACAACACCAAGATCCAATCTGAAAGACCCTTTGACTTAGAAGCTGAAATTGGCAAATTGAAGATAGCTATTCCTCTTTCAGAACTAGCCAAGCATGACATTTATAAACAACAAATCAAGAAGTCCCTTCAACTTACTCGTAATAAAGATAATGTCAATGTGTTGGATGACACCCCAGAATTGCTTTTTGGTCCAGAGGTTGATGGAAAGACAACAGTTACAGGGATCTTACCTTTCTATGTCAGCCTTCATGTTCATGATAAGATACTACACAATGCAATGTTTGACTCAGGCACCTATCACAACCTGATGCCTAAATCAGTCATGGAAAGATTGAATCTAGATATTACAAGACCATATAAGGACCTATTCTCATTTGACTCCAGCCAAGTTAAGTGTTTAGGATTAATAAAAGACTTATGTGTGTCCCTTGTTCAGTACCCAAATAAAACAATTCTAATGGACGTTGTAGTTGCTGATATCCCACCCAAATATGGGATGCTGTTATCAAGATCATGGGGGGCTAAACTCCAAGGTTCCCTACAATTAGACATGTCATATGCCACCATCTCAGTCTTTGGTCAACCCAAGAGGTTATATAGAGAGTCACTTATGAAATACATGGTCAGCAGTGAAGAAAAACCTCAAAACTTTCCCATATATGCTGTCCATTCTGACATAGACTCCTATATTCTCTTCAATGATAATACAGGTCCCACAAATGATGAAGAAAACCAGACACTCAAACAAGATCAGCATATAAATGAAGAAACTACTGTTCAAGAAATAATGATTGAGAAATCAATCAACAAAGTAGTTCAAGAAGGAAAACCAAATGTAAGCCAAGATCTCAAGTTGTTGATGCTAACTTCCATAACAGTTGACAATTCTTCCCTTAACCAAGAAGTCCTCTGGTTTCTTGAATTCGATGGGTCAGTCAACAAATTAGGGGCAGGAGCAGGGGTGTGGATACATAATAAACAAAAAGTCATGCAGAAGGCCGAGCCTATAGGTTAAACTTCAGGTGCACCAACAATATGGTAGAATATGAAGCTCTCTTACTAGGCCTCAAGCTAGTAAAATCCTTACAAGCCATAAAAGTTTCAATCCTAGGAGACTCGGACCTAGTTATCCAACAAGTAAAGGGTAATTTTGTCACCAATGACAAAAGACTGAGATCTTATAGATCTGCTGCTGCTGAACTACTAAAGTCCTTCACTGAATTTCAAATTACCAAAATTCCTAGAACCCATAACCTGCATGCTCATAGTTTGGCTACATTTGCGAGCACTTGTAAACTTCCTTTTGAACCCCAGCATGGCCTTACAAGCGAGGTAAAACACAGACCTTCTGTCCCAAACAATGTCAAGGACTGGAAAGTGTTTGAGGATGATACCCATATAAATCAATTTTTGACTTTGCAGCAAGAATTTTCAGGGCTAAACATTGATATGGAGGTTGCGAGTGATTCAAAAACACCAGGTGAACAACACCAAACAAGTATTTCACCCAAAACAGCAAACCAAATGTTACATCCAACCATTTTTAACAAAGAAAACCTACAAGAACTTAAACAAATCAGTTGTGAGGACATAGCTGATAATGAAGCTGAAATTATACAACTGAAAGACAATTTCCTCCCAACAGGCCTCACTCCCTTGGAAGACATTTTCGACTCAAATGATATTCTCAGGAAGCCAAAATTGCAGCCCCTCAACACTACCATAGAAGAGTGTAACATTGGAACTGCAGAACAACCCAAGATAATTAAATTGTCTGCATCTTTACCACCTGATCAGAAGCCTAAATACATTGACCTCTTTAAAGAATTCCAAGATGTCTTTGTGTGGAGTTATGAGGATTTAAAATCCTATGACACCTCTGTTAATCAACACACTATCCCCCTCAAGCCAAATCAAAAACCCTTAAAGCAAAAATTTAGGAGAATCAATCCTATGCTTCTCCCAGCAATGGAGCAAGAGGTACAAAAAATGTTTAAGGCTGGCATCATAGCACCAATCAAATTTTCTGATTGGGTTTCAAATTTGGTTCCTACCAGAAAGAAAACTGGTGAGATAAGGCTTTGTGTTGATCTAAGGAACTTGAATCAAGTGTCCTTGAAAGATAATTACCCCTTACCCAAGATGGATCACATCTTGCAAAGAGTAGTGGGGGCCTCAAGAATTTCTTTACTTGATGGATTCTCAGGCTTCAACTAGATCCTAGTTCACCCTGATGATCAGGACAAAACAACATTTACAACCCCATGGGGAACCTTCAAATATGTCAAAATGCCTTTTGGGTTAAAAAATGCAGGGGCTACATTTCAAAGAGCAATGGATATTGATTTTGCCAAAGAGATTCATGACTTCCTTGTCATTTTTTTAGATGACCTCACACCATTCTCAAAATCTGATCAAGAACACTTGAAGCAATTGAGACAAATATTCATAACTTGTAGGAAATATGGAATTTCCTTAAATCCCAAGAAATCCCTGTTTGGTTTGGAAGAAGGTAAGCTGTTAGGTCACATCATTTCAAAGGATAGCATTAGAATTGACCCAGACAGGATACAAGCTATCTTACAAATTCCCCACCCAAGAAACATCAAAGAATTACAAGCTTTCTTGGGAAAAATTAACTTCTTAAGGAGGTTTATCCCAAACCTAGCAGAATTGATCAGATTACTAAATAACATGCTCAAGAAGGATTCAAAAGTGAAATGGACAGTAGAAGCAAATCAAGCTTTTGAAGGCATAAAGTTGGCCTTTACCAAAACACCACTCTTAACAAATCCTCAATTTGACAGAGAATTTATCATTTTCTCCTTTGCCTCCCAGCATACCATTACTGCTGTCTTATTTCAGAAAGATGACCAAGGAAATGAAAAACCCATCACTTTCTTTAGTAGAGCTCTTAGAGATGCACCTCTGAAATATCAGATCATGGAGAAGCAAGCTTATGCTTTGGTCAAGGCCATTAAAGACTTTAGGATTTACATCCTATACTCCCATGTTATAGCTTATGTGCCAAGTCCCATTGTGAAAGACATACTCACCCAAGAAAACCTAGAGGGCAGAAGAGGCAAATGGATTGCCAACATATTGGAATTTGATATTGAAATAAAACCTACAAAACTGATAAAAGGGCAAGGTTTGGCCAAACTAATGACAGAAGCAAATTTTCAAGCCTTAGACATCAACCAACTGGACAATGAACCGGAGCTGGCGACTCCAAAGATCAATGCAGCCTTTGAACAATCCTCTTGGTATTCTGATATATGTTATGTGTTACAAAACCTGTGTGCTCCCCCAGGATTGTCCAGAACTAAATGTAGGTTCTTAAAAATGAAAGCTTCAAGATTTTGTGTCATGGATGGCAATTTTCTTTGGAAAAACCATGAGGGTATATTGTTAAACTGCTTAATTGAGAACGAGACTAACAATGTCATGAAAGAATTTCATGCAGGTGATTGTGGTGGACATTTGTACTGGAATTCCACTGTCGATAAGATATTGAGGGCAGGTTATTATTGGCCCACTGTTTTCTCTGATGTCAAAAAATTTACCACTTCATGTCATAAATTCCAAGTGTTTGAGGGAAATAGAAAGTTACTTCCACTTCTTTTGAGGCCTATTGCAACAGAAAGACCTTTTCAACAATGGGGCTTGGATTTCATTGGGGAAATTCACCCCTCATCCTCAGGCCAACATAGATGGATCCTCACAACCACAAATTACTTCACCAAATGGATTGAGGCCATCCCATGTAGACAGGCAAAAGACTCAACAATCATTTAGTTTTTGGAGAGTAACATATTGTCTAGATTTGGTTGTCCTGACAAGATCATAACAGACAATGCTGCTGCCTATAGATCGAAGAAGATGGTCAATTTTTGTCACAAATTCCACATTACTTTGGGCCATTCTACTGCATACTACCCTCAAGGAAATGGCCTAGCTGAATCATCAAATAAAAGTCTTATAAACATCATAAAGAAGATGTTGGAAGAAAATAAGAAGAACTGGCATAAGAGGCTTGTCAATGCCTTATGGGCAGACAGACTAACAACCAAGAGATCTATTGGGGTCAGCCCATATGAGTTAGTCTATGGATTAGAAGCCAAATTTCCTTCATCACTAGGGATCCCTGTTATGAAACTACTTCAAGAAAGTCAAGCTGAGCCCAATGACATACAAAGAAGGATCAATCAAATCGTATGCTTGCAGCAAACTAGAGACCGAGTCTATAACAGAGTTCAAGTTTTACAAGAAAAGTTAAAGAAAGCTTTTGACCGAAGGACTAAGGCTGAAGACTTTAACATTGGAGACCAAGTCCTCAAGTGGGATTCAAGAAGGGAAGATAAAGGAAAACATGGAAAGTTTGATTCCCTTTGGAGAGGACCATTTTTCATCCAAGCAGTGCAAGGAAACAACACTTACTTTCTTAAAGGTCTTGATGAGACTGATTTGGATGAAGGTCCTGTGAATGGCAGGATGTTGAAGCACTATTTTGACTACTTTCCATGAACATAGCATGGTTGTTTCCCTGTACATAATATATTGTATATAACGTTCTCTTTCAGCATGTGAATAGCTCAGTTTGAAAGGTCTTGCAGAAACAGGAAAAGGCTTTAGTTCAGCAAGGTCCACAAGTATGACAAATTCCAATTTTGAGATTTCAAGGAAGAAAAACTCCAAGTTTTGGTAAAGAGAAGTCAAAGGGCCAAGGCATTCTGACCTGTTGTTCTTGGTCTTTCAAGAAGAAAAACCATCCCCATGTGGAGCCACTGTTAGCTACCTATACCAATAGGTTTCATATTTCATGATGGGCAAATAAAAATTCCAAATATGCTCTGCTTTGGTGATACAAAGATCCCATATTTCCAAGAGAAGACAATGTGTGTACATAAGTTTGATGTTGACTCAATTTTGATGGATGGTCCAACAGCCTAATCTGGATCATGCCATGCTTCAATTTTCTATTATAGAATAGAGAAAGAAGTCTGTCCAAACTGTTTAATCTTGGCAGACCAGTAGTTAGGTAGAGAATTAAGGTTCCCAACTGCTTAATCTGGGACCTTGGAAGCAATAAGGGTAGTTCTAGATAGAAAATCAAAAGAAAAAGCCAAAAGAAAAGAAAAGGCACATAAGGGTCTGCAAGTCTAAGTGCACCCTCCATGAAGAAACAAAAAATGCTAGGCAAGTAGATGGGTAGGTAGATGGGGTTGCAGAAATGTCATTCCTTTCAACTGAATTTTGCTAGTCTAGCATGAAGGAAGAATCAGTGGATAGAGAAGGTCCTCTTCTCCATCATTTTGCAACAAAATAAAGGAGAATGTCTAACTTCATGTTTCCCCCCATTCACATTCATTGCTAACAATCCCATCACCAGTTGTGTTCATGAAAGAATTCAAGGCTTTATGTTGATTCTTGTTTCTTTAAAAGCCACATTTCTTGTGTAAAATTCTTTTCATTTTGATCTACTCCCTAAGCTAAGTTGTTTTCATATAAACTTAGTGATATCACTCCTCATTCACCTTCTCCACTCATATTAACCCCTAACTTCTTATTATCTAAATCCCTATGTTCCCCTTTTCCCTTACTATTATAAACACTATGGTGTATAAACCCCAAGCATTCTATAAATATTCCCCCCCCTTGGCATTATAGCCATATGTCCAAAGTCAGGGATTAAATTGACCTCTGGTCAGTTTAACAGCCTAAGCATTACCCCTCTTTTCCCTCCATAAATCATTTAAACCATTTGCCCCTTCATTTGCAAAAGAACCTTGTAAAAAACCCCACTTTCACCCCTAACCCGCTCTATTTGTAAAAACACATCAAAAACCCACTTTTCGGCTTTATCCAAAGTTTGGCGCCAATACACATTTTTATAAAAAATTACATTGAAAACCCATATTATCCGCCGAACTCCTAAGTCCCCGCCGGGCACACATTTCAAAAGAAATATTAAAATAATCCCCGCCCACTGCCGTATCGTCCTGGCGCCTTAGCGATCCGTCGACCGTCGGATCTGGCTCTTTTCATCCGACGACCCACATGCATATCGAGGCGGGCCCAACGTCCGTAAGATAGCACCCGAGAAACTGTGAGAGGGTGACGTCAGGCCTCTGCCACGTGTCGCCCCCACAATTTCTCGGGTCGCCCTCTGACAAAACAACTTCCGTATCGAGGGCGGTCCGAGAAAATCCACGTACCGTTTCTGGTTTTGTGTGAACCCACCATGCCAACGTCATTACCACGTCAGGCCCACATCATTGCTACATCACCGCCGCGCCAGCGCCCCGGCCTGTCATTACGCTGACCTGTCCGCCACCTCGCCAACCCTGTGGACCACTCACAGGCCACCACGTCACCCCATGACGTCATGCTGATGTCATCCGACCCTGACCCCACCTGATGACGTCATGCTGACGTCATCCAAAAAAGCGCCAAAAATCCCAAAAAGTCCATATTTTGGCCGAAAATCGTGTTTTTTACAACTTTTGTTAAAACGACTCTTGGTCACCTCTGCATGCATTTTACGACCAATCTGTCAACAACCTGCCGAAATCAACCAGAAGACCATTGGCGCGCCAATTCCACCTACATTTGTGACCATTGCCGGCAATTCACGAGGTATTTATCCGAATTATTCCCCCTGCACCTGGTTTTGTCCATAATTCTCCAAGAATAGCTTAAAAGAGTGAAAAAACACAGTATCTACCAGTAAATCCCGGTGGCTAGCTTCCTTTTTTAACTGTTGAGTCCAAATTCACCTGCAGAGCCTTGTTTGTCCGAGTTTTCACCAAACCTGCAGTCTGTCCGTGCATTCGTGGACTTAGACCCCGAAACTATAATAATTCACCGTGGAGACACTTGAATCAGTCCTAATATTAGTTATATCAGTCCTCTGTGCAGTATTTCAACTGCTGCTGTTACAATTTACCCTCTGCTCCTTGCAATTCACCTCTCTATTGTAAAGATACCCCTCTGTGTTGCTCTGTTCACTCAAACCACTTCACATATAAATCAGAGGCCTTATTAGCCATGGAAGCACCAGTAGCCCTGAATATTCAACCTCTGAATGCCCCACAAAGAGAATTAGAATGGAAGGCCCTGGGGGATAAGGATTATCAGATGATAGACTCATTTTCAATGAATTCCAAATTTAACATCCATCTGCTAAATGAGTTAAAGGCCCAACACCTCAGTGGAGCTGATATTTTAGGGATTTGGGACTCCAACTTGCCCATTTACAACCTCCCTCAAGTCAATGCCCTTCCAGACTTAATCCATAGATGCTGTGAATGCTATGATCCATGTCAGAGAGCTGTTCTCAATCCCTCAGGTGCAGTCTTGTTCCATATCACCCCTGAGGCCATAAATCAAATGCTCAACTTTCATTCTGCAAGACCATTGACTCCTCTCTCCATGCTAGATTTACTAAAGAAGGGGGGGAACCTGTCCAGTGCCCAGATCATCAAAATCAATCAGTTATTCATACAGCCAAGCTCTGAAACTGTGAGGACGCCTCCTATTGGAAACCCATACCTCAATGACTTGGGTAAAATGCTTGTAGATTTGATCAGCTATGTCTTGGGCTACAAGGGAACCGAGGATGTTGATGACACCATTATGGCTATGCTGTCCATATTTTCTCCTGGGAAGCCTCCTGCTATGCACTATGATTATGGTACATATATTGCAAACAAGATTCATGAGCAACTGATGAATCTAGAAAGGGAGAAGGTGTTTAGATACACCAGATACATATATCATCTGTTCTTATTTTATCAACCTGACAGTTTCCCTATTCCTCTCAAGAAACTTGATGCCCAGGGAAATCCAAGGTCAGTTGTGTTTTGGACTTCAGTTTTCCATCACACCTCTTGCTCACCATACACATACAGTGAATTCATAGACCTTTTCATTCATCCAGATTTGACCTTGTTGTATGGTGTTCCTCCTCCAAGATTGACTGATGAAATGCAAAGAATTCTTCATCTCTCTAAGGCCTACAGCATTGGTGATTGGTACTTTTA
The DNA here is from genome assembly GCA_031772625.1 of Pinus tabuliformis. Classification (NCBI taxonomy): domain Eukaryota; kingdom Viridiplantae; phylum Streptophyta; class Pinopsida; order Pinales; family Pinaceae; genus Pinus; species Pinus tabuliformis. The sequence continues at coordinate 1,336,386,425 of CM062820.1, read as the reverse complement.
CCAACACCACACAGTAATCAGAATATATGGCTGTGAGCTGGACCCTTACAAGCTGCCAAAATATGTCCCCATGAGACTATTTGCCTTGGAATATTTCAGGCAGTTTGGAAATGCAGACCACATCCATTTCCATAGTAAAAACAAAAAAGTGCAGCTAAAGGTCAGGAACCAGCTAGGCCCTTTTCTTTACAACATAAGGGAGGAGGGGTGGAAGGAAGCGGATGCTATGTTAGAGGCCCTCCGATTGGAGACCAGTTTCCGCTGGGTAGCTTATGACCCTAATCATTTCATTTCTCTCACGAGGGTAAAACATAAACTGGGTGGCTATCCTCATGTCAGATTGCCTCACATTGAGAAGTATGCCAACTCATTGAGTTGGAAAGAGGGCACCTTAGAAGAGGCAACTACTAGAGAGAAAATGATACAAGAAAATGCAAAGAATATTGAAAAAGAGGCTGACTAGGAAACTTGTGGACAGGTTTCCTCTTCATATCAAAGGCAACTAGGAGCAGCTGCCTCATCTTCCACAGCACATCAGCAAGCAGCCAGAACTACTCATCAAACTTCTAGCAAAGGCAAAGAGAAACAGATGGAGCCAGAATAGCTAGCTTCTATAGAACAACAGCAGGAAGTACAACAGCAAGAGGTACAGCAGAAAAAATAGCAAGAACAAGAGCAACCAGGGCAGCAAGAGCAAACATCTGAAGCCCCAATATCCACTGAGCAACAGGCTCAAGGGAATGTGCCCCCTAGGCAAGAAAAGACAGTGGAGGCCTTAGTACTATAGACTCCACAACAAGAAGAAAAGGGAAAGAAGAGGGATAGAGAGCAGGAGACTCCCCTCACCACATCTATAAGTCAAGGGGGGAAAAGGCACAGAATGAATCCCCTCTCTGAGGAAGTGATGCCTACTGGGCAATATTTGGGCATGGGCCCACCAAGCATGGAAGCATCTGCAAGTTCCTTTCAGCAGGAACATGAAAGGACAGTTGGAGGAGAAGTCAGCTCCTCCAGCCACCAAAAGGGAGCTGAAGTAGGCATCAAACAACAATTTATTGATATCAAAAAGAGGAACGAGCCAATCAAGATACAACTCTACAATCACTTGTTAAAGATGGCTCCTACAAACCAGCAAAGATTGACGTCTGCCTATGATGTACATGAGGGCAAAATGGTAATGAGTCATTTCATGCCAACCATGTTGCAGCCCCAGTCAGCTGCAGACTACGTAAGGACCAACCTTGAGGTCCTAGCCAAGGACATCCACCCTATGGATCAAATAGAATTGCACAAGCAAACGGGTGAGATGGTGTATGCCACTCTTGCAGACAAAACATTGGTAAATCTAAGGTTGGAAAATAGCCTAAATAATACAGCTGCCCAACTTGAGTTGGAAAAGGCTTCCTCCCAGGCAAAGGACAACCGAATCAAAGCGCTGGAGGACATCATCGTAGAGCTTGGGCATGATCCCAAGGACATCAAGGCTGTTCAAGCGCTATTGAAACTAAGGGATGCAGATATGGCAGCGTTGAGGAAAATGATTAAGATCCCAGCAACTCTTCATCCCCAAACAGAAGAGGTTGCCCAGCTGAGACATGACCAGGATGCATCAGCTATGCTGATCTCATTATATAAACAACTGATCCAAACTAAGGAGAAATTGGGAGAATCAGAGGCTGCACTGCAGGCAGCATTACAACAGAAGGAAGGAGGCCAAACTTCTTAGCCCCCTCCAGAGATAATCAATCTTGAGGAACCTCCTCAAACTACTGCTCCTCCCACAAAACAGACAGCACCATCTACATCAGCACCAACAACGGAGCAGGCTCAAAGCCTAGACATGCAGAAGCTGAAGAATGAAATCCAAGCCCTGGAAGCCCAAATGACAGAACTAAATGAGGCCAGGGAGAGTCTAGCTAAGCTAAATGAGAAATATGACAAATCAAAACAAAGCGTAGCTGAGAAAGGAAGAGAGATAAAGGCTCTCAAAGAGAAGATAAAGGAGCTGGAGAAGGAGCTCACCCTTGACAAAGTGGTGGCTCAGCTCAAGACAGTTTTATGGGCCAACATTGGCCAATCAATCACAAATCAGTGGAAATACATTGAAACCATTCATGAGCAAATAGAACTCATAGGAAAAACACACAGAGAAATCCAGAGAGCAAGGGCATCTCTAGGCAACATGCCTGAGGTAGCCAATAGAATGATTAATGTGCTCAACAACCGTACAGGTCCTCAGCTGGCAGCAATGGGAATTCCCAGCAGAACTGAAACCATTTTGCTGATAAAGAGGGTCCTTACATTAAGAAGCCTGGTACAAACACTGGAAAGAAGAAGCCAGGACATGCAGACAGAAGTAAACAGGTTCATGGACAAATTTGCAGTACTACAAGGCAAAGGTCTTCCTGGCTTACTGAACAGCGCAGGTAGGCTACTTTCGCATGAGAACTATGCAAAGAGGGTCAACACATTTGCTTCAAATCAGATCACTGTAATACCAAGTACTTTAGAAGAAACAGGGCCAGCATCTGGGCGCGGCGGGGAGGGTGAAAAGTTAGGAAAATGCGGGTTTTCGTGGGTGTTAAACGAGCGAGGGTTGAATGTATATGAACAAAACTTTAGGATAAGGGCGAAGAAGTGGGTTTTGTAGGTTTAGGGTTAGGGGAAAAGGTTGTTAACATGACCAGGTGTCACACCAACTCCTGTTAGGACACGGATGGGTTCATGATAGTCCCAGGTGGACTATTATGTCCCAGAACTGATAAATACATAGCTATAGTGCTAGAGGGTGGGGTATGTATATAGGGGAGTTATTTAGCATAGATTTAGTAGGGGAAGGGGAAATAGATAGGGGGCTATATAATATAGTCAGGAGTTAATATGGAGATGATGAGAAAGTGCTAAAGTAAGGAACCTTAGGCCATTTTGGGGGAATAGAACTTTGTAACAGAAGAATGGAAATCCTTGAGTGAGGCAGATCTTCACCAAGGCCAATGATGTGGAAAATGATGACTAAGAGGCATCAAGCAGATCTTGATCTCTTCAAGGAAGTTAGTGAGTGATTTGGGGAATAAGAGGAAGGGGGAGCTAGTTATGTCCAACTTGACTTCCTCTAGATGAAAAACTGCATCATGACTATGATCTGAAAAGATATAACACTAAGAAACACAAATTTGATCATCAATCATCATTCTGCAACCTCAAAAACTACCTACCCAGCCTACCCTCCTAACATTTTTTCTTCTCTTTGGTTTGGGTGCACTTATACTTGCAGACCCAGCTTTACAATTTTTTTTTTCTGTTCTCCTATCTAAGTCTACACTTATTTCTGTCAAGGGCCCAGATTAAGCAGTTGGGCTCCTTTGATTCTCTACCTATCTACAAATCTGCCAAGCTTAAGCTGTTTGGACAGATATCATTCTCTATATTCTAAAACAAGAAATTGAAACCTAGGGAGACCAAGTTTAAGCTATTTGGCCCTCCCTTTTATAGAACATTCGTTTAGAAATGGTTAAGTCCTCAAAATTCTAATTCAGCAGTGGCATTTGGATTGGCACACTTTCATGGTATCTTCTTTAACCTCTTTTTGGAAGTATGGAACACTGCAGCATGCAAAGAATGACATATTTGGCATGTAAAATTTCGATCATGAAAAATGAACACCTGTTGCAACAAGAGGCTAACAGTGGCTCCACTTGGGGATGGCATTTCCTTGTAAAAAGACAAGAACAGCAGGTCAGAATGCCTTGATCTTCTATGGTTGCTGCAGATTGAAGGAAGTTCTTTATGCTGGCTGTTAGATAATTAAAACTTTGTAATATAAACAACCTCCTCCTCAACTGAAATACCGTGAATTGCATAGCACTGCCTGCTTTCTTCTGCATGCTTGCTATTATGTAGAATCTTGCTTGAGCTTTGTACCTTTGAAACATTTTCACAACATGGATAAAAACTGTTATGTTTGCCTTGTTTTTGCTTTGAGCAAGGGTGCTGATATTAACTGAAAATACTACTCTATTTTGCTACCTTTGACTAAAGACTGCAAACAGCTCCCCTTTGCCATGATTTTCTTGATGTCATTGTGCCATTCTTGCTGGTTTGTTGAGGTTAGTGCAGAGACAAAGCTTTTAAAACTGGAACACTTGTATTGGCTATGTCTTCTCAAAATTTACTGCTGCTCCCTTGACAATTGGTTTGCTTTATATAAAAATGAAAACGAAGTGCTGATATATACAAATATCACTGTACAAAAGATATATACAAAGCTGCACTGTATCCCCTAAAAGGGATCATGGTAATGTTTCAGCATACGGCCATTGACAGGGCCTTCTTCAACAGAACTATAATCTACAGACTTGAGAAAATAAGTGTTATTTCCCTGAACAACAAAAATAATGAATGGTCCCTTCCATAAAAAATCAAACTTTGCATGCTTTCCCTTGTCTTCTCTTCGTGAGTCCCACCTTAGAACTTTGTCACCAATGTAGAAATCCTCAGCTTTAACTCTCTTATCAAACATCTTTTTGAGTTTTTCTTGCAAAATTTGAGCTTTGTCATAAACTTTTTCTCTGGTTTGCTGAAGATGAATGGTCTGATTTATCCTTCTTTGAATGTCATTTGGTTCAGCCTGGATTTCCTGTAACAGTCTGATAGTAGGAATGCCCAGGGATGATGGAAATCTGGCCTCCATGCCATATACTAGCTCATAAGGGCTCATTCCAATGGATTTCTTGCTTGTAAGTCTGTCTGCCCATAGGGCATTTACCAACTTTTTGTGCCAGTTCTTCTTGTTTTCTTCCAACACTTTCTTTATGATGTTGATGAGGCTCTTGTTGGATGATTCGGCCAAGCCATTACCTTGGGGGTAGTAAGTTGTAGAATGGCCCAAGGTAATATGAAATTGGTGGAAAAAATTGATCATCTTTTTGGACTTAAAGGCAGCGGCATTGTCAGTGATGATTTTCTCAGGGCAGCCAAATCTGGAAAGGATATTGCACTCAAGAAATTGGATGATGATGGTGTCATTGGCTTGCCTGCAGGGAATGGCTTCAACCCATTTAGTGAAATAGTCGGTGGCTGTTAGGATCCATTTGTGCTGGCCTGAGGAAGAGGGATGGATTTCTCCAATGAAGTCAAGACCCCATTGTTGAAAAGGCTTCTCAGTTGATATGGGTTTCAGGGGCAAAGGTAATAGCTTTCTCTTGCCCTCAAATATTTGGCATTTGTGGCATGACATGGTAAACTTCTTTACATCTGCAAAAAGAGAGGGCCAATAAAAACCAGCCCTTAAAATTTTATCAGCAGTGGACTTCCAATATAGATGTCCTCCACAGTCACCTGCATGGAATTCTTTCAAGACATTGTTAGTTTCGTTCATGGTTAAACAATTAAGCAATATACCTTCATGATTTCTCCAGAATAATGCACCATCTATGACACAAAACTTTAAATCTTTTATTTTCAAAAATCTTTTCTTGGTTCTGGACAATCCTGGGGGAGAAAACAGGTTTAACAATACAAAACATATATCAGCATACCATGGAGATAGCAAAAAGGTCTCACTGATCTGTGGAGTCGCTAGCTCCTGTTCATTGTCCAGTTGGTTAATGTCTAAGGCTTGAAAGTTTGTTTCGGACATCAGTTTGTCCAAATGTTGTCCCTTTATCATCTTGGTTGGTTTTATTTCTATGTCATACTCAAGGATGTTTGCTATCCACTTGCCTCTTTTGCCTTCTAATCCCTCTTGGGTCAATATGTCTTTTATAGCAGCGTGTGGGACATAGGCAATCACATGGGAATATAAAATGTACACTGTAAAATCCTTGATGGCCTTAACAAGTGCATAGGCCTACTTTTCCATGATTGGGTACTTCAAAGGGGCATCTCTTAAAGCTCGGCTGAAAAATGCAATCGGCTTTTCAGCTCCCTGTTCATCTTTTTGCAAAAGGACAACAGCTATAGTATGATCAGATGCAAAAGAAAAAATGATAAAATCTTTGTCAAATTGTGGGCTGGTGAGGACAGGGGTTTGCGTTAAGGCGGATTTGATACTCTCAAATGCCTGTTTGGTTTCAAGAGACCATTTTACCTTGGCATCCTTTTTTAACATATTGCTTAATAGTCGTATCAGTTCAGCTAAATTTGGGACAAATCTTCTTAATAAGTTGATTTTTCCAAGGAATGCTTGCAGCTCTTTTATGTTTCTTGGATATGGGATTTGGAGGATGGCTTGGATTCTTTTAGGATCAATTCTAATCCCCTCTTTTGATATGATATGGCCAAGTAGTTTGCCTTCTTCAAGGCCAAAGAGGGATTTCTTGGGGTTCAAGGAAATGCCATATTTCCTGCATGTGATGAATATTTGCCTAAGATGCTTGAGGTGCTCTTCGTTAGATTTGGAAAAAGTGGTTAAGTCATCAAGGTAGACAACTAGGAAATCGTGTATTTCTTTGGAAAATGCAATATCCATTGCTCGTTGAAAGGTTGCACCAATGTTTTTAAGTCCGAATGGCATCTTAACATACTTAAATGTTCCCCACGGTGTGGTAAAGGATGTTTTGTCTTGGTCATCTGGGTGAACAAGTATTTGATTGAAACCTGAAAAGCCATCTAGCAAAGAGATTCTAGATGACCCCACTACTCTTTGTAGGATGTGGTCCATCTTGGGCAAAGGATAGTGGTCGTTTAAATTTCTTAGATCTACACACAGTCTAATTTCACCTGTCTTTTTTCTTGTAGGAACGAGGTTGGATACCCATTCAGAAAATCTGATGGGTGCTATTATGCTTGCTTCAAACATCCTCTTTACTTCCTTCTCAATCATGGGAAGAAGCATAGGGTTAATTCTCCTAAGTTTCTGTTTGAAAGGTTTTTGGTTTGGTTTTAAGGGAATTGTGTGTTGGATCACCGAGGTGTCATAGGATTTCAAATCCTCATAACTCCAAGAAAATACATCTTGGAATTCTTTGAACAAATCAATGTACTTGGGCTTTTGATCAGGTGGTAAATTTCTGGACAATTTGATCATTTTGGGATTCTCTGTTGTCCCAATGTTGTGTTCTTCTATAGCAGTGTTCAATGGTTGTAATTTTGGCTTTCTGGGAACATCATTAGCGTCAAACATGTCTTCTAATGGGGTTAGGCCAGCAGGCAGAAAATTATCCTTCAGGTCAATGATCTCTGCCTCTGTTTTGGCAATTTCCTCCAAATGCATTTGTTTCAGCTGTTCTATGTTTGTTTTGTCAAAAACAGTGGGGTTTAGGATTTGTTTGGTTGTTGCAGTTGTTACAGCCTGCTGGTTTTCATTTGTTTGCTGTTGGACATCGTTCATAGCATCCATGTCAATGTTGATATTCGAGAACTCCTGCTCGAGGGTGAGGAAATTGTTGATCTAGGCGTCATTTTCAAAAACTTGCCAATATTTAATGTTATTTGGGACAGCAGGCCTATGTTTTATTTCAACACTAAAGTGATGGCCTGGCTCAAAAGGAAGCTTACATGTACTAGCAAAGGTGGCTAGGCTGTGTGCATGAATGTTATGCTCTCTTGAAATCTTGGCCAGGCTGAATTCAGTAAATGCATTGAGTATATTAGTGGCACCAGTCCTATAGGCCCTCATTCTATTGTCATTGGTAACAAAGTTACCTTTCATCTGTTGTATGATTAAGTCAGAGTCCCCTAAAACGGACACTTTTGCAGCTCCTAGAGCTTTGAGCAGTTTAAGGCCTAAAAGCAGAGCCTCATACTCTGCCATGTTATTTGTGCATTTGAAATTCAGTCTGTAGGCATGACCTTCCGCATGATTGTTATGTGTATTGTGAATCCATACACCTGCCCCTACTCCTAACTTGTTGATAGAGACATTAAACTCTAAATACCATGTGATTTCTTGCTTGTGGTTTATGCTAAGAGTTTCAGCTATGTTAGGATTAGGCAGATTTGAAATTTCTATTTGGGAAAATTCTTGTAGCATGCTGGTTGCATTAATTGTTGTGACAGTCTCATGGGTATATGCAACCGATTCTTCATTGATTTGTGCTCGTTGTTATAGAGCCAAAGGCTCATCCTTAGTTGGAGAATTTGTATCATCATTAAACAAAATAAAGGAATCCATATCAGAATGGATTGAGTAAATGGGAAAATTTTCAGGCTTACTCTCACTACTCATCACATATTTCATGAGTGTTTCTCTGTACAATCTCTTTGGTTTCCCAAAGACTAAAATAGTAGCATAGGAGAGGTCTAGTTGAAGGGATCCTTGGAGCTTTGCTCCCCATGATCTTGACAGGAGCATACCATATTTTGGTGGGATGTCAGCCACCACCACGTCCATGAGGATGGTCTTATTGGGATATTGGACTAAGGAGACACACAAGTCTTTGATGAGGCCTAAACACTTGACTTGACTTGAGTCAAATGAGTACAAATCTTTGTAGGGTCTTGTAATATCAAGGTCAACTTTTCCATAATTTCTTTGGGCATCAGATTGTGTGATGCTCCTGAATCAAACATAGCGTTGTGAAAAACTTTGTCATGTATATGCAAACTGACATAAAAGGGTGGAATAGGTCCATATGTTGATTTTCCATTAACTTCTGGGCCAAACAACAGTTCAGGGGTATCATCCAAAACATTTACATCGTCCTTATTCTCTGGGATTTGAAGTGATCTTTGAATTTGTTGCCTATATACATCATGTTTGGCAAGTTCTAAGAGGGGGATGGATATCTTCAACTTAGCTATTTCTGTCTCTAAATTAAATGGCTTTTCCAATGGAGTCTTGGTGTTGATAATGGCAGTTTTTTCTGTTTCATTTGAATTATTTGTGTTTTGCTCTTTTTATCAGCATTATGGGAATTGATTGCTTATGGTTTTTTAACTTCAGGAAGGCTTTTTGGAACGTTGTTCAAGTTTTTCTCAGAGGAAGAAGGTGGCAAGAGCTGATCTACAGAAGGCTGCGCTTCAGTAATCTGTTCTACAGTTACTTGATGCGGATTTGGGAGAGTTGTATCAGCTGGTTCTGCTATAAAAGCCTTGCTCTTAATCTTGTTGGGCTATTTGCCATCCTTTGTTTTGTTAGGTTTAGAAATGTCAATGGTCCTAGTTCTCAGCTTATATTGTTTGTGTACTTCATACACAGCAGTATCATATCCTTGTTTAAAATCAAAAGACTCACCGGACTTAGTCTGAAATTGACTTAGGTTATGCTCATCTTGGTCTTCTTGGCTCAGAAAAGTTTGATGCTCGCCCTTTAGATCCATCAGATTCATATGAGTGTCTTCTGTTTTCTCGTTGGATGTAGATCCTTCAACATAATTATCTTGAAAAGGGGGTCTTATGTCATGGTTTGGGCTTGACCTACCAACATTTGTGTTCTGCGTTTTCCTAAAATTTGGGCTCCTTATGGTATTGGACTGTGCCCTTCCCATGATGATCTTCTCTCAACGCTTTCTACTCTTTCTCCCAGCCTTTGTAGGCCACTGATAATCGCATCAAGCTTCTGATCAAAGGCTGAGGATTCTTCCTTAAAGGTGGTTCTTCTTTCCATTCTCGCTCTGTTTTTTTTGGCAATTAGGTTGGCCTCTACGCTAACGGCAACATTTTGCATGTTTGCAAGGGTCTGAGGAGCTCTTTCTTTTAACTGGTATGCCATATCCGGATCGAACCCATCAGGGAATTTTTACAAGGAAAGGTCAGGTGGGGGTCTCAAGTTCTGTGGTATTGCATTATAGACATTGTTGAACCTTGCACAATACTCCAAGACAGTCTCCTGAGGACCTCTTTTAATTGTATCATATTCAGCTAGTATGTGCAAGGGGTCTTTCTTTTTCTCCCATCTGTTGGTAAAGGATTGGTAAAGCTCATCCAGAGTAGTTATGGAATTTGCAGCAAGTGATCTAAACCAAGTTCTTACATCACCGGTTAAACTTTGAACAAAAATTCTCATTCTTACGCTATCATCGTCTATCTCGTAGTTTTCAAAATAGTCTTGCATCTTTTTGGTATACTGAAGGGCTGTGAAAGGACCGGTACTATCAAAATAGGTAATTTTAGATTGGTACTCCTGAGGTAAAGCCCCGGGATTAGCAGGCAATTGCAGGGGTTCATATCTATTAGCCATATTGGCAGGGATAAGTGGGACGATGGAGATAACAGGCACAACATGGATAACAGAAGTAACTGGAACAATAGTTGTGGTTTTTGTAGTATGTGCAGTGAATGGAGGTGTGGATGGAGTGCTTTGAGATGTGGATGATGAACAAGGGGAAGTAGGGGTTGAACGAAATAAAACCTTAACAGGAGTTGGAACACAACTTGGGAGAGCTGCTTCAGGACTCAAATCAGCAAAATCTTGTCTTTGCTCTTGCTTCCTAAGGATCTTTGGATTAGGTTCGGATTTTAAGAAATAGCTGGAGGGTCTGGATCTGGATTTGACCTTGTATATCATGGATTCTTCTTGGGAGTCAGCTTCCGAATTTTTTTTTTTGGTAATTTTATGGGAATAATTTGTAATTAGCAAAGAACTGTCAGATTTTGAAATGGCTGTGTATAGCTTAAAACTAGCATGAAGATTGACTGAAGCAGCTTTTATTTGCTTCTGTTAATGTAAAACAGGAACAGTTTCAAAGGCTTCCTAGCTGACATTTAGGCTTCATCCGTAGTTTTAAGGGATATACAGCAATTAGAAAATCGATTTGTTTAGTGGATTTTTCCAACCTTTTTACTGAAATTAACTGAGGATGTCCCCAGTGGAGTCGCCATTATGTTATCACTCAGGTTGTCCCCTAGGTCGGAGTGAAGGGATACGGTCGAGGTAACCACAAACCAACTTTGGAATGTAGGTTCCAGCCCACTTGCAGTCAGAGAGGGCTCTCTCTTTATGATTTAGCTTTGTTGATGATGATTTTAGGATAGCTATTGAGTTCAGGGATTTTTGTTTTTGTTTTGTTTGTGTTTTGGTGGGAAGATTGATGTTTTCAGGTAAAGAGGCAAGTGTAGTGTGAAAGTTTCAAACCATTGGACATGGAGTCAAGGAAGTAAGACTTCTGGTGTGTTTTCTTGGTCACAAGAGGAATAAGGAGCAAGGTAGCTGCACATGGAACAATTTTCCAAGTTTAAAGGATGGAAAGAATGCTAAGGAAGAAGAGGCAATTAAGAATCTCTCAGTCAGCTTAACAGAGAAAAGTGGATGAGCTCTATCTAAGGGCAGTGAAGAGTCCCAAGATAACTGTCAAACACATGTGAATTAGAGTAAATATGAGCCACAAGGAATTCATATTCATGTCCAGTTCATTTCAGATGAAAAAACATAAAGAAATAGCAGAAATTGAGCCTAGAGTGCAGCTAAACAAGTTCTAAATTAATCTTTCTTTTTGCTATTTAGATGGTGAAAAATGAAAACAGAGGTAAGAGGCACTTATTGATTCATGTTGCAGCACAAGAATTCCATCATTCAGTCTCCAGAGACCATTAACAACACATCAGGCAGTCATTCCTCCAATCTCTTCAGCAATCTTTGATTAAAGAAAAGTATCAGACATACAGTGCGAGTCTCTAATGAAAAGTTATCAATCAACCAACTGTTGAAACAATATAGAGGGTGGTATATATAGGGAAAATTCTCCAAAATTTTTTTATGACAGCTGTGACCTAAACAGGTCTGAAAGTAAATGATTACTTTAACCTAAACTTATCAGAAATAAATGCAAGAAAATATCTATGGGCTACGCTGAGGGCAGCCGTATCAAAACTGAATCAATGCGTTGTCCTCGGTGGCTTGGTGCAGTGCTTCTGCAATAAATGCACATGGACTTCTGCTTCATTGTAGTTCAGTGGCTTTAAGTGCTTTAGCTGTGATTTGAGAGCTAGGATGGGCTTACACCTCCTGATTTGACTCTGCTGGAGGCCAATCAATGCTGACCTGCTTTGGGAACTAAAGATTTCCATTAAAAAATTTAACTGATACTCTTTGCCGCTTCATCTCTCCTCTGATACTCTTTGGCAAATGAATTGGGCTAGTTTCTCTCTCGCTTCGGGTCAAATCAAAAGTTAATGGCCACTGTTTCGGCCCTCTCTTTCCTTTCGAATTGTCTTTTGCTCCTTTTTGCATGCCTCGCGAAGAAAAATGGATCATTTGGTGCCTTTTGGGATTGCTGGGGGCTGCGCAATGAGGGATTTTCCACTTCGGACCTTTTCCCATAGCCATGCGCGATCAGCGCTAGGCGCTAATGAAAAACTGCCTCAAAATTTGAATCCGGGCTTCCTAAACACGATTTTCGCCTTTTGCCTTAAAAATTGATGATGACGTCAGCATGACGTCAGCGGGTGGGACCATGGTACGGCGGATGACGTGGCAGGGATGACTCGGCAGGAGGCCGATGTTGTGCAGGTGATGTGGCATGGTGACGAGGCAGACACGTAGAACATGATAGGTTACATGGGGCGCGCGTACAGAAGGCAGAAAGCGATTTCATTGGACCGCTTTCTGTACGGGGGTGGTATCCGTCAGAGCCCCTCCGATGCAATAGAAGGTGGACAAGTGTCTTTGGTATGGCGGAGAAACCACCTTGCCATCGGAAGCTAACGGTCGAGTAGCGGGGCACCTTCGAAATCGCCGAGAGCCGTCAGATGGGGTGGGCCCAATCTGACGGTGGACGGAGCACGGAGCTGGCGGGGGAATAATGGATGGGTGCGCGAATATTCGGTTTTTGATATAGCGCGGTGGGGAGGGTGAAAACTTAGGAAAATGCGGGTTTTCGTGGGTGTTAAACGAGCGGGGGTTGAATGTATATGAACAAAACTTTAGGATAAGGGTGAAGAAGTGGGTTTTGTAGGTTTAGGGTTAGGGGAAAAGGTTGTTAACATGACCAGGTGTCACACCAACTCCTGTTAGGACACGGATGGGTTCATGATAGTCCCAGGTGGACTATTATGTCCCATAACTGATAAATACATAGCTATAGTGCTAGAGGGTGGGGTATGTATATAGGGGAGTTATTTAGCATAGATTTAGTAGGGGAAGGGGAAATAGATAGGGGGCTATATAATATAGTCAGGAGTTAATATGGAGATGATGAGAAAGCGCTAAAGTAAGGAACCTTAGGCCATTTTGGGGGAATAGAACTTTGTAACAGAAGAATGGAAATCCTTGAGTGAGGCAGATCTTCACCAAGGCCAATGATGTGGAAAATGATGACTAAGAGGCATCAAGCAGATCTTGATCTCTTCAAGGAATTTAGTGAGTGATTTGGGGAATAAGAGGAAGGGGGAGTTAGTTATGTCCAACTTGACTTCCTCTAGATGAAAAACTGCATCATGACTGTGATCTGAAAAGATATAACACTAAGAAACAAAAATTTGATCATGAATCATCATTTTGCAACCTCAAAAACTACCTACCCAGCCTACCCTCCTAACATTTTTTCTTCTCTTTGGTTTGGGTGCACTTATACTTGCAGACCCAGCTTTACAATTTTATTTTTTTTTCTTTTTTTTCTGTTCTCCTATCTAAGTCTACACTTATTTCTGTCAAGGGCCTACATTAAGCAGTTGGGCTCCTTTGATTCTCTACCTATCTACAAATCTGCCAAGCTTAAGCTGTTTGGACAGATATCATTCTCTATATTCTAAAACAGGAAATTGAAACCTAGGGAGACCAAGTTTAAGCTGTTTGGCCCTCCCTTTTATAGAACATTCTTTTAGAAATGGTTAAGTCCTCAAAATTGGAATTCAGCAGTGGCATTTGGATTGGCACACTTTCATGGTATCTTCTTTAACCTCTTTTTGGAAATATGGAACACTGCAACATGCAAAGTATGACATATTTGGCATGTAAAATGTCGATCATGAAAGATGAACACCTGTTGCAACAGGAGGCTAAAAATTGGAAAAGTCATCCCTCCTGTATGATTTTATACTTTTTCGGACCCCAGGGATTATCTTACAAAAAAGTCAATCGCTTGTCTTTTTCAGCTCGTTAAAGTGATTGGAAAAGTCATCCCTTTCGTATTATTTTATCCTTTTTCGAACCTAAGGGATTATTTTATGAAAAAGAACTTATGGAGTTTTCTTTTCGTCCCTTTTCAAACTCTCTAAATGTGAAAAGGGCCGAGTTATCCTTGTCGTTAAACTCGTTAAAACAATAGCAACAAACTTGTCCATTCTAGACAAGAATGAGTTTCACTGTCACTAGACTCGTTAAAACATCAAATAGTGACAGGTTTGCCCAAAGGGTGAATTATAGAACAAGCATATGTTATCCTCCTCAAGCTTGACAAAAATAAAGAGGTACTGGTCAGCAGTGACTAGGGAAAAGGGGAAAAAACTTGAAGAATTTATGGTAGCAGGTAGCTCTTGAACATGACACTTTCACTTCATCACCATTATTGAGTTGGGTTGGGTTATTCCGCTCACCGGTCATCTCTCCATTGGTCTTTCATACCATCCATATTTTTGGGGTTAACGCTACCAATTCATCTTAGTGTTGCCGACATGTTCAAGAGAAGCCATTCAGTTGAGAAACCACGATCCAGTTAATGTCTCATCCACCACGATACCTCCAACCTTCAATTTTTCATGACCGCCATTCCTGAAAATTGTGTCGTCAGTTCATTTTCACCTCCAGAAATCATTTGCTTCATTTCGTGTCGTAGATGTGGGATACATCAAGGCCCTCCTACGACGAGTCACTTCTTGTTGACATCAGCTCATTATCCAAGAAGTTGACTTAGAAACACCCCTTTCAGTGCTTTGAAGTTTGCATACATCAATGGCAAGTTTCTCACTTCCGGCGACAGGTTGACATCAATGGCCTTCGACTGAAAGATTTTGTGTGGTGTTCAACATCGGATCATATATTCACACCACGTGAATTGTACTGTAGTACCTTGAGGGTCATTATCATTATTGATTATTCCTCTCGCATTTGTTAACAGCTCACATTATTGGCTGGTAATCAGGCAATGTCTTTCCATGTTCGACTTCAGAACATCTCTTCACATGGATTGACTTGTACATCGGGCAAAGATTGAATGAGTTTGAAGACCTCGGATCTAGTTTCATCCATTTGGGATGTGATATATTCATGGATATAAAGACATCAAATGTACAAAGGCTCTGCACAGACAGTCATCCTAACGATGGATGATGACTCTATATCTGAAGAATCACCAATCTGCATCTGTCGATGACTATCTGATCTATGTACATGAAATAAAATTTATAAAGTTGAGCATGGGAATGCCTCCCTTAGCTAGATCATGAAAATTATATTATGATGATGTATTGTATTGTAATTTATGTAGGTCACCTTCTAGTTCGAAACTTTGGATTCTCATGATAAAGAATTTCACCCGACATCAATATTTAGGACTTCATGCTTTGGGGGCAACTGTTACAGACATATTTGGGGACATCAACCCCAAACTTATATTTCGATAAACTAGGTCTCATCAACCCCTAAAAGCGTTGTTTCATACCCTAAAGGAACATAGTCATCTGAATAAATCATTCCCCAAAAGTTCCATATGAGAAACCATCTAGAAATGGCCTAAATTAAACCATACTGACTACTCCACTAGCAAAGTGTGATGCACACTGAGTGGTACATTGCCAGGGTGTGATGCATACTTACTAGGCCTTCTATATTGTGCGATGGGCGAGGATGGGCAAATGTTCGAGACAGTTTGCTAGGTGGTTGCTCATGGAATCTACTAGAAACTTCTCCTATGCCACTTGCCTCTCTGAGTTCGCCCAAGGATGAATAAGGGATCTAAGAAATCTCCAAATGGAACCAATTGTAACAAGTGGAGTGACACTAATCAAATCCTAGGGATGACTCACACCCTTGCACACATTTATAAATGGATCCCTCATCTAAGTGATCGGGAGGCTGGAATGTTGTGAATTGCAAGGAAGTGATGATAGTTTGTAATTGAGGAAACAGAATTGTATTGTTGGAGTGATCTTGCTATTGCATGAGGTGAAGAAGGATTGAAGCTGGGTAGATGATGCTGGATCAGACAATTGGGTTGTAATTCACCCTTCTATTAATAAAGTTCTTCAAGTTTTCTTCCATATGATTGTGCAATTGTGAATGTTATCATTTGTGAATTCTATCATTTGTTCATTATATATGATTTTGTAATGTTTATGTTGTAATAGATCACGATGCTTTGATGGTTCTTTGTTGCTATACTTGTGTAGGTACTCTCCAAGCGTGTTAAGTACTAGGAGGAGTTGCGAGTTCTGTCAAAGGGGAGAGAGATCAAGTGAGGGATTAAGCAGAAGTTCCAGGTTGGTTCCATTATCTTTCTCTTATCTGTTACACATAGAATAAATCATTGAAATTCTTTAAACTATTGTTTCTAGTGTAGATGCCAAACCTAAAGTGCTAGCATTCTTTAGGAATACTGGTTTTCCCAGAAAGAAATGGGAAAAATTGTCACTTGTAGGGTGAGCATTGAGAGCCATGGGCCTCCACCACAATAGAGAGTACTTCATGGATCCCTAACATCACTCATGGATTGCTCGAGTTCCATCTTTTGGATGAGGATGATGTGCTTGGTTCACCATGCATAGCTAGAAACAAACTTGCACCATACACTTGCAAAATGTTACAAGGTTCAGATCAGGACATGTCTCACTACAGGAAACAAAGGGAGGGCTTATGTCATCATTTTGGCCCTTACAAATGGTTTTAAGACATTATTGAGCCACATGGAGACCCATGAGGATGTCCATGTTCCCCAACACCCACTTGGGAGCACCAGAGTGATTTTCTTAGAAAACAAGGGGCCAACACGTTTTCCACTATTTATGGAATCCATTCTCTCACCATGGCACACTTTGTACTTCATTAGGCCTTCCCAATGGCCAAAGCACTCATTATGTTAATTACTTTTCCCTCTTGAGAGGCTTATTTTTATCTTAATGGCTATCTTGGTGGGGTTGTCACCAAGGGATGTAGTTATTGCACATTATTTTATTATTTAGGGCTTAATTAGGCCAAGTAGGCAAACCAAACTCATTATATATGGTATAAATTGATGAGAGGTGATTCATTTCCCTCATCATCACTTGGATTTCGAATTTAATGACTTAAAACTAGTCTCTCTATGTAATGTCATTTACAAAATAATCTCCAAACGACCAACCTAACTAGTGTTCATTCCCCTTCCAAACTCTTTTCCCTACTAATCTTGGTTCGTGAAGGTAAGGTCATGAACTACATACTATAGATGCTCTCGTGTCTTGGAACATCTATAGACATGATAAATGTTGGGGATTAGTATCAATCATCCATATAAAGTGTTTGTGCCCATACTATTGATTCTTGCCCTTACTGTATATATATATATATATATATATATATATATATATGAGATAAAACCCCCATGCCCCACCCCGATTTCAAACTCTTATTTTTCCCATCCTTATGATTACATTCCATCCCCAATCAAATGCAACTCAACATCCTGAAACTAACTTCAAGTATTCTCCTTCAAACCAATGGTTGTCCCAGTGCCTTCATGCACCAATCACTCATTCATTCTGGACCCATTAATTGGTTCTGTAGATGAAGGAAATTATGTAAGAAAATCAAATCGATGATTTAAATTTGAAGTCAGGAAGGAGGAATCCAATACCAAAACCTACTTTCTTAGAGAATCAAATTTTTCCTTAAATAGTCAAGTTTCAATGCTCTCTGAAAGTACCAATTGCGGTAAGAAGTTCATTGTACTTGCTTAGGATTTCCAAAAGTATTATTTATTTTCGTTTGGTTAGTAGTCAGTAGTAACTACAGTCCACAACAGGTTCCGCATACTGTATAGAGAGTTTTATTTTACTTCACACCATCAAGCACTAGTGAAATTCAATTTCAGTTAGTGGGACAACTAGAATTCAAGGGTTACTTTCAAGCAATAACAATAAGTAGGCACAGTTCGAAAGTGATGCTCTCAAGCTTAAGCATCGAAGAAAATATCCATTCAATTCATGAAACTCAATTTCATCTATCAGTAAGAAGAGAAGGCACTTTATTATTATGTGTACGAGAAAATAATCTTGTTTTGGTTACCGATACTCTTTGGAAGCATTCTCTTACTACAAGCATCATGGTTTATGTCAGAAAGGTAAGGAAGTTGGACTACTCTTTTGAGCGGTTATAGTAAGAACTACTATGCATAGGATGCATGTGGTTAATGAATTGAAAGGAGGGGACAGACAGGGTGTATTCTGACGAAAAATGGCTTTGCCTTTGGATTGGAGGACTATAATGAGGTGGATGACAAATTGAAGATCGGGAGCAGGGGAAGTTCAGCCAAACCAATTCAAATATGGCCAATATTGAATATAGGAAAAAGGGAAAGAATAATTACATATATAATGAGATATATCTTTGTATATGATATTCTGGATTGACTTTATTTATTCCCCTCAAATAGCTCTATGAAAGTAAGGTCCTTGACTAGGTGAAAATTAGTTAGAGTTTTGGAATATAAGTCACTTTTATTCTTTCCCCTTAACAGAGTTCGAGAATATATTGAACTTTTATGATAAGTAAGTAGTATATTTCCCTTCTTTAGAAGGGAAAGTTACTATGGTCTATTATTTTTCTCAGGCATGGGTTGGCTTTGAGTTCAAAATAAGTATAGGGTCCTTCTCGATAAACCAACCCAGTGCCAGGCGCAAAGTCTAGGCTGGAGTAATAAGTGGTGGTGGTCCATTCTTCCTTCCTGGTCAACCTAGTTGGGATCAATGAATTCAACCCTCCATATATCCCTTCGCATATCTATCTCTATATCTAGAGAAACACACACATATATGGATAAGGAATGGGTTCTCTCTCTAACTCTCACCTTCCTTTCCAGAATAGTAATCTAGAGAAGTCAACCCTCCATATCTATATCCCTTCCAATTGATATCTATCTCTCTCTCGACATTCTATCTCTAGAAAGATTCAAGACAAGCATTATGACCTGACATGGTATTGAATATCCTAGCAGGGGGAAGTACCTCTAGGGAAATTACCGTCACCTTCTTGGTTGGAAATTAAGGTCGTAGCTGGAAGGTCCTTGTCAACCCACCTAGTAAGGTCTTATCGAAGGTAATATCCTAGTATTACTAGTCTTGATCTTAGGTAAGATCTTGAAAGAAACGTAAAGCATTCAAGAATGTAAGGTGAATACCTTACTGGTTGGCAAATAGGTTGGTAAGTACAAGAAAACCCAACCATACTCTTGCTATAGATCAGGTTCCATCCACTATCTATAGAAAAGTAAGGTTCCATTTGCTATCTATATATAAATACTTTTTGGTGAATACTTCATGATAGTTACCACCTTCTTTGAAAATAAAAGAATAAATAAATTAGAAGAGATTCATATATCACGCATGGAAAAAAGGATAGTCATTCAGGAACCTAGGTGGGGATAGAGGGACATCAATGCTCACGATATATAAAGCCAATGGATTTCCCCTCAATTATTCAGAGTCTAATTTTCTTTCTTCCCCTTCTGGTTTCATAGGAATAGCTAGTCTTTTTTATTTCCTTCATTTATATGTGTTCCTATTGCTTATGTTCCGGCATAAGCAATTGTTCCAATAAGTATTGTTTTGGGATCTACACATGTTCCAAGTTATGTTTTTTCGACATCTAATGGAGTTCCAATTAGTGTTGTTCCACTAATAGCTATAGTTCTTACTTGTGATGTTCTGATATTTCATGTAGTTCCTGCTTGTGTTAATAAGGGTGTTCTGACGAGTTCAAGTGTTCCAATGCCACTCAAGTTGGTAATATTGGTTTCCCCAACAACTGAGGTGGTTCTTACTCATTCTAGTCTTCCTCACTATTAGTATTCTTCTCCACTTAAATCCTAGTAATTGTAAGGTTTGTGGATCCTGTAGCTAGTCAAACCATAGACATTAAGCTTTAAGGCACATCGATCAGGTGTCACACTAAAAGGTAGGTCTTGCTAACGAATAAGGAATATATTGTAATAGCATGGATTCTTGTCATTATTTTTATAGTCATAACCATATCTTCATTTATTGTATTAATTTCCCTATTCATTCCAAGCCATTCCACATGTAAAATCCAACATTAGTATATTAAGTCGTTGAAGATGCAAAGACACCATCTATAGTAGTTTCCCTAGTTCCATACATTGCATACCCTCCATATCTAGATCCAACACCAGTAGCTTCACAATAGTAGGGTCACTAGCATATCTAGTGGTTTAACCATAAGAAGTCATTGATGCAATCGTTGATTCTATAGTTTAAGTAGTTTAATAAACAACAAAAGCAAGAATATAAGTTTGCACAGTAGATTCAGAGGTAGATTATGTCGATTAAGTAGTTGATCCAGTAAAGACAAAGGCTCATCTAGGAAAGACAGATACTATGGATACAATACCTAAAGCTAAGATGGAGTAGTAGAAGAATCACAATTAGCTGAAGCAAAGGTAGATATAGTTCTAGGTCCAACAACACTCATAGTATATTCTATCGATCTAGAAAGTTATTATATTGGCTCAGCATCAGTTTATCCAGCAACAGAGTAAGCAGTGCCAAGTCAAGAGACGTTTGAATCAACAACAATTGATTTATCTATTTCTTTTCATCTTTATTATTTTTATTTAGTTACGGATGATCAAGCTTAAGATTCTTATGCTAGGGATAGGAATTATGAGTTTAGAGATAAAGGTCGAGACCAAGATCCATAGCTAAGAGCCGTAGCAACAATAGACCCATAAGTAGATTCAATGTTTTAAGCAACATAAGAGGAAGAGGTTGCGGTAGCATATCCAATATTAGAGTTCCTAGTAACAAAGTAAGTTGACGCAGGAAATAGATCTAGTAGCTTTAGTAGATGCAATAGTTGGTTAAGAAGTTGATAAAGAAAATGTTTACCGACCTACCCCTATTCTAGGTTTTGGTACATTCCAGGTGTACATAGTTCCATTTATAGATAGAGACCCATAAACATACCCACCAACATAGATATAGATAGTTGGACTAGCTTGTACACCACTACCACCTATCTCTTAAGTAGAAGATCCATCAACATAAAATATCAAGAACCAAGAGCAAGAGAAGTCTATGTCATCCTAACAAAGCCAGTCGAAGAAGTAGCTGTTGAAGCACACATAGAGGAAGCACTTGATCCATATTATGCATATGCTATTTAAGAAACATTTCTTTATGGAGTTTTTTATTTGAAAAATTCCTCTATACAAGATGCTACATCCACCTAAGGTGAGGCAATTCAATGATGGCTTGGAATTGGAGTGAACCAATGAGTAATTTCTACTCAAAGATGATGAATAATGAGAGGTGCATGACCATAACATAGAAGACACATTTGAGGGGATTAAAGTGTATGTTGTATTATAAAATCCACATGAATACATTGTGGAGATATTCAAGGTGTTGTGACCATTTCGTCAAGCAAGAGGTGAGATCATCAAGATAAGTGGTGATGATGTGAACTACATCATGGAACACATAGGACATGGTGTGCTAGAAAGTGGATCTAGAATTATTCAGTTCAAAGGGAATAATGAAATTAGCATGATTCCCCATTGTGTTGTGAAAGCCATCTTATGCTAATCATATTAGAGGATCTATATCTAGTTGTACCTCGTGAAACTATTCCTAAAGAAGGGGACTCATAGCCAGTGTAGGAGTCAATGACTTGGCTAATAAACGAAGTAAGTAAATTGTCCTTAGTATAAACTTGACCCATATCTTTCAAATTGATACATATCTGAATGGTTCCCTTCTTGTTTCTCACATGGATAAGGATAGAAACCCATGGTGTATATGCGATGGGATAGATGAACCCATATTGGTATCCTTTTCTATATTTGGTCTCATGGATGGATCCTTCGAAGGATGGAGAGGTCATTTTTTCTACTAAATAGGAGATGTATCTGTCCGTGTTTCAATATGGTGTTCGACGATGGGAAGGTTAATTCTCAGTGTATCTAAATACGATCATGTGAACACATTGTAAAAATATTGGAACCCTATGCTCCATCTTCCTAATTTGTTTCACCAATTCATATGATATCCTTTGTCACCAATGGACCCCATTAGTCTCTTGACCCTTGTGGGTGCCTTATCCTTCAGAAGTAGACTTGTATGGTGAGCATATGTTTCCTTTAGTGGAAGAAATTACATCTTCAATAGTCCCTTTAGCACCTCCCGACACTGGTTAGAAACTCCATCTCAATATGGAATACGATCAAGATACTTTTCCCACATTGGTCTTTGCTCTGCCCATTCCATGTGACGCCCTCAATGATGAGTCTCCTTCTCAACAAGTCATTTTGGAGGTCATGGATTCCCTTTCTAATCCCAAAGAGACTGTGTATTTCGATACCTCTATTCTCCCTAAATAAGAATTGGTAGACATTGGTAGATTAAATACTGAATTGAGCCAAGGGGAATTTTGTAGGCCATCCATGTAAGTTCCACCCTTGGACTGAGTCAAGTCTTATATTTCTAATATAGAACTTGCTAATTAATTTCCTAATCCACATTCTCCCATCAATAAGTGCCTTGTACGATCTTTATGTCTTGATAAGTATGGTCAAGGAGCTAGATTTTCTCATGAGACCACTCATATTTTACATCCTCAAGTCATTCCTGATAAAGATATGGTTTTAGGCGTTCCATCATATCATCAACGTTTAGGAATCAAAAAGTTCAGCTCTCTATGGCATGGCCCCATCATGGTGAACCATATGGTACCACAATGCCATATGAGTTCATGTACGAGAATCCTTACCTTGTGCCTAGAAGTGGGCACAACTTGATGTGTCCTACTAGACTGTGTTGCACCTTGTACATATGAATTTTAGTTTTGGTTTGGTATGTTATGTGAGAACTTTCCTTCATACCTCATATATGCCAAAAAATCCAAAAAAATTATAAAACCAAAAGAATAAAGATATATGGTCATGTTTTTATCTTATATGTGGTTTATTTCTTTCATTATGAGATTTAACCATCACTATCCTCATTCTATATGGTTTTTACAGGATAAGATGATGTATTTAGTACAATGTAGATTAAACCATAGGTAAATTTTTATTGAACTTGGCATGTATGGGTAGGTATTTTCTTGCCATTTATAATGCATTATTGATCATCATTTCCATCTTCATTTTTCCTTAGGTATAACCCTTTCAAGTTTCTATATTAACCCATCCTTTGTTGCACCTCATAACTTGGTGGTAGAGCTTACCTTTACATGGATGCCCTTATATTAGCACCTCTACTCCATGTTAGTTTCCATGCAATTTTTTTCCCATCTCAATCTATCTCCACTGTCGTCAGAATCCTGAATAATATGGAAAGAGAAAGAAAAAGAGAGAACAAAGATATAAATCTAAAACTTCTCAAAAAACTATTCAAAACCAACCGAACTATGGTGGGGGCACAAATAAGAAACAATGGGGGCACAAATAAGAAACAATGTAAGGTTATATTTCCTTGTAAAATTTGTCAAGAATATCATGTGATGCATGAGGACATGCATATGGGTGAATTTCATCATCTTCTTGCACCATCAGCAATAGCCAATAGCCGACAGTATTGACTCATTCGTTCCCTTCCAAATGACAATTGAAAATGCTTGTGCGATCTCCTCTACCTCTGCCTAGTGGAAATGTGGGCAAAAATATTCTTCCTAGAGGCTATGAACCTATACATGTTTGTATTTAATAAGTTAGATTATCTGTGAGAGTGAAGTCTTAAGACATTCTTGTGTTGAGGTTTTCCTCTAAAGCATTGATCATCCCTACTATGCTTGCTAGACCTCTCATGCTAGATAAGCCTTTGGAGCTAGTATATCACCCACCTAAGGGTGTTCTCCATAACTCAACACACAATTATAATTTATAGGATGCTCATCACTGCAATATTATTGAATATTTATCCCACAGACCTTCTACCATGTTTGCTCGAGAGGTTTTGCAAAGCTTCCCTACATGACATAAATCCTTGTTGACTACTATTAGAGGGATTGATTCCTCATATGCAAGTTTTATTACGTTTGACATTAAAACTCCTCAATTTAGACATGCTCATCAAATCGCTTTCAAGATATCAATGCATGTTTTCAAATATGAGATATTCTGCACTCTTGTGGATGAAAGTTCTTCTACCCAATTTATGTCTACATCAAAAGTATTGGTTCTTTAGTGCTTGTCAAGTCAAATACTACATTGCAAGCCTTTGATGGTCATACCTTTATGCCTCATGGTGTTCTTCCTTCATTTTCCTTTGAGCTAAGGACAAAAATTATGTACATAGATGCTTAAGTTGTTGACGCTCGTTTAGGTTATAATTTTATCCTTGGTCATAGTTGGTTCTATGTTATGATCACTGTCATGTACTCAATGTTCCATGTGATTAAATTTCCTCATGAATTCAATATCATCACAATCAATCAATTATAATATTCCATTCCATCAACCAAATGCACCACTACACTAACATTTGTGCCATTTATTAGAGATAAACCTCTAGATTATGAGAGTCTTGGTACAAGACTATTTAAAAACTTATTACTTATCAATGTCTTTCCTTTACGCCTGCTCGATACTCCATGAGTCTTCTGACACTTGGGTGCTACCTTCTCCATTGGACCTAGAAATATATGATTATAACATGTTGCCTTTAGTGGAAGATATTTCCTCTTCAACGGTCCTATTAGTCCTCTTAAGAATAGTCAGAAACTCCATCACAAAATGGAATATTGTTAGGATACTTTTCCCAAATAGGACTTCACTCAAGCTATTCCATGTGACTTCGATGATGATGTGTATTATTCTTGGAAAGCCATTTTGGAGGTCATGGATTGACATGCTAATCCCAAGGAAACTATGTCTTTTGATGCTTATATTCTCCCTAAACAGGAATTGGTAGATACTAGTCAAGTAAATCTTGAATCAGGCCAAGGGCAAATTTTTAGGTCATCCATGGAAGTGTCATGTTCATACTAAGTCAAGTATTCGATTTCTGATATTGAAATTTGGAATTAATTATACAACCCAAATCCTCTCATTGATGAGTGCCTTATATCTGCATTATGTCTTTGTAACTATTGTCAAGGAGCTACATTCACGCATGAGACCACTCACCTTTTATGTCTTGAGGTTGTTCCTAATAATGATATGGTTCTTAGAATTCCCTATTATATTAAGCCCTAAGGAATCAGGAAGTTTAACTCTCTCTGGAATTCGCCCCATCATGGCACCCCATAAGGTACCAACAATATCCCATGAGTTCATTTACTTGAATCCTTTCCTTGTACCCAACAATGGACACAACTTGACGTGACCTACAAGATTGTATTGCACCTTGTACATAGGTATTTTAGTTTTGGTTTGGTGTATGATGTCAAAAATTTCTTTCCTTTTTGAAGGTTTTTATAGGATAGGATGGTATATTTATTACAACTTCCATTGGAACCTAGGTATTTTTCTCTTGAACCTGGTAGGTAAGTGTAGGTGTTGGGCATAGTGCTATCATTGATGCAAAATAACATCACTGGTGTTAGAGGGAAAGTCGAAGGAAGTGGCAATGTCATTTAGGAATCAATGGAATCCATATGATGGTATTCATGCTCTCATCAAATGAAGTCAAGAGATGTGAATTTTATTGAGTTTTGTTTATGTTATGATTCCCAAATTAATTTATGAATGATTTGGATGTTTAGTACTCTCTGATACCTTTCAAATGGTATAACACACTTGGATAAAATCCTCATAGATGAGAAGTTATGATCATTTGAAGTTGACAACTATAATAAGAACCAAAAACATAAAATATATTTGAGAAGCATCAAATTTTTTAAATATCGAACATTTTGAGGATGGATCTAAACATTAGCAATTAATCACTAGGTTTAGGGGCATGATCATGGTTTAACACAATTAATCATTGTGCACCTTTCAACTGATTTGAGGATGGTCAAAATCATGTATGGTGGATTGTATGCAAAGATGAATGACATTTAACCACCCATTGAAGAAATGAAGTGTTAATATGTGGAAAGATAATACTGACCTGAAATGGTGATGCAGTAGTGGAGTTTGACATGGTAGCAAGGAAATGATGTGGTAGTGCCATCTAGCACCTCCATGAGGTGGTAGATCCATATGGCAAGATAGTGACATGTGGCAACTTGTGATAGGTTGAAACTGATGACACGGCAATGAAGGATGATGTGGTGATGATGTGGCATGACACTTCATCATGATGATGTAAACATGATGATGTGGTAGTATGGAAGACTACCACATGGCTTGTACAAATGGATTTTTTTTATTCATGAAGCAGTTAAAATGTGTGACACAAGACATCATTAAGGGGTTGCCACATGGCATGATGATGTCATGTTAAATTTGGCATGTGGATGACCATGGACCCCTAAGGTATGGGTCATATCGAATGGTCACATAGGTGAAAGGGCTAAACCCTATTGGACTTGCTGAAGGCATGAGTAATTGGAAATATTGTGTGGTTATATTGTTTAAGTCTCTCGAATCGCTGGTTTGATTGTTGGCCCTCCAAGTCAGACCGCATATGTCCTAGGTCCACACACAACATATTTATATGCATGATCACCATTAAATATATCATGATGAATTCTCTGAGACATATGATGAGCTTTGAGGTCTGGGGTTTATGTGCCAATTTCTAGTTCTCCAGTGAACAATCTCGATTTCAAACCCTAGAGAGGGTTCTATACCATAGTGTGTTAACATGTGACAAGGCAGAATGGTCTGTCTATTGGTACCTGGTTTACATCATGAGTTTGAAACTAAAGTATTTTTCTTATGGCATTATTACACTCAGATCAAAACCTTATCCAGATCACACTATGGAGGTTGTTCTCCCTCAAAGGTGTCTTGGTTATGAAGTAACCATAAAGTGGAGGTTGGATGATGTTTGACAATGGGATCGGATCCTATGCTCCCACGTTTAGAGTTAGATCGTTCATAAAAAAATTGATTTAGTTGGATTGTATTGTAAGCAACATCTTGTAACATAGTTGGTAGTGGGATCATATTATATCGTACAGGGTGCAAGTTTGAATTTAGATGCTCATAAAGTTATAATTTCTTTTATTTTATTTTCCCCAACATTTTTTTGAACAAATATGAAGACAAGGGAGGAGAATTTTATATAAAAATTACCAAAAATGGGCTATTTTGTAGAACATGGCACGAAAAAACATTTTTGTCGAACAACTAATATTTATAATGCTATTGTGCATTTTTAGGGCTCCATATTTTATTATGAAAAAGAGGAAATAGATACAAATTTATTGTGATCTCTTTGAAGGGTCTAAAAACCCATCAAGGTATATTTGGGATGCATATAGGATATATTTTTCATGTTTGATGTTCCAGTGGCTTATGAAAAAGTTTCATGGTTTATTAGTAGGTTGTGCATTCGAGATCAAATCAAGATCTAGGAAAGATGTCTTGATACCAAATTGAGGAACATATCATTGGAATGAGAAAGTTAGTGACAAAGTGATGAACATATTGCTATGTTGAGAAATACATGATTAATGGATGAACAAGAGAATTAATTACAATTTTATGCATGGGGTATGATGGCATTGGTCATGATTGCAACCTGATCAATAGGTTATAAAAACAGTGAGAGAAATAACATGTTTAGTTTTTGAAGATCTATATTTTGTGGTGCCTATAGATCCATTTTGAAAATTGAGAATGGTGGTCCACTCTTTGTGACAGAGGTTGGTATCTCAATCATTTTTTGTCTACATCATCAGAGGTCGGTGCTTCAATCAAGTTGTTTCCTACATCATCAAAAGTTTCTTCCTTAATCAAGTTGTTTCTTGCATCATCATATGTTGGTGCAATAATTAGCTTGTTTACAAAAACGTTACCAACTAAATGATAAATGTAACCTAAAAACCAAAACTCTAGCCTAAAAAACTACTTTCTTGTGTAAAAAACATGGAAAAAACAACCTGAAAAATGAAAATTGTTGATGTTGCATCAACTTTTTTTTTTTTTTGTGTTAAAATTTCAAAATAACATTAGCAATGACATTAAAAATCCAAGTTTTTTGTGAAATAAACATGAAAAAACACCCCGAAAATGAAAAGTGTTGATGTTGCATCAACGACATTTTTTCCAGGTTAAAGTTCCAATTTTATTTAAGAATGGTATTAAAATTTGAAATTTTCTTGCAATAAACATTTAAAAACACCCTAAAATGGAAAGGTGTTGACATTGCATCAACATTTTTTTATGTTAAAATTCCAACATTTTTTAGCAATAACATTAAAAAAATCATCATGAGTGTGATAAACCATAAATTTCCAATAGTTTTCGAAAATAGCGTTAAATATAAAATATCACGAATCCAAAAAGCCTAAAAATTCCAACAAACTTCAACTACAACATTAAAGATAAATATCATGACTCCAAAAAACTTTCAAATTTTGATAATTTTCAACCATGATGTTAAAGATAAAATGTCATGACTCATAGAACCTTAAAAGTTTGACATTTTCAGCCATAGAATTAAAACCAAATATCATGACTAAAAAAACCCTTAAAAATGAATAGCTAAATCAAAGAGCCATTATACCAAGAATAATTTCTTTTTTCAAAGCTAAAAGTATAGGTATTTTAAAATCGTAACACAAGACAACTTGACACATTGCAATGAAATTTAAAAAGAAACCATCAATTTGACACACAATGGGGGTGAACTCAACCCATTGCAATGAAAACTTAAAAATCAACCATGAAATTAACACATTGTGGGGGGGGGACTTGTCCATTATAATGAAAACTTTAAAATCAACTATCACATTGACAAATAGTGGGGTTCACTTGTGAGGCAAGTATTGATAGAGGCCTTGTTGAATAAAATAAAATAAAATAAAATAAAATCATAAATGAATAGATAAGTAAATAAAAATGAAAAGTACAAAAGAAAACAAAAGCTAAAATATTAAAACAAATTAAAACAGAAAAAAAAAACAATAAAAAGTTTTAAAATATAATAACAGGTAAATAAAAAATATATTAAAGCATAAAAAAAAGAATTAAAAAAAATGGTAAAAAAAAATGTAAGATAAAATATTATATAAATGATATTAAAAAATCATTTATTTAACATGTCATTTTTAGCGAAAAGGTCGAGAAATATGTATTTTTTCAATTATATCTATATGCAAAATGTGTATTTTTTGTCAGGCGTTAAAAATTATTATTTTTTTGTGACAAATATTTTGTATATTGAAGTATTCTATATATATATATATATATATATATATATAATCCTAACTTCAAAGTATTAATTTTATTGTCTGTTTTAAACTTTGTGAAAAAATAAAAAATTTCATTGTAAAAAAACCATTGCAAAGAAATACAAAAAACACGAGCTTGAAAAACTCTTAAAAAAACATCCTAGGATGAAAAATAAGAAAAGGAATAAGGAAACTTGAAAAATGGTTAAATAACAAAAAAAAAAAAATCTCCATACTTATGACATGAGAAAATTTATAGTGTCAAAAATACCACCCCCACCCCGAAAAAAAAAACAAAAAAAAATAGATAACTTGATGTTTCATCAACGCTTTTCAAAATCCACATGAAATAACTAGAATTTAATTTTATTTATCCATACTTAATATATAAGAAAATTTAAATTGAATCTCGATGGATAGCTCAATTGGCCGAGTTCCTATTGCTAAAGCACCTCGCTAATGGGAGGTCACAGGGTCATTTCTCCTTGATGCCATTGGGGTTAGGATCCTCTAATAATATTATGGGGATGTGATCCCTTCTAGAGAATATGCCTAGAAATTTCCTCAACAAAAAGTAATAAATTTGAAGTGTCCAAAAGAAGCCCAACAAAAGGGGGCTAATGCTGCATGGACACTGAAAATCACTAACATTTAAAAAAAATGTACATAATACACAAGATAATTTAAAGTGTCAAAAATATGCTAAAAAAATAGGTCGATGCTTGATCAATACTTTTGAAAATCAACACGAAAATCATGAGCTTTTGCAACCTCTAAAAAAATGAGATATCAGTATGGTTGTGGTTAACTTGGTAACATTGTTTTACTACATCATTCAGATGTTGGTGCCTCTATGAGGTTTTTTCCTACATCATTTAGAGGTTGATGCCTCAATCAAGTTATTTCCTACAATAGGTCAGTGCTTGCACCATTTCAAGGTTGGTGCCTCAATTAGGTCATATTGTAAAGTAAGTCAATGCTTTCATTTTCAGTAGATGGGTGTTTGCTTCTAGTTGGTGCTAGTAAACATTGTAAATTGAACCTTGAAGATTAAAGATAATAATTTTTGTGGTTTTCTCTCGCAAGGGTTTCAATGTAAAATATGGTATTCTCATGTGTTAATGTGATGACTATTACTTGATGGATTGTTAATAGTCACTATTTTGATGGATGTTCCTTTCTAATGAATTATTTTATAATAAGTTATTGATGAAATGGTTTTGAATTCCTAATTGGTCATTACACTTATTTATCTCCCCTCTCAGTGTAATTTTTACTCTAACAATTGGTATTAGAGCAAGGTTCCTTTAGGAACAGTTAACTACTAGAAGGTACATCAAAGGAATTATGGCCAATAAAGGGAGGAGTAAGAAGAAGTTGACTTAGAAGAGCAAGGGATATGATTATGTGAGTAATACATTATATCCAAAAGAATATATCTTCTTCATGGTCATGAATGTTAAAAATAGTCTATTACAAGACATTTTGTCACATCTGGTCAATATGCCTGAAAATTGGATCAATCAATATCCATGAACACTTTGTCGTCATCACTTCACAAATCCCTAAGCATGACTTCTCCAAAAAGTATGAGTTTCTAAGACAAACTGCTCCAAAAAAGTGTTTTTAGCCCTAACACACCTTTCCTCCTTAGTCACCTGTGTTCAATGCATGTTACGTGATTCTCCACCAGCGTTGACTAGCAGTTGTTTCTTCCTTCTATAGGTGCACCAATTCTAGAAATTCAGGAAAAATAAAAAATATTTCCAAAGCTTTCGCTTCCAAAAGATTTCAAGGTTGTTTTAAGCTTTTACCATGGACAGGGAGCTTGAATATTATATTAGAGACCTCATCTCTTATCCCTTGATCTAATATTCCCCTCGTAAATGGATCTCAAACCTATATTAGTAATTGGATAAGAATTTCTAAACTACCACACTTATCCTATAGATTTACTATGCCCCATAAGCTATGGGTTTGGTTTTGGAGATTGAGAGCACCGTTATGTTATTGCTTTGAATCTAATGGAGTCATCATATTCATGTATTAGGTTTGATGTTGAGGTGTGCTTTGTGACAAGGAAGAACAAGTCAAGTTGGGGAGACATCTACAAAGTCAAATACTATTTATGGTTGTAAACTCTCTCCTATATTTGTCAATATAAAGAGTATCTTGTTTTCCTATATGTGTTGTGTTATGTTTGAACTCATGTATTTCAATGCCATGTTGATGCATTGAATAGATATTTTATATTATGCTACATGGATGTTGTGGATCCTTTGCTTATTTTAGTCATGTGTATAGGTTCTAATTATAGCACTTGGAGCTACAATTCGATCTTAGAAGAAAACAGGAAAGGAAGGATTGCCACAGATTCTAGGTAGACTTCTTTCCCATATTCTAATTTATGTAAGAATAAATTCATTCTTTTTGTCTTCTGTTGTTCTATATCAGACCACTATATCTAGGGAATTCACTACTTTTGTGTAATCGTGAGCATTCCACATAACAAATTGGTTACCATACCAGGGATCGATTCTTCGCTTACTAGTTTCCTTGACCTTAGAATATTTTTCACCTCTTCAAGTGACCTTCATTGAATCACTCAGACATTGATTGACCTTAGGAAAACACCTTCTTTGAACTTTATTTGTTTTATAAGTCATGTTTTGGCCAAATCTACCTCAACACACCCTCTGATATGGAGATTGAGTGCTTCAACACACTTCCTCCTTCTTTGTACCTATTCTGCAAAGAATTAGTGCCTGTTTTCACCTGCATTGGTTCATGTAAGATGAAAAAAAATTGTATTTCCTTGCCTTTCTCTCTAATTTGATTTGGTCTAGCATGGTTTCCTTATGTATCTGATTCTATCCTTGTCTATGAAATCCTTCATTATGTTTGATTTTGGGTTTATTACGCTTTGATAAGAGTTCCTTTGGATTTTTATTTGTTCTTGTCAAATATGTCTTTTACAAACTTTTTGCTTGATCATTTATTGTTTGAAGAAATTCATATTACAAGGAGTGTGATTTCTCTTATAAGTGGTATATTTGCATATTAGTTTTCATTACATTTGAAGATTAAGAGGAAAGAAAAGAAAAAAATCACCATTTTGCATGTTTTGCATTGGATTTATGGTTTTGTGTGAAATTTGGAAATTTGAACATTTGAATTTGAAAATTTTGATTAGGAAGTGTTGTTTGCTGCATTATTTGCTTGTCGCATTATTCTTTGAATACCTTCCTTCTTATAGATATATTTTCATTGAAAAGAAAATATTCCCAATTATCATGCTAGATTGTATTTTAGGATATTCAGGTGAAACTCATGGTGAATAGTGAAAACTAAATCTTAATTCTAAATAAACTCTAAAATTTACTGAATCAATATTAAGGACCATTTGAAACATTAACAAAAACATCTAGAGGTCTATTCTATAGACATGTTCTGATGTATTTAAGTGTAGGAGCTATCGTTTTTTTCCATCATTGCATTTAGGGGATGATATCCTATTCCACGTATGTAAGAGTATAAGATCGTTCTCCACATACCTTTGGTTATGTCGGATGGTGCTCCACACATGAAAAGCATATGGGAATACTCTCATAGTATGCTTACCCATTAGACAACACTATTATGTACTATGCTTCCACATACCTTTAGGTATATTTTCGAAATCCCCACTAGGTTGTTATCTTGCCCTAGGTAATTGAGTCAGTCGCCTTGTACATTGTGATACAATGAACATAACATTTTAGGATATTTCCTGCCTATATATAAATCCTTAGTTTCCAAGGTTTTATATTGCAGTTCACAGTTGCTTAATAAAACTTTATGCCTATTAGCCCATTTTCGATTTATTTTTGTCATTAATTTCTAAAATTTACTAAACCATGATGGAAGAACAACCCCAACAACCATTTCATTCGCATAGGATGCAACTATTGCATCCTTTACCCCCTAAGGCAACACTTGGATTTCATCAAAAAGAACAAAAATATGAAAACTATAGAATATGGTATGTCAGAAGTTACCCCTTCTGGACTTACATCCAAAATTGACCAACCAGAATTGTCTCTTCCTGTGAATATTGAACTCAAGACCACTTCTCAATTAACTGGTGACTCCAACATAGCTAGAACAAAAGCACCTGAAACGTTATTACCTGAGGTTATTGAACTTGACTTTCTTGACTCATAAATATTACAACTTGAATTTATACAAACCGAGGAACCTCAGTTAATTACACCTGCTACTTTAGGCCCTTCCTCTTCTCTTCCTTTGTCTTTGACTCAACCAAAATCTGTATATCTTGGACCCGACAGTGCAAAACATCCTCTGGTCTTTTGAGTATTGACGAGATTCCTCAAGAAGAGTCTTGACCTTCCACTCCTATTTATTTAAGAGGGATTCATCTCTATCAAGTCCCTCCTCCTCATACTCTGGTACAATCTCCTTCATCTGGTTCTCCTCTTTTAAACTTACCCTTGATTTTTCCTCAAAAATCCTCTTTGGGAAATTTAACCATGACTAAATCTGTTATGGTTTGTCATCCCTCATCTTCCACCATGACTGAGGCAACCAATGTCACAACTACTTCCATGTTTGCAAAATCACCAAAAACACATTTGTATGGTTTCTATTCCACCTGGTTACAAAGCCCTATCTGGTACCTTTTATGGTCTAGCATCTAGTACATGGAATTCTCCCATTTCATCCTCTTCTGGAATACCATATGGTACTTCTTTGATGAGTGCCACACAATCTTCTATTCCTCCTCCATCCCAACCTTTAGTGGAGCAGCAATATGGTCTGTATGTCATTAGATATGGAGATTTATAATAGCCCACTCCACCTTACACTGGGTACTCTCCTCCAGGAGGGAAGTTACCTCCATATTCCCCTTATCTTTCAATAGGGGGTAACATATTGTTGGGATGCATCCATCTACTAATTAGACACCACAAGCTAGTTCTCTACCCTATTCGAGTCCTCTATTTCTACGAATGGCTACCAAAACTTGGCATCCTACATTGCCCATACAACCTGGCTCTATTGTGAATCAAATTCAAACTTCTCAACCTATTCCACCTACATCTCAGATTCCTACTTGCCAACCTATTTCTCAATATATTCAAGACTTATCTCAAGTCAACCTTTGTAGGATGCACGTTTAATTCAACTTTTTCCACTAGTATCTGGGACCTCTCAAGTCCCACTTACCCAACCTCTTCAAGGTTCCTTACAACCTCCACCACTTGGTCAGAATTTTCCTCAAATGCAAGTGAATCAACTTGTACATGATATGATATACGAACAAACTGGCCAACCTTAGGAAGGGAAAATGAAAAATCCCATGGGACAACCATATAAAGGTATTCCTCAAATGCCTTACCAAGGTGAGAAAATTAAACCCATCCATTTCAATCCTTTGAAGGTTATCTTGGCGCCGAGCAACAAGGTTATGTTTATCCAGCCTACCAAAATCCTCCCTATCAAGGAGTGAAAATAGACGTTGCTCAAGCCATTCCATCTTACCCATGATACCCTATACAAGATTTTAATAGGAATTTTCCAATTATGGAAACCCTTCAATTGAAATATATTACATGGCTTAGAAGTGATCCCATTTTTTACTCTCCTTGGTGGGTAGTTATTCCTACTAAATTTCTGAGCGATATCCAAAAATTCAATGGAAATCCTAGAGAAGACCCATATACACATGTGATGACATATACTTTATGGTGTTCATCAAACTCTTTAAATTATGATTCTATCCATTTGAAATTTTTCTAGTGGACACTTACTGGTATAGAAACAAAGTGGTATATTGAGTTACCATGACCTTTTTTCAACAATTTCAATGCCTAATAAACCATGTTCTTAACCCATTTTCAACTACCCATTCGTTATTGGACTAGAACCAAACTTTTGACAAATTTCAAACAATTTGATTCCACTGACATTTCTGATCATATTCATGAAAGGTGAAGGCATTGTCATTTTGTCAAAACCTTCATTCTTGATCAGTCTCTATCTGAATGGTTCACTAAGTCTTTTTTAGCACCCATAATTGAAGATGTTTATAAGGGTGGAGTTGTTACCGAAGAGCAAGTAATTTCTCATGCCCAATACCTTGATCTCATTTCTACACAATCCAACATGCTCTAGAATAAAATACCCAATGATCCAAGACCTCAAAGCATTGTTCCACAACTACCCAACAAAGAATCACATGCCACACATGGTGTGAGTTTTTTTGTTAACCAACATTCAGTGATTAGACTATATGGTTCGTCTCTTGCTTTGGCTAACCAAAACCCATCCTCCATGTTATAGATCCAAATCTCACTCTTATGGTTTGTGATGCTGCACTCATGGCCTAAGGCAA
The DNA here is from genome assembly GCA_031772625.1 of Pinus tabuliformis. NCBI lineage: Eukaryota > Viridiplantae > Streptophyta > Pinopsida > Pinales > Pinaceae > Pinus > Pinus tabuliformis. The sequence continues at coordinate 1,336,350,714 of CM062820.1, read as the reverse complement.
CCCCTCCTTCCAAACCTGGTCCTAAAATTTAAAAAACAGTGTTTTATCCCTTATACGTGACAGTTCCCTGAGTTAAACGCGTGTATACGCGAGTCTGTGTATACCCAACCCACATATATGCATTAAAACACTTAAAAAAATATAAAACTCCTTATTTTCGGGCAGAGATCATGAGTTTTACCTGCTGATCACCTGTTAGTGCCCATGGCCCAACTGTTCCCAACCAACTCCCAACTAAAAAACTACTTTAGGAGAGGTATAAAAACACCTCAATGGGAAGGCCTAAGGGAGGAGAGAAGAGAGAGAAAGGTTATTATGCTGAGATTTTTCCCCTGACCAGGTCTGAAGTCCCTTGTGCCTTCTACACTTCCCCCATTTGTACAGGAAACCCTTGTTTCCTTGTGTGTTGATGCTCATCCACCATTTATGACATCATGGGGTAAGGCATGGAAGGAGTTTGTTAAAGGCTTGAGGTTGGAACAGATCCGGAAGGAAGCTTTGGTTGGAGCCTACTGAAGGTGACTCAGGTGAAATTATTCCTTTTTATGTACTTTATTTGTCTATAATAAAAGAAACACATGTCTTGGTTCCTGATATGAATCTTCTTTACGTTTATGATATTCATGTTTAGAATTCATATGTAAATGGTTGTTTGGATTTCATAACTAACTACCTTTATTTATAACATGAAGATGGTTTCTTTATAAGGTTTTGTCCATATACTACTGTGTTCTTTGGAATTGGTTGTTTTGCAAGGAAAAAGAGAAGAAGGGAACTCCAAGAAGGGTTTGGACCCTAAGGGCCTTCTCAAACGTAGGACCTAAGGTACGTGAATGTGTGTTTCTTTGAATAGATAACTTTCAGTCTTCTAGGGTTTCAACCCAGAAAGCCCTAGGGGAACATTTCCCTCCAACAGAATTGGTGACTCCGCTGGGGACAACACTCTTGTTGTTCCTAGTTTGGGTGTTTTCAAGCCAATCAGGGCTCAGCTGCCTGTTTGCTTGTTGTTGCTGTCTGGTCTGTTTTTGAACTTTAAGTTTTTCCAGTTTCTTCAGTTTGTTTTTTATTTTTCTTGAAACCTTTTATATACACTATTTTTCTTAGTTACAGAGGCGTATATACACATGTTTCTTTAAGTAAACCCGTGTATACGCAGGTTTCCTCAGTTACAGTCACGTATACAGGCAATCTGTACATAAGTACAGTTGCGTATATCTTGTAATTTTCAAGATTTGTAAATCTTTTTACCTCTGAAGATCTGTCTGATAGTTTGAGTTAGTCTTAAACATTCACTTTCTAGTATCAGTTTTTGTTTTTACAGCGAGCATCTTGTTCCGAATTCTCTCTGATTATAAGGAGTATTGGTCTTGTTTTGGTTGTTGCAAGCATCATCTTTTCCTGTTCAAGCATGCAAGATTTCTTGTTTGGAATCTTGGCTGCTCTGATTCATCAGGGTAGGGAGATTGATCTCAATCTTCATGTCAAATCTTGCTTTTGTCGACTTTTTGTTTGCTTGACAAAACCGCTTTTGTGACCATCCGCTTCTTTGTTTCATGAAAGTTGTTGATTGACACTTTCTTGAAATTTGCCTTTTCTATCTTTTTGGTTATCGTTGCCAAAGATTTCATTGCTACTTTTGATTGTTAAGAGCATCCTTCAACACATCTCTTTTTGTTGAGTTTTCATTAAATGTGTGGTGTTAATTTGCAAAAAGTGTTTGTTGCCTATTCTTCAATCACAAGTTTCAGTGTTGTTAAGAGCATTTTTGAAAAGACTTTTTTGTTGTTGCGTTTGAAGAAAATCGTTTTGAAAAACTTAGTTTTTCTTTCTTGAACTTGGTTTTCATTTGGTTTCCTTTTAGTGAATGAAAGTGCATTATGTTTGTCTTAGAACTTGTTTTTAGTGTTTAGATGAAATGAATGGTAGCATCTCATATTCCATCTAGACATTTTAAGTGGCAAGATAAAGATTGATAAGCAAGCAACTTTCATTTTTTGTTTTTAGAGTAGTTTCGAATCTTGCATCGACATATATTTGTTGCATTAGGATAGATTTGCATACCTATTTAGGTATACATAGCTTTGTTAACTTTTGTGAGTGTGAAGCATGAATTAATGAAAAGAAAAGAAAAATTTGTTTTATTAGAAGTTCCTCTGAACACTATAGAAATTGCTCTTCATCGAAAAATGAAAACAAGTGCATGTGCATGTAGTTAGGTTTTTATTAATTTCTTTTGTGTCAAAAAACACCACTAGTTTCACTTCCGTTACCCTGTGACTTAAAGAACAACCTATTTTAAAATCAAGTGCTAACTAAAATTCACTAAAACTTTTTGTTTAAGTCAGTTACACCAACAAGTTTAGGATTTTAGGGCCTTGGATTAGGTGAATGGAGAGTTAACTCTCCAAGGCCATATAAACGTCAAACATAGGAGTCTGAATAGCGAGAGAAAATCCAATAGCGTTAGGAAGACCAGGAAAGCTCCGGATCTGGGAGTTAAGCACGAGGGTCTATGAAGATAGGGAAGAGAGATATCCCCTCTCCTACTTGTCCGAACTTACCTCACGACTGTTCCGCCTGGCTTCTGCGATGAGTTGGTATCCATAGTTGCTACTCCTAGGGATTTACACAGGTGGCTACGGAGGGGAATCCTGTGGCACTTGAGGTCGACGTTGCATCACTCTCGACAGAACTATTGGAAGGCACCCTTGCGAAGCTTGGGGGCTTACATTGGTGCAGGTTGTTGTTAGGAGGTCAGCGTAACTTCCTCTGATACCTTTGCTGATAGGACTGGGCCCTCATCATCCCAGACTATCTTCGGAAGGCCCTTTAATTCACATTCTTGTATTTTGGTGTCCGGTCCTAATCACCCAGAGCGGAAATACTTGGAAGTTGTTTGAATGGTTGTTATCTTTAGGGACTTTATAGTGTGTGCTCTGTGCTCTTAGTTGGCCTAGCTTTCAATTTTTTGAGTCTTTAGTTAGATCATAACAAAAAATTCAAAGTGGCTGACCGATCTCCTAGACGGTCTCGAAGACTTTGTGGTCTTTCAACACCAAGTTTAGAGCCTTCTCCTAGAAGGTGCAGAGGTAATACTGCTGGTGGGTTTCGTCCCACGGCAGTTGACGCATCGGGGATTGATCCTCCTCTCGGGGGCATTAGTGTTCAAGCAAGGCCTGGCACTTCCACAGAACAAGAGAGGGACACTCCAGTTCTTTCTCGAGTTCTCTTTCAAGTGGAGAATAACATAGAGGTAGAAGAATTTCAGAGTCATTAGCGGCTCTGAATTCTCCACTACCATCTAGTCATCCAGACGTATTACAATATGTTGGGACTCCGACACATAGACCATCAAGTCCAGGTTACGCTACGCACTTACCATCGATGACCACTACTAGAAGCATGGCTTCTACAAGTTCTACGACTATGCAAACTCCAACATCGGTGCAGGGAGGAGGAACGATTTCCATCTCCTCTGTTTCCTTGTTTGGATGTTTTGCTAGCACATCTTTAGTTGGGTCTACCTCCATTCCGTCCATGAGTGGAAATGCCCAAACCAATGCTTTTGGTACTGGATTCTTTCCATTTGGCACCCACTCACAAGGTATTCCATCAGTTCCATTTAGTGCTACTACGTCCATGATGGGCGGATCAACTTCATTCCAGGGTTTTCCTTTCGGAAGTGGTCATATACCACATTCTAACCCGACAATAGGATCCATGCCTTTTTCTTCTATAGGACAAAGCAGCAATCCTTTCCAAGGTTGGACTAACCCTGGGGTTAGTGGCAGGGGAATAGGGAATCCGTCTTTCGGCCAACAAGGGAATAGGCCGTACTCCATAGTTAGTTCGTTTCAAAGTATTCCTCCCGCAGCTTCGGCTTGGAATCCGTATCAGGGGTTATCAACTCCTTATAATCCTTTAGGAGGAAACTTTGCTAGTTATGGAGGTTTTGCGGCCGGAGTTGGTCAAACTCTGAATTTTTCTGGATCACAAGGCTTGCCTTTTGGTTTAGTCGGTTCTGCTGGTTACTTCGAGTAGCCTGGTGCCTTCCAAAACCTAGGACAATCTTTTCAGAACTTTGGGAGTTCCACCCAGTCTGGGTGGAATCCCCAAGGTCCTCCTAGGCTTCCGTTTCTGGCAACGTTGAACTTGCCAAATCTCACTAAGTTAACAAATGATCCAATCAAGTACAATCCGGCCTGGCCTCCAATCCCAACCAAACTCCCTTTGGACATTCCAAAATTCGAAGGGAAGAGCGGTGAAGACCCAGGCGACCATTTAACCACATTCCATTTGTGGTGCTCATCTAACTCCCTAATTGATGACTCGATCAGGTTGAGACTTTTTCAGCGCACCTTGACTGGTAATGCGGCCAAATGGTATATAGAGTTGCCAGGGGGTATCTTTACATCTTTCACTGACTTAGCCAATATTTTCTTAAATCATTTCCAGTTACCTATCCGTTATGATTCCGGAACTGAACTTCTAGCCACTTTTTGTCAGGATAAGGCAGCTCACATTTCTGACCATATTCAAGAATGGAGACGGAGAAAGAGGCTCATTAAAGTTGCAATCCCTCCGGAGCACCCTCTTGAATGGTTTTTGAAACTTTACAACCCGAGATCTCTAACGATGTCTCCATGTCTGGAGTCTATTCTGAGGAGCAAGCCATTTTTAGGGCCCAGCAATTAGAATTGATCTACTCTCAGTCTGGGATCCTCATAAATACTTGCCAGATGCTCTTGGGTCTAAGGTTGACATAGGTAAGTCAAAGCCAGGTCCTCATGCGGATGATATCATTGGGTCGGTAGACACAACTACCGCGAACTTGTTGAATAAATTGCAACAGTTGTCTTTACAAACTGCTTCTAACAACCAAGTCACATCTTCTAACCCCCCGGCTTCCCAAACTTCTTCCATCAACGCCGTCCAATCTGATAGCCCCAAAGGAAATCAAAATTCCAATGGGAAAAAGAAAGGACGAGGTAAGAAAAAGAACCAAGATGGGAAGCCTGATGCAAATAAATCTAGCAACAACGCCGGTGGTGGTAGAAATGAGTCTAGAAAGAAAGTCAAGTTTCCATGCAAGTTATATAGTGGAGACCATTTAACTCATCTCTGCCCCAAGATTCAAGACGCTCAGCGCTTGTTAGGATAGCAAGGGACTTCTAGTTCTCAGGCTGTGTTAACCAACCCTTTTCCCCAAGGGCAGCAACTTCTTGCTGGCGCGAGTTCAAACCTTGGTACCTCCGCAGGGGGCAACCAGGAAGGGGACAAGTCATCAAATGTTTTCATGATGGGTTCTCACGCTAATGTGACCACACGGTCACGTGATTATGGTGAAGGTGAAACTTCCAAGGGTAAATCAGTTCCCGAAACTAACAACCCACTTCATATTGAGTGACCTTCTATTGAGACTATACCAAGGGTACCGAAAGGTTCCGCTAAATGTGCGACTATCAACCCTAATATTAGGGTAGCCCAAAATTACTCCATTGTTGAGGATCTGGCTCAGAGTTCATGTGCTATGTCTGCTTTAGAGGTTCTCCAGTCATGTCTTACTCAAAGAAGTGCCTTGCTATCGACAATGGGGGCAGTGGATCCAAGTAATTCCTTAGCTCTCACTTTTGATATGAATAATGTCAAAAAGAGACTTCCTCATCACATGGCTTTCCAGATAAAGTCTACCTACCAGAAAACGAATATTTTTCGGACGATTATTGATGAGGGAGCTTCCACATGTGTCATGTCTATGTCATGTTGGAATGCCATTGGATCACCGTCAGTTGTTCCTTCACCTACCGTCTTGACAGCATTTGATGGGCATTCTCATAGGCCATACGAGATTATCCCGACATTTCCTATATGTGTTGGAGGAAAGGTCGTTAATATTGAAGTAGAGGTCATAGATGCTAACCTAGACTACAATCTCCTCTTAGGAAGGAACTGGGTATATGAAATGGACGCCGTTGTTTCGACTCTGTTTCGTGTCATTTGCTTTCCTCATGAGGGGAAAATCGTTAAGGTTGATCAATTGGATTATTGTCCAGTCGATCCTTAAGCAAGCTCTGACTCTATTGTTCCTTTAGTCGGTAACCCCTGTCCGCCTACTGAGAATCTAGGAGTCGAGATGTACTCTTCATTGATGGGTACGTTTAATCTTCCCCCTCCTACAGCTGGAATAGATACAATTTCATCCTCTAGGGATCCTTTACGGAGAGAGTTTGTTCAAACTCCTTATTCTTCAGATCCTGGAACCTTAGCTTCATCTGTGACCACATCAGATGATGAGAAGGTGGGTGGAATAGAATCTCTTATTTCTGCAGTAGAGCTTAGATGTGAATCTATCAATAACTCTGCAGATAACCATTCTACTCCTTCCTCTGGGAAAGAGATAGATGGTGATGTGGCTCATTCTCAGACCCTTGATTCCACCTCTATGTCGAATTGCTCGGATATTGTTTTTCCATCTGACGAGGCAATATTCAAAGCAATGACGGCTGTAGATCAACCTTTGGACGATCTACATCGTTGGTCATGTTTTCATTCCCCTGTGCATGAAGACGAATCTCGGTTCCCTAGTCTGACTAGTGATGTTTGTACGGCCCCTTTGGCTCCAACACAGTTATTCGCCGAAGGAGGTATATTGATTGGTTCGATCATAGTACCTATAAACATCCCTAGGAGTAAGTTGGCGGAGCCCCCTGATGGGCTCCACCTCAGGAAGTACTTTGCTTAGTTTTGGCCAAGCAATGGCTTCTTTGTACTTTATGTATATTTGTACATATATCATCGAGATTTTTTGATATCAGCACTTTTTGGTCTGCTGTGGCAGGTGTTGATGGATGACTTGGTCTATTTTGGGTTCGCCGATGGTGCTAGTCGGCACACTCGGAATCTCGCTTCTGCAGCTTGGGTACTTTATTATCCAACTGGTCAATTGATGGTATCAAGAGGTGTATGCATCGGTGCTACTTCAAACAATATGGCTGAGTATACTGCCGTTATTAATTTATTATCCGAGGCAATCTCTTATGTGATCGACTTGTTGGTAGTTTATCTTGATTCTCAATTGATAGTGTCACAATTAAACAACATTTATCGGGTAAGGGATCCATGTTTATATCGCTAGTATTTAAGGGTGAGGTTGTTGCAAAGATCATTTACTTATATTAATTATTTGCACATTCCAAGATCTCATAATTGGTTAGCTGATTCTACCACTAATCAGGCATTATACTGGCACATCAATCATTCATCACAATAAAATCAAGCATCAAAAAGTCAAACTGTATATATATATCTATATATATATATATATATATATATATATATATATATATATATATATATATATATCATAAAGCATCTCAAGTGTACATATGTGTGTCCAAAAATATACAAAATTGGGACTCAAATGTCCGTAATCATGTCCAACATATCTAATGCCCCGGCTCAGGATGAGAGGCCAAGTAGGTAACTATCGCATTGGCCATGCGCCGAAAGTGCGAACCCAGTCACGTGGCATGCCAACCACATGACACTGCATATCCTCAGGCAGGTCCTCTATGGCAGCCATCGGTACTCGGCAGCTCAGTCTCGCCAAGTGTTGCTGGACGTTGTGTAGAGTCCGTTCTGTATCAACAGCCGCCTCTTCGGCTCCTCGGCCGCGGGAACCCATCTGGTCGTTCAGTGGTAATGCTCGATCAGGATCTCCTCGGAAATCCAGCCCAACATACGGGTAGTCATCCACGGCGATGATATGCTGATCCCACCAGGTGAAGAATTCATCATCAAAGGCAGTCCTTGGGACCTCCCCACCCCCCAGACGTTTCATCAGATCGGCCCACCGGCTCATGCGTGGATCGCGTGGGGTGCTGATGGAAACTGCTACCCTGGGTAGAGTGTGGGAACCTTCTCGAAAAAGAAAGTGCACAAGATAGTCCCATATCCAAAGTTTTTGGTCTGTCCCCTCCTGATAGAAGTGAGCTAACTCTTCTTGTTGGCCAGAAGAGGAGTACACCAGTCGAACACAGTAGTGAGACAGTCAACTGCCACGCTCATGGTTAGCCGTGATGCCTGATGCAGAGAGGACGATCCGTTCACTCAAGATATGGTGAATAGGATTATCCTCAGCGATAAACTCACCACATGTGTGATGGAAATCTGGCTCCCAACCTTCTTGGGATGTCCCGGGCAATATATCTGTACATAGTCCTCTATCGTAAGACTGCTCTGTGTCCTACCCCGGGAATGTACTAATGCATTGCATGGTTGAAACTATGTTTGTAAAATTACGATAAATATTTTCCTATTGCTTGGATAGTTCATTCATACTCATTCTAACCTAATTAGTAAAATATTTCAATACTCACAAGGAAAAAATAATTAAAAGTAAAATAATTTAATTAGTTCTTAATAAGATGAAAATGTGTCACTCATTCACTTTTTAATATAAAATTTTAATAACAAGAAATTATTCAAAAATACAATTTAACCAACGAAACATTACACTATGGTTTATCTATATATAGAGATAGAAAACTAGTACTATATATCCATTTTAATCATAAATTTATCAATCACTAAAAGAGATGAAATATTTTGGCATGTACATATTTTTTCAAGTTTTACATTCTAAAAAGAGATTATCATATTATGAGACTTGATCCCTCTCAGCCCTTGGTATATCCATTGTTGAGATGTATCTATATTGGTTTATAAAATTTAATTGATTACTGAATTTAAAAAACTTAAGTCAGATTTTTTTTTATAATTAATTTAGATTTAATATAACTTAAAAAAGCTCTAGTTTGATAAAATTTAATTTATCCCTAAAGTTATGAAATTTTCAAGTAATTTAAATTTACTATTTATAGCAACTCTTACCAATTTAAATTATAAAGTTCTCTCTCTAAAGATGAGGATCAAGAAATATAAAATAAGGCCTGTGAAGTTACTTGAAGTTGGGGATTTTATCTATTGGAAGTTCTCTGTTAAATAGGCAAGTGAACGCTTTTCTAATAATAAAGATATAACATTTTGGTGCTATTTTGGTTCTTTATTTGCTATTGTACTACTTTAAATTTAACTTTTTTTAATAATAAATATGAGTTAAATAATACAAAAATCATATTATATTAGACTTAAACTTTTGACAAATAATATATTTGATTATTTCTTAATGAACAACTCAAGAAATATTATTTATTCCACATACTTATCACAAAATAGTCTCTAAAATTCATTTTTTCACATTTTACCTAGTTAATATTACATCATGTTTACAATGATAAAGACATGTCTACTTTAAATAATTTACTTATAAATACATAAAAATAGATATTTATTTTACATAATCTAAACAGGAAAGAAAAATGCATTACCAAGCCTATTAGAAAGTCAAACAAATGTCTCTTAATCACCATCACATTATTTATCATTTAATTCTTAGCCATAAAATATTTATTAATTCAACTTTTATTTATAATTACCATTGAAAAGAAAAGTCAAAACTGTTCCATTATCAGTCAAGAAAAAGTCAAAATCTCTCATGCATCCATGTAAGCCCATTTGTTACTCTTATGGGCCTTAAAAAGATGCAATCAACATTTTATACATGCATAATACCTTTTAGTTTACATAATGTTGCTAGAACTGGATCCTAAATATAGTAAACATGACTTTCTCTCTCATATCAAGAATTTAATCTTACATATTAATACACAATTCTTTCATTGTTAAAGTCCTCATCGAGTTATCACTACATTATTTATATTGATTTCAAACTAAACAAGAAGAAAAAATATTTCAACTAATTATGTTGGGCTAATTTATAGAGTAAATTAACACAAGTATTCCATTATCAATCCAAGTTTGTAGAACTTAGAAGCATTCCAAAGTATCAACTATAATTAGCTTTCGAAGATAATTTATGTAAACTGAAAGAAATTCAATTATAAACTAATTAGAAGTGCATATTACAAATATAAAATTCAACTAAGTCATTTCTAACTCATTATGTAATAAGTAGAAGAAGTGGCTCCTAACTTAGGAGAACCAGATTTGTCCTTCTTCTAGAATACTACTTTATGAACAAAAATAAAAAACCACTAATGGACAATAGATTAAGATGCATACACAAATAATGGAAGAGGCTCCTAACTAAGGAGGTCCTTGTTGTTCTTCATTACAAATTCACTCATCATTAATGCCATTGTTAGAAAATTACAAATCTAGAAAATTACTTGAAAGCAAGAAAGATGAATTTTAGTTTCTATTCATTAATCCAGTAGAAGGAGGGTTCAACTTGAACAATGGGTTGTACATTGATATAAAGATGATAAATAAACAAATATTCATCAAAAAACATAATAAATCATCATGCATCAAATCAATAAACAAATCTGAAGCAAAACTAGTTTATGAAAATCAAACTAGATTAACCATGAAGTGTACTTAGCTTGGAGTGGGGGCCTGTGATATGGTAAAACTATAAGTGTAGACACGAACGAATTCCTCTAGCTCGATAATGGGTCTAGCCACAACAAATACATTCTATGAAATATTTCCTTAATTTATAATCAATCAAGAGGGCCTACCTCTTGGTCGGTTATCGTGTTTGATGAAGTCCTCGTTTGCTCACTCCAACAATCTCTCGCTCCCTTCTTCAAGCTCCTGAAATAGGCAAACAACAACAAAAAACAAACATGATAATAGACAAATTGTAATTCAACCTACTTAAAAAGTCAAGAAACATTAAGCCATGAATATGCAATATTACAAAACATGTAGGAAATCAATCGATAGTTGCATATATTAATATCAAAGAGAGATTACAACCATTCATCTTGATGTCGCAGTCTTCCTATGATAAGACCAAGTTCCCACACACTTCTGCTAACATTCAACGATGGCTTCAAACAACAATAGTTTAAAGGCTCTTCCCTTTAGGCTTCACACCAAACCAAAACACACTTCTCCCTCACATAACTAGATAGCTACAACTAGTAATGGCTTGCTTGTCTACTCCAAAATAGCATCAAAACTTTGCAACTATAACACTCACACTAGTTTGTGCTTGGGAAGAAGGGAGGTTTACATAGGAAATATGGATGGGAGATGAATCCTCTTCTCATGGGAGAAGGTCTTATCCCTTGAGGTAGTTCCATCATTATAGGGGAAAGGAGCCCAAACTATCATCCTCGACCCCATTCGACTAAACCATTTACCAGACTTTCATTACAGAGCTTCTAGAGCTGGAAGCTTTGACTCTAATTTAAAAAACTTTCCATAACAGGACCGGTGCAACTAAAACACAACTCAGTCACTCCGATCGACATGAGGAGTATTTCTAATCTTTTCACATTGGTGCAGGTAAGACAAAGGCCATTAGCGTTGGTCTTGTAAACTAGGAAAAATAGAAGTTTCAAGGAAAATGGTGTAAAAGGGAATTTATCTGCTAATGAAGAGGGACACAATGGGAGCTTCTTCATGAAGGCAAAGCATGTTGGGTTCACTGTAGAGGTCCTCTAGGATCAACGAATGGGGAGTACAGGGACAATGACAAAATGCTATGTAACAGATGCACCCTAAAGCGTGAAAGTTGTTGGAGGGAAATGTTCCCCTAGGGCTTTTTGGGTTGAAACCCTAGTAGACTGAAAGTTATCTATTCAAAGAAACACACATTCACACAACCATTATGCTATTATAAGCAAATTCTATTGTAAAGGGGATGTACAATAGGTCCTACGTTTGAGAAGGCCCTTAGGGTCCAAACCCTTCTTGGAGTTCCCTTCTTCTCTTTTGTCCTGCAAAACAACCAATTCCAAAGAACACAACAGTATATGGACAAAACCTTATAAAGAAACCATATTCATGTTATAAATAAAGGTAGTTAGTTATAAAATCCAAACAACCATTTACATATGAATTCTAAACATGAATATCGTAAACGTAAAGAAGATTCATATCAGGAACCAAGACGTGTTTCCTTTATTATAGACAAATAAAGTACATAAAAAGGAATAATTTCACCTGAGTCACCTTCAGCAGGCTCCAAGAAAAGCTTCCTTCCGGATCTGTTCCAACCTCAAGCCTTTAACAAACTCCTTCCATGCCTTACTCCATGATGTCATAAATGGTGGATGAGCATCAACACACAAGGAAACAAGGGTTTCCTGTACAAATGGGGGAAGTGCAGAAGGCACAACGGACTTTAGACCTGGTCAGGGGAAAAATCTCAGCATAATAACCTTTCTCTCTCTTCTCTCCTCCCTTAGGCCTTCCCATTGAGGTCTTTTTATACCTATCCCAAAGTAGTTTTTTAGTTGGGAGTTGGTTGGGAACAGTTGGGCCATGGGCACTAACAGGTGATCAGCAGGTAAAACCCGCGATCTCCACCCGAAAATAAGGAGTTTTATATTTTTTTAAGTGTTTCAATACATATACGCGGGTTGGGTATACACAGACCCGCGTATACACGCGTTTAACTCAGGGCAATGTCGCGTATAAGGGATAAAACATTGTTTTAAAAATTTTAGGACCAGGTCTAGAAGGAGGGGTTACACTAGGCCATGAGTGCAGCATCACAAACCATAAGAGTGAGATTTGGAGCTAACAGATGACCCCTAATATATGAGGTTAGAAGGGGTACATGATGGCCGAAATGTACTATGCAAGTACATGGAAAGGAAATCTGTCAAAAACTGAGGAGGACTTCACCAGAATTCAGCTTGCCAAGCCACCAAAGGAGATTAGAAAGAAACACTGTATGAGGCGGGCATTCCCATGCTCAAAAAAAGTAAAGCATGTCCACATATCAAGTACAAGTGGATCCACTAAGTATATAAGTATAAATGACTGGAAAATACATAATGGATCATCTGATCATGATCGAACAAGTACATGTCTGAATATCACATATAAGACTGTCAATGATGCTGAATGATGCAACGGATCACTGATATCAAAGACTGATCCGAAAAGGTACCAACTGAACATGATGGAATAGGATGGTACTACACTGCAAACTCAGGTGCCAGCATATAGAATGTCGCCATGACTGATTGCAACATATAAGGTGGAATGGTATCAACTAGCAGCAACAAGAGCAACTGTCAAGTGAACCAATGAATGCTGATACAACCTAAGGTCTTCACTGACCGCCGTGGTACATTTCTACACCATGGGAATAAATGATCTGAAGTCGACCATGTGAGAAATCGTTTCATTACCAATCATTGATGTATAGCGTTAACAAACGCGAGACTACTCACCGATAATGATAATGAGCATCAAGGTAACCAGTACAATGTAACAAGTGTGAATAGATGAACTGGAGTCGAACACCTGTAAGAATCTATCGATCAGGAGACAATGATGGTTTCCCACTGTTGATAGTGAAGGATTTACCACTAATGACTACAAACCCCAAGGTACTACCAAATGAACTCTAGATCTTTGCCCCAGAGCAATGAGTCGGAGTCGATACGGAAAGATCCGCTAGAAGGAAGGCATTAAGGCATCCTTCATCAATCTACCATGAGTGTAACCCGTAGGCCAATAATGTGGAAGGAATCGGATGAAAGAGATGTAGTAACCCAATCGAAGTACGTTTCTGGCGTCCACAAGATGTGGCTAGCGCACGACAGAAACCCTCTGAACCAACCAATAATGAAAGCTGACACAAAGGCGAGGTATCCACCAATAGGGTCAAATGGAAACCACGGTACTGCACGAATCCCAATGTGTGATAATGTAAGCTGATGTCGAACACAAGGGAAACCACTCAATCAAAGACCCATGATACTGATCGATGCTGAGCACAAGGTGACCTATCAATAATGAAAATAGGGCCAGGGTGCGGCTCTAGGCCTATCCTCAGAGCAAGATGTCGTCGTCGATAAGGACAAGACCCGCCAGCAAGAAGTCAATGGGGACCTTCTCAAACTGGCACGAGTAAAGGACCAATATAGCTGATGTGATGATAGACATGATACTGACAACAAGGGATGGCCGACTGAAAAATGAGTCAAGAGACACCGCATAAAGGTCGACTCAGGCTAACTTCCCTTGAACAAAAGCATGACTCAATGTGACTATGTGACAGCATATGATGACTCTGTATAAGTTCGTCATGCAGGAGGCATGAACGAACCCTCCATATTATTGCAAGAGATAACCAATCAGGAGAGAACTGACTCAATAACAAGGTTAAGGCGTACCTAAGTCAAACTAAATCCCGCCCAAATGGAGGAGACTTTGTTTTGAGTGATTTGTTCAAGGGCGACACGACTGACTCTAGCTGCGAACAATAAAATGGAAATACTGTCCCGTTCCTGCTCTTTTTGGCATATTTAATTTCTTTGTCTTTTTCTGTTAAGCTTGAAAAAGAATAAAAGAATGCTATGGTATAGTGGAAAAAACGAGTGTCGGTGAAACAGATGATCTAGTTCCTGGGAATGGAACGTTCCTATGCTCAAAGCAGGGAGGCAAAAACTAGTCAGTGACACTCAAAGGTGTGTTCCTTCCACGGGTCAAGGTGTGTCAAGTTGCAAAAGTCAAAGGTATGCAAGGTTGATTTTGCAGTCGTCATGGTCAAAAGTTGGCTTAAACACGAGTCCATGTGAAGTCGGCTCTAGGCGAAAAGGTGCAAGTGGTCAACATGCAATGCAGTAGTACAACTCAACACAAAGGACTTTTTGGGTTGAAACCCTAGGGCTTTTTGGGTTGAAACCCTAGCAGACTGAAAGTTATCTATTCAAAGAAACACACATTCACACAGCCATTATGCTATTATAAGCAAATTCTATTGTAAAGGGGACGTACCTTACGTCCTACATTTGAGAAGGCCCTTAGGGTCCAAACCCTTCTTGGAGTTCCCTTCTTCTCTTTTGCCCTGCAAAACAACCAATTCCAAAGAACATAGTAGTATATGGACAAAACCTTATAAAGAAACCATCTTCATGTTATAAATAAAGGTAGTTAGTTATGAAATCCAAACAACCATTTACATATGAATTCTAAACATGAATATCGTAAATGTAAAGAAGATTCATATCAGGAACCAAGACATGTGTTTCTTTTATTATAGACAAATAAAGTACATAAAAAGGAATAATTTCACCTGAGTCACCTTCAGGAGGCTCCAAGCAAAGCTTCCTTCCGGATCCGTTCCAGCCTTAGGCCTTTAACAAACTCCTTCCATGCCTTACTCCATGATGTCATAAATGGTGGATGAGCATCAACACACAAGGAAACAAGGGTTTCCTGTACAAATGGGGGAAGTGTAGAAGGCACAAGGGACTTCAGACCTGGTCAGGGGAAAAATCTCAGCATAATAACCTTTCTCTCTCTTCTCTCCTCCCTTAGGCCTTCCCATTGAGGTCTTTTTATACCTCTCCCAAAGTAGTATTTTAGTTGGGATTTGGTTGGGAACAGTTGGGCCACGGGCACTAACAGGTGATCAACAGGTAAAACCCGCGATCTCCGCTTGAAAATAAGGAGTTTATATTTTTTTTAAGTGTTTTAATACATATACGCGGGTTGGGTATACACAGACCTGCGTATACATGCATTTAACTCAGGGCAATGTCGCGTATAAGGGATAAAACACTGTTTTTTAAATTTTAGGACCAGGTCTGGAAGGAGGGGTTTCCCTAGGCCATGAGTGCCGCATCACAAACTATAAGAGTGAGATTTGGAGCTATAACACTCCACTCCTCCTACGACTACTACCTCTAAGATAAATGCCATCCAATCCACGAATGAAAAATCTCAATGGCTAGGAAGTACAAAGAAATGAAAAGGAAAGAAGAAGAAAGATAATCCTTCGCAGTAGAAAAAAATAACTAGTCTCCCGAAGAAAAATGAATTCCTCGTTATCCTTGTGTAATAGCTAATGAGGAACATATTACTTGGGACTATCCACATCAGAAAAAAGTAAATCAATTTCTTGAATCATATGTCGTTCTTGCTGTGTTAACATTTCCATTTCCTAATCAAGATAAAAACATGATTGCATGGGATTGAACTTACTCTTCCCTATTTATGATGCTTTCCTCCACCAAATAGAAAAATCAAGACATGGTGGCGATGATAAATAAGGACTACAATAATTCAAATCCCTTGGTTGGTAAGGCTAATAATTAACCTACCAGTTCTACCTCATCCACTTTGGTTCCTTCTCCAAATGTGGCGCCCACTAAATTAAGTATTAAACCTCCCATGTGAATTATTTGTAAATCCACATTTAATCCTCATGTGAGAGCTACACAAAATTATAACATAGTTGAAGATCTAGATCAAGCTCCTTCAACTATGTCAACTCTCGAGGTTTTGTGAAATTTTCCTTCCCTGAAAAAGGCTTTAATTTCCGCAATTGTAGGTATCGATCCTTCAAATTCTTGTCTTGTAGTCTTTAACCATGACAATCATACACCCAAGCTTCCATTCCAATTAGCTTTTATGAGTCGGGTTGTTGTTCAAAATAAGACCAGCCATCAAAAAATTGTGAATGAAGGAGATTCAACGTGTATCATGTTTCTTTCTTGTTGGAAGGTGATTGGTTCTCCTCAACTGAGCTAGTCACCCACTACTCTCAAAGCCTTTGATGGAAAAGGTTTCAAAACTCACGAAATTCTAACTTCGTTACAAGTAGAATTAGTTTGCAAGATGGTGTTAGTATAAGTTAAAGTTATAGATGGAACATTAGATTATAACCTTTTACTAGGTCGTACATGAATTTATTCCATGGTCTCTATCGTTTCAACCCATTTTAGAATGATTTCTTTCCCTCAACAGGGGGGCATTGAGGCTATCAACCAAATCACCTTTTTTGCGAATAATTCTTAGACTACTTGAAGCATCCCTCTTGTGGACAAATCTCGACCACCTTATCAACATGCCAGGGTGGGATTGCTTAAGGATTCTTCCTTAATGGGAACATTTTCCTTTCCTCCTCTTCCTTTTTTGCTTCCTCATCCCGAAAACCCAAATATGGTTTCCTTTATCAACATGACCTCTTCTTGTACTACTCGATACGATCCTTGGGTAGTACCAGATGCTTCTAATATTGATACATTTGGTGACCACATGTCATTTAGTCCTATTGAACTCGAGTATAAGGCTATGTATTTGTCCTGTTTGGCACATTCTGATTTCTCCTCCTTGATAAATTGGTCAATCATTCCCGATATTATGGTTCATATTCTGATCCTTTATGTGGTACATTCTATATTGATGAAATCATCTTGGAAATCATGATGTTGGATGATGCACAATGTGATGATAATAATCACCGTTCCTCCTTGCCTAATACCTCTGAGGATAATGTTAGTGATTTCTATTCACCCAAAATCGTTGATATATCTATGAATTCCATATTTTTATATGGAATCTATGACTGCAGATAGAAGTATCTTCCCTAGACCTAGTGGCCTGGTCTAGAACAACAAAAATAAAAGACTATAAATATTTCCTTAGAGGAATTGGAGAATGGAAAGAAGCTTACTTGTGATCTATCGCAAGATATTCCCTCCTCCTGGCTAGTAAGATCCAACTGTAGCTCCGATCACTATAACTATTACCTACACAAACAATCAACACAAGACAAAGATCTACGACATCTATGTAGCATTATCCAAAAACTCTATTTAATGGATCAACATAACATTGAAATATATTAATGTAAACATAAGATAACGCATATAGGAAAATGGTATACTCTTTGTATTAATATGAAAGGGTGAGAGTATACAACCAAAAGTGGAAGCCGATCTTGTAAAGATATCCCAAGTTGACTTGTCTTTCCTTTCCACAATGTACACATCAAGGTCACCCTAATGCATGAGAATGATAACTCTCTTATGATCAAAGCAACATCATAAGGGTATGATTAGTATACAAAAGCAAACCTCCAGCTTATGGATGGAATTAAATATATAGGAGATGATGGTAGTTTATGAATTATTATCCATTTACCAATCTAGGCTTGAAAACCACTCTTGATGGGAGGGTGAGCTCAAGGCATAAGAGATGAAGTGTACAATGTAGGATCAGATAGGATTCGAAGTTCTCACACAAGGTAAATGGTTTTAACAACTCCTGGAATATTTTGGGTGAGGAAGCTTTGGGATTCTTTTTATTTTTCTTGAATTTCTAGAATCAGTGCACCCCTAACAAGGGAAAACCTGCTTGAATCAAAGCAAGTGTAGAACTGAACATACTCTTGCTAAACACAGGTCCCTAAAGGCCCATGGTGCACTAGGCCTTAAAAGCACTAGAATGAAGTATTCAAGGTCATAAACTCAGGTATTTGAGAGAGTGATGCACAATGATTTGTGTAGGGATGATGACAAGGTGTTCATGGATGTTGATTGATCTAGTTTGTAGGCCTATTGACTAGATGTGACAAAATGGCCTATAACACCTATCTATCCATGATATCGTTTCTGAGAAGAATTTATCGAATATTGAAGAGATTGTTCCTCGTGATATTTCAATTAAACCTGGAATTATCAAGAATGTGCATATTGGTGCATCTTTCTATCCCAATGAGGTCAATATCTATAAAGCCCTTTTAAAGGAATTCTGAGATGTTTCCACTTGTGTTGACACCTAATCTTTGGGATTAGGTAAATCCATGTAGATATTATAAATAGTAAAATAAAGAGAATTGGAAGATGAAGAGACATTTGGAGATGAAAACCAATATTCTCCCTCTCCATGTATATATCTATGTTCTATCTAAATGCAAAATAAAAAATCTCATTTGGAGTTACCCTCCTGGCCTGACATGGTATCAGAGCCAGGTACTAAATTAGTCTCTTTATGAATGTAACTCCTGAAATTCTATTCTAGATTATCTATTTCTTTTCCCTTTGCATTGATCTTACTGAAGGAAGAAATTTTGATGAGGATATGGTTGATGTTGGGAAAGAGTCCCCTAGGGCCAATTTTGGGGCTAAAAGCACAAGTTTTGGGGCAGAAAGCCAAAGTTTTTGTATGTAAAGTGTCAAGTCTTTGAAAATTGTGGTCATGGAGCACGTAGATGTAAAATGTAATAAAGGATTTTACCCTTTTGTTTATGTAGCTTGTGTCGGCTTTTGAAGATATACCCATGGTCTGTGGACCATGAGATTATATAAAAAGGAGAGTCTTAGAAGAGTCTAAGGCAGTTCAGTTCATTCCTTGATGGATGTAACGGGTCATTAGCAGAAAGAGCGAAGAGTCTTAGAGTAGAGGAAAGGGTCTGCAACTGTGTGCGCAGAGACCTAGGGTAGAAGTCTGCAGCTGAGTGCATGGACCCCTGCAGCTAAGTGCACATCTTAGTTTGAGTCTGTAAGAAGATCTGAAGCATTAATAAAGAAGATTATTTTGGAAATAACTATGTTTGATATACTTATTTCTGTTATGAATGAATGTGATTATGTTATAACTAATACTGGGTTTATGATTTAATGCTATATTGATGCGCGAATCCATATGTTTTACATTGTTATATGAACGCAAGTAATAATATATGCTTACACAAAGAATATCTTAATGCATGCTAAAGATACCACACACTTAAGTTGATCTAGATAATAACAAACTTAAGAGTGATTACAAAGGCGCATAAGTGGTTGATTCACCTGTTTAAGGTCCACAAAAGATAGTCACAGACCTTCGCGAAGGTCTAGAGGCTGGTAAGAGGAAGTTACATCGATAAGCCTCGAGGGCTTATCGATCTGAACGAAGGTAGAAAAAGGGTACAAAATGACATCATAACCATATCTGGGTGTGGAAACTTGGTTCCAGCATCCCCCCATACTGCTTCGGGTGAGACTTTAGTCCATGCTCCATGGATTGATGTCAAAAGGGCTATTAGTGTAGGGATTTTTTTGGCTAAACTTAATGTTGAACTTGGGTCAAGGTCCACTAAGCCAATAAATGGTTCCATTTCCAGGACCGGGATCTACATAAAGAGATGTGTGATGTCGCATCACTCGAATCCAGCTAAGAAGGAAATGGAAGATTGGTTGGATAGAAAGATCCATGAATTTGCGGCGCAAAAGAACAGGAATCTGTGATTGACGAAAGAACAGTGGTGAGATATGTATCTGTACACAGAGATACATAAAATTTTCTTTTGTTCCCTCTCGATTGAATTATACGAGTGGATCGCTAAATTGGCAGATGGCCAAGGAAGGTGGAGGCTTTACAGTCAATAGTGTGGGCCCTAGAGTTAGTGCGGAGATTAGAAGCCTCTAAAGATATGATCACACACGCTGTTGATCACTGGATTGATCATATCATAGGAGGATTTGTGATAGAGTTCGCAGTTGATACCTCGGTTAGCTACAACGAAGCAGAGCGACGATTCTTCGAAGGACCGCAAGGTAAGTACTTAAGGTCTTTGAATACTTTGATTGAAATACTCTTGTGTGAAAAGTGAGTGATGCAATTACCTTGATGTTTGGAGCTACGTGAAGTGCAAATTTATTTAGGGATAGAAAAGGAATAGGACCTGAATATAGCCCGCGGATTGAACCTCATCTCAATGACAATGAAGAAGCAGCACAGGCTTCTTTGCAGAGCACTGTTTAGCTAATAAGGTGAGGGTTTCCATGAATACCACATCCAACCACACCACCTCCATCTTCACCTTCACCTCATACAACTTCGCCCGCACTACAACCACATCCACCACCATTTAGTATGGAAAATTCAGTAAAATTTCCCGTTTTCAAGGGTTTGGGGAATGAGGACCCGGACCAATTTTGGTTCATCGTGAAGGCTGTATGGGAATCCCAAGGCATTACAAATGATCAGATGAAAAAATCTACATTGGTCACTGCTTTACACGAACGCGCATTAACATGGTACATTAAGTACTACATTGCTAACCCGATGGCTGCATTGGTGGACATTCAGACTGCACTAAATAAGGAATTCAGTAGGCCCAAGTCTGAAGCACAGTTAATCATGGGATTCAGAGAAATCATGATGAAGCCTCGAGAGACACCCTACAAGATGGATGAGAGATTGAAGTGCAAGATACACAAAGCTGACATGAATCTTACGGATGGGCAGCACCACGAATGGTTTGTGGCTTCGCTCTTGCTGCATCTAAGGGTTGCTTTATCACAACAAAATATTGGGATTGAGGTGGAGGTCCTGGAGATTGGGATGAGATTACATGAGACACTGATTCAAGATGATGCTTTAGGAGTTAAGCAAATTAACATGGAGTTGCATAACCTTTGCCTATAATTCGAAAGTTTGAAGAAGAATAGAGCAACTCGGCCAGAGGTGCATGGAGAGGTTTGGTGTTTGAAATGTAAGAGTCAGGGGCATGATAAATATCATTGCCCTGTTTTCGAGAATTATGTTGTAGGGGGAGGGTCGATGCCTCTAAGACTAGAAGCTTAAGCCAGGCCAAGTGTAGGGCCCTTGCTATGATGTGCTATCTATTAGGTAGCTGGAAGACATGAGACATATAATTGCCACTTGTTGCAAAAATTTGTACAGACACCATAACAACTCTTCTGCAACTTCTTCCAATTAGTAGGTCATGATTAGCATACTTTCTGAAGTTATGAGTTAATGACGGAGAGAACTCTTGCATATTGAGTGTAGATAGAAACTAGGCTTCTGGATCAAGGTGCTGGGGGACTGTAAGGAGGATATTTAGGGAGTGGATGAGGACGAGGTGGAGGAGGACCTGCGAGAGGTCAGGGGTAGGTTATTTGATATAATTGTGGAGGACCAAGACACTATGTGCTAGAATGCACGAACTCGACATGCCTGTCGTGTCGATACTGCACTCAGTTTGACCATGCAATAGAAGACTGCCATGTACTAATAGCTAAGATGCGCGAAAAGGGCACGCAACCTCAACATCTTATGTAGAACCTGTAGACGATGAGGGTTGAACCCCGCGAAGAGGACCCCAATGTGAATATTGTGCTGCAAAGTGGAATGAAAACTAGTGAAGATAAGGGAAAGTGACCTGGAGAAGGTGAATCGGTCCGCAAAACTCCAGAAAAGGAGGTTGGCTTTGATTTGGAGCACACAAAGGAAACATTCATGGAAGAAATGAAAAGCTTTGTTGAGGCTTCTACCTCAAGGATTCAGATAAGAAGTCTAAATAAATGGGCCCATCCATGCTTACAAACTTTTTGGAGACCAGTATGAAGTTGCTATGTGATAGTAAGGCCTTAAAGGGATTATAGGAGTTGATCAATAAATGTGTTGGTAATACTCCTGATGGACCGCACGTGTACAGGAAAATTGGTAAGCATAAGGCAAGACCAGGGTGTGAGATGAGGCTCATTGTGCAAATAGGAGAATATGAAATGGACCAAGTTATTTTGGATCAATAAATGTTTTTCCTAAATAGACATGGAAGAGAATGAGGAGACCTCCACTGCAGTGGTGTCCTATTTAATTGAGGATGGAGAATTAACAAAAGATTATCCCCATGGGAAGATTACAGGGAGTGATAGTGGATATTGAAGGTGCAGACGCGTTTGTCGATTTTGCAGTGATAGAGATTGTGGATGACAAAAATACCTACCTTGCACTCCTTGGGATTGACTAGGCTATTGACATGAATGAGGTGATAAATTTGATGAAGCGGATAATGTCATTTGAAATAAAATCACTCAACGTGGTAGTACCGTTGGACCCTACAGAAGGACCATGCTATACTGAACCAATTCACGATTATGAAACAAATGATGATTTCTACTATATTTATAAGATAACGCCACGATATCAATATTGGGTGAATCTGCCAGTAGATGGATGTATTGCTTGGGACAACAGGAGCTCATGCACATCAGATTCAGATGAGGAATTGAAACACTGGCAAAATTGATTGCACAAAGCGTCTACGCTGCGGTGCAACATGATTACCAAATCATTGTGCTGCGTATCATCAGAGGTAAGAAGTCTGCCTTATTATGATGGTTTAACTGACGTTGATAAATTTCTTGATGTGTTTGAAAGGGAAGTGGCAGAGAAGCATCACTTCCAAGCCTTGGACTTGGTGCTACGTGCTACGTCTGCAAGATGGTGGGGTACGCATAAAGGGAATTTCAATGGATTTTGCGAATATAGAAGAATGATGAGGGTGCGGTTTGGTCACCCAAAGGTATGATTGATGGATAAATATGATGAGAGGAGTGATCCACGTGATCACATAGCTAAGTGGATTGATGCTTATGGAGAAGAACCGCAACCAGAGTGGGTCAATATGTTTTTTCACACCTTGGATGTAATACCTATGAATTGGTACTTGGAGACAGAGCTCTGCCATGACAAAGACAAATGGGATATTTTGAAATAGGGATTCTAGATGACATTCAACTTATAAGATGGATTTAGTGCATTGATGAAGTGTTGCAAGAGATTAAAGCCGTGATCTTTAGAATACTACAACATCCCTTGTATTGAATTCAACAAAATTGGACCACTCAGTTGTGCCATGTGCTGGAGTACTACAATGTGACCATTGAAGAGGAAGATGAGGATCCAAGGAACGTTAAAATCCTAGAGACAGAAGGTCACCATGAAGTTTAGGGGCGACATATACAGAATACAGATATCACCACATGGCTGAAAATGAGACAAGTGAACATTGGGACAGAGGTGGAGCTAAAGTTTGCGAAGATAGGGGACTACTGGGATGATGCTACGATGGATAAGGTCACTGAATTGCTTCATGAGTACTAGGATTTGTTCCCTACAAACTTTTTAGACCTGAAATGGATTATATGCGATTTAGGAGTGATGAGGATAACATTGAGACTAGACGTGAAGCCTGTGAAATAATGGACATATCGCCCCAATCCTAAGTACAAAGAAAGGGTCCGCTTAGAGTTGGATAAAATGTTAGCGACAAGAATCATTGAACTAGTGGAGGAGTCTGATTGGGTCAGTCCAATGGTAGTTCATGAAAAGAAGCAAAGGATTAAATAAGGATATGCATAGATCTCAGGAAGCTGAATGACGCTTGTGTTCACGATCCTTTTACAACTCCATTCACCGATGAAGTTTTGGATAATGTAGGAGGAAAAAAAATCATATTCATTCACTGATGGGTTCTTGGGGTACCATAAGATCAATATCGTGCTGGAAGATAGGAGTAAGATGACCTTCATGATTGAATGGGTATGCTTTCAGTATACTGTAATGCCTTTTGGATTGAAGAACACACCGGCGATCTTTTCGCACGTAGTCATCGCAGCATTCAAGGACTTCATTCAAAAGTTCTTAGATGTATACTTTAATGTTTGGATGTTGTTTGGGATGGTGAAGCGCAATGTAGCTAGTCTATGGTTGATGCTGGATATATTCTAGAGGTATCAAATTGTGCTAAACTTGAAGAAGCTGTATCTATTTTGTGTCCCTTTCAGAATCTTGCTGGGTCATGTAGTATGCAGACAAGGATCAATGGTGGATCTATCTAAGATCATAGTTATAATAAATTTGGAGGTGCCACAAAGTGTCAAACCACTACGTGTTACGCTGGGGCATATTGGTTATTACCGAAAGTTCATCAAGAGTTATGCCTAGATTACCATGCCAATGCAAAAACTGATGAAGAAGGATGCTACATTCTATTGGAATGAAGAATGTCAACGAAGATTGGATGTGTTAAAATAAAAAAGGGTCACCACGCCAATCCTAGTCTTCCCGCATTGGAAGAAGGAATTCCATGTGCATATGGATGAGTCATGTATTGCGTTGGGAGCAGTACTGACACAAGCCGGTGAGGGACAGTTGAATCACCCTATCACATTTGCAAGAAGGAAGCTATCTAAGGCTGAGAAGAATTATTCGACAACAGAGCGCGAAGGTTTGGCTATGGTGTACGTGGTCCAGAAGTTTAAACACTACTTGTTAGGTAGACACTTTAAGATGTATACACACCATTCTACATTAAAGTACCTAGTCAATAAGTCTGTGTTGGGGAGGGAAAATATGAAGATGGATATTGTTGTTCCAGGAATATGATTTTGAATTCATTGTGAAGCCAAGGCTATTAAATGCAAGGCCAAACCATCTGTCACACATTGAAACAAGTGAGGAGCCCACTAATTTGGAGGAAGGACTTCCTGATGCGTAGCTCTTTGTGGTTCACATCGCAGATAATCATTTTGCAAACATTATACAATTTCTGACTGCAGGAACGACTCCAGAAGGATACACCTGTCAACAAAAGAAGGAATTGGTGGTGCGCATGACAAATTTTTCTCTTATTTCAGGTCACTTGTATAAGATGGGAGTGCATGAGATATTGCAACATTATGTGCCTGAGTTTGAACAAAGAATCATCCTAGCCGAAGCTCATGGAGGGGCCGCGGGAGGACATTATGCAGGAAAAGCAACAACACAATTTTTTTTACACACTAGGTTGTGGTGGTCGACATTGCATAAGGATTCCAAAGCTTATTTTAGAGCATGTGATGCATGTTAGAGGATGGACAGGCCATCACGGAAGGATGAGCTACCTATGAATCTTCCAGTGTCATTGTAGCCATTTGAAAAATGGGCAATTGATTTTATAGGACCAATTCAACCTCCAGGAAAGAAGACGGGTGTGCAGTATATCATCACTACGATTGAGTATTTGACCAGATGGGCAGAGGCACAACCCATGAAGGACTATACAAGGAAAACAACCATGAATTTCCTATTTGAATATGTGCTGACTAGGTTTTGTTGCTCGAAGATTTTGATGAGTGGTCGTGGTATGCATTTCCTTAATGAAACGATCAACGCTCTGATAGAGGAATTCCAAATTTATCATCAAAAGAGCATGCCATATCACCCATAGGCTAATGGGATAGTTGAAGCATTTAATAAGATATTGGAGAATGCGTTGACAAAAGTTTGCAATTGTTGGGTGCAGGAATTGCGCTTAAGCAAACTCCTCAACACTTAATTGTCAACCCGGGGGTTTCATAAACTTATAGACGAAGCACAGGAAATGCCATAAGTGGTATGAAATTTTCCTATTCCTATTCCTACTTCTTAAAGGAAATGTTTGCAAAATCAGACAAAAAACAATCTTGAAGGTAATTGACACCAAAGAAAATCTAGTGTTGGAATGTGAAAGAACATTTTTCAAGTAAATCAAGTATAGGATTTTTCACACAAATGGAAGCAATCTTAAATGATAGAATGAAATGGTATGTTTACCTTTAGATAGATGGTTAAAAGTCTAACAAGTGGGCCTTATAGAGATCTGTTTTCCTCTTGATCTTCCTTCTACAAAGAACCTGTTCTTGTACTATTGCAATCTGCTTGCACTAGTGTAGGTATAGTGCCTCTGTGTAAAAGTATCTTTTACCTCCCTTACTAAAGATTTATGTATTTCTAGAGGTGTTCTAAGCCTTAGCGATTAGAGCACTCTATTTCTATGACAAGGGACCATCTCTTGCACCAAGGCAATGTTTCCTTCACCAAAGTTTCCAATTTACTTTCGAAAAGATTGAAAGACATGCTGAAAAGAATTACAATTGCAAACGAAATTTTGAGATAAATTATTTATGGAAAAGAAATGCTTTAATTAATTAAATCTTGCAATGGAAGTAAACTTCATGAAATGAAAGCAACTCAAAGTAATCAAAGTAGTAGTCTATGTAATCTTCATGTATCAGCTAGCTTCGACAATCCAGTTAAAATGTTTCTGTTCTTTGTTCATAAGTCTTAAAATGCAAGTATAAAGTGTCTATGATAAGTTCATGTAATCATTCTCAAATCCTTCAGAAATGCACTCTTAATGTTAAGGATGATTACTGAAATTAATAATAGATTTGCTTGCAGAAACAACTTAAAATGGTAAGCAGTAAGAGAAATGCAATATTTGTTGTAAAAGGAATAACTGAACCGAAGTGCAGGAAACTACATGCATTGGTACAGGAAGAGGCTTCCTGCACAATCCCAGTGGAAGAAATCAAGACCAGAATTGCAAGTAAAGAAATGCAAGAATGAATTACAAGAAAGAAATAAACTCAATCAAATTCCAAGCCATGGATCCACTCACACTTTACTACGAACTATATTTAAATCAGAACTTTAGAAGTAAATATAAAAAATGTTCACACCTCGCAACTGCAAAGGGAAATATTCACACAGTCTTTCCAAATGACAAAAGCACAAGGGTAAATGAGGATTGCTAGCTAGTTCTTCCTGCAATCTACATTTTATACATTCTTTTGGCCTTAGCCGTCTTCCACTAATTACAGTCATTTTCCTATTCAGGACTTTTGCCCAAATGGAATAACAAAAAACATTACAAAATCGGCTATCAGTTATAATAGAATGTGTACTTTGCTAGTCGTGGACCATCCTTGGAAAGCATCCCTGACTGTGTGCCACTGATATCCATCCTCCGTTAATCAGCAACCGAACTTGGAGTCATGGATCAAAACGTCTCGGTGGAAATATTTAGCTTACCGAAATCTCAGAAGAATCATCATTGGTAGTGCAGGAATCTGCCTGCACTGATCATGCTAACTCATAATTAACACTTAGTTTCTCAATTACTTCTATCAAATTAACATAAGTTACAAGAGGTACTTAATAGGCATGAAATCTATGTAAAAATGATTAACAAAGAACTTTAATAAATCATAATGTAAGATACGAAGCATATGCAGGAATAGGTAGTTATCTTGGACTAGTGCATGAAAGAGAGGTTTAATTCGAGATAAAACAAAGGTTAATGTTTATAGAAATGGGGTAAAAATAAAGAAATTTGGAATACCAACATCCTCCCATCCATAAGTTGTTGTGTGTCCTCACACAACATTTTACCTTCTGCCAAAAATCCTCGAAAAAATGAGTGGCCAGCTCTCAATCCTGAACTTCAATGCTTATTCTTGCTTCCACTATATTCGGCATTTTACCTCAGACTCTTCTCAGCTGATTAGTTACCTTCTTGAGGCATTTGTAGCATTTGGAAGCTCAATACTTACATACTTTTACTTGTTTCTTCTGCCTTTTTACCTCTGCAAGTAGTTCTACCTTGCTTTGTTTCTGCCAATTTTGCTCCTTCATGACTTGGTTCAAAGCCTCCAAGTCATGAACTTGCTTCTCCAAATCTATTATTCTGCTATTGGGTAGAGAGTGGAGGGTATCGTGCTCAAGTATTTAGGTGTAAATGTCTTCTCTGTAATGAACTTGAAATAGGTCCCATCGTTGTCAAGGTCAAGGCCATTCAATGTCTGCATTATGATGTTGTTGAAGGTTTCTCCACTTAGGGTTTCCTTGTCACCGAGGGTTTTGATGCCCTCAATGGCCTTCATGCCAAGGGTTTTAGTACCTTGTGCACTCAATTCCACATGGTTTTCAATGCCCTGTTCTTCCAGTTCCTCAGGGGATTCAATACCCTGTCCATTTGACCCAGCAGGGGTTTCATTACCTTGTCTTTCTAAAACAGTAGGGGTCTCAGTACTCCATTCTTCTAAAATAGTAGGGGCTTCAATACCTTATTCCTGAAAATGATTGATGGTTTCAATTTCCGTTCAATGAAATTATCAAGGATCTCTATATGATGTTCCTCTTCATCCTCATGACCCTCTACTTGGACTTCACATGTAGTCATTGTCGTCTTCCTCTTCCTTAATCTGCTGACAAAAGTTGACAACAATATGTTGTCTTCCGTGTTCTCTTCATCTTCCACAACGTGTGCCACTGCATCTGCAAGCATTGAACGCTTATGAACTTTAGGGGAAGCTTGGGGTGATTCATCAATTATAATCAGACAGCTTGGGCAATTCATCACTTGAGAGGCCGTCTTCTTCCTCACCGCAGTTCTGGTATTTCTCTTCTTAGCCGAGGGTGGAGTGTTTTTGACAGTCTTCCTCCCTGCTTACACCAATGTGCTTTCACCTTTTTGCTCAGTAGGAGATGATTTCTCTGCTTTCCTTTTCTTACTTGTACTCATGCTAGCAGACCTCCTTGCACTCCTTGCCTGAAACTCTTTCAAGAATGCTCCCCAAGTTACTCCTTTTTCTTCTAGATTCTTCTTGACTAGGATTGTGATAAGCCCATGATGGTATAGCTTGCTTATAACTTGGCTTGCATTCCCACTCTGCATGCACTTCACCATTTTCTCAAGACTTATGAGTAGGTAGTAAGGGAAATTAATCAGTTTTCTCGACTCGAAGTGCAACAATGATATACGAACACCAATGTGTAACATCCCTCACCAGTCATGAATTTTTGTAGTATGAGCAAGAGGTCTCACCACCTCCCAATCATGGTACTCTATGGAAGTCCCTTGCTCCAATCAACCTTAATCTTCTTATCAACCAAGAACCGGTGCCATCGTTTCCTCCCGAGTTGCTCCTTTCTAAACCAATTCTCCCTTGTAAGTGGCAAGACTGTAGCTTGCGCAATAGGTTCCTTTGTGACTTCGAACTTCAACGAGCTGATCCTCACTTGGCCTCCTTTGAATGTATTCACGAACTCTAGTACCACAACCATGTCGAACCCGTCAAACTTATATAAAAATGTTAGGAACCCAGATTCTTGCAATAGTGAAAGACTGTTACGGTATTCTATGGTTTTCTCAATCTCCTACAAAGACAATGGCTCACTCCTTACGGGTGCCATGTCGAACTGCACTTCACCCTTTCCAGTCACAACCTCGAAAGAATTCCAGCAAGTGACACCAACGCTTGCCAAGAGCTTTATGCCAGAGGTTCGTCACCCTCTGTCTTTTCAGTCCCACTCACCTGGTCATGATGAAAACAACTCTTCGTATTAGGTGCAGATTCGTATCAACCCGCTGCAGGTGAGTCATAATGATTGGGTGTAGTGGAGGTTTATGCGGTGGGGGCGCAATGGTTACAATGATCGAGTTACGAGGTAAGGTAATAATGAACAAGCAATGCAAAATTATTTCAAGGAAGGTGAATACAGGCTATCGGACAACAGTACTATCCCATAGTCTGCCTCATAATTTAATCAAGACATACTTCAGCACTTATTAAAAAATTTAGATTTCATAACCCTATACACCTTGCACTTTAAATTTTTTTCCTAAGTCAGTAAATGATTAAATAGAGTATTAATTGAAACATGCAATGCTATGATATATCAGTACTCATGTGCAGGAAAATAAAGATCCATAAACATCCTTTATAAGACACTCCTGGATTGTGTGAATTTTATTTTACACTTTCTTTCACAGTCATCTGCGTTCTTGCACTGAACCTACTTGCACTGTGTCGTGCTTGCACTGCACATCTTACACTAGGGACTTTTACCAAAACTAAAAAAATCTGATAGAACACAATTATGTAGCTGGAGTAGATTTTTTTGCATCAATATACAAGAAAAGTTTTATGCACCATCCTTTGGCGTTTGACGAGCATGCCTTCTAGATTGACTACATCAAATTCTATAGTAAATTTATGAGGTAATAAATAAGTTGGAAGGGGTAAAAAAAATTTTGAATGGGAAGGAACATTGCATGGATTCTAGAAACAATATAACCAAGGGGGAGAAACAAAATGGGATGTGGAAAAATATTCAAGGGAAAAGAGGGATTTTATGAAATTGGCCAAGGGTAGTTTTCATAGAAGAAAGGGGAAGGTAATTCATTGGGGATTTTGGAAAATAAACTAGTGGGAATTTTTGAAATGGGAAATAGAAGAAAGGAAAATTTTTTATCTTGAATTATGCCTACACTGGAGCAGGAAAAAGTAATTGCAGCGGGAAGTGAGCATTTACTTGAATAAAAATTTCCATGCTAGTTACCCCAAACTTGAGTATGTGCTCGGTTTCGTGAACCTGCTTCCTCTTGGTGGCAGCCAACATATCTAAAGATCAAGTAACATTCCATTTTTATTAAAATTTTGGTCTTCCTGCATGCTAGTTTTCAGGTTGATCCTTCTACAATCATGTCAGTTAACTGATTTTCATAATTACGGGATTTTTTTTTTTCTTTTTATACTTTTTATTTTTGTCAGTTTTTTTTCTTTTATTATTTTTTTATTAAGGACAAGAAGGAATAAAATCTTCGACAGGTTGGCATTACCACCTACCAACTCCTTTTTAAACGGTTGTTGGACTTGCTGCATGAAATCTCCTTTAATAAGGGGCTAAAAATATACCTTCAATCTATTACCGTTTACAAGGAACACAGAGTTCCGTCCATCAATAGTTTTGATTTCTACCACTCCATTTTCGAACACTTTGACCACCTCATAGGGTCCCATCCAGCATGTATGGAATTTTCCTTTAAAATATTTGAATCTAGAGTCGTAAAGGAGTACCCAATCACCTAGTTGGAACTGCTTCTTCTAAATGGACTTGTCATGCCACTTATTGTGCTTCTGTTGAACTAAGATGTTGTTATGAACATCATCACTTCAAAATTCATCTAACTCATTCAAATGTAGAATACATTGTTGCTGTGCTTCAAAGAGATACAACCCCAATTGGATTGCATTCCTAAAAGTCTTGATCTAGAATTCTATCGGCAACAAGACTTGTTTTCTGTACACCAGCTCATATGATGTGTGTCTTGTGTTGTTTCTCCAAGTGGTTCGATATGCCCATAATGCTTTCGGTAATTTGTCAGCCCAATCCTTTCTATACATATTTACCATTTTGTGAGGATGGACTCAATCACTTGATTCGTGGACTCCACTTGACCATTTGCTTGCGGGTGATATGGTGTAGATTTTCTGTGCCATATTTTGTACAGCTCCATCACACCCTGTATCAGATTAGAAATAAAATGTGGTCCATTGTCAGAAAAAATTTCTCTGGGCACACCAAATCTAGTAAAGATTTTAGTAAAAATAAAATCAACAACAACTCATTCAGTAGAAAAAGAAATATCTTTAGCTTCTACCCATTTTGTAACAAAATCTATACAAACCAAAATATGCTTTTTATTTGGTGATGTTGGATTTATTGGCCCTACGAAATCAATAGCCCATTTTCCAAAAGGCTTAATCATAAACTGGGGAGATAAAGGTATTTCATTTGTTTGATTAGGCTGGCCAACTCACTAACAACTATCACACCGCTTGACATATTGTTTGGCATCCTTAAACAAGGAAGGCTAAAAATAGCCAGCTCGTAACACTTTGTATGCAATCTGCTTATCAGTGAAGTGACCCCCACAAGGTTCATCATGGGTAGATTTTAAAATATCAAACACTTCTTCCTCTGTTACACATGTACGGATAATGAGATCTACTTCAGTGTAAAAGAGGTCTCCTTGGATCCAAGAATATGCAGCGCTTTTCTGTATGATATTCTGCTTTCCATGAGCAGATAAGTGAGGTGGTAATTTTCCAATGACTAAATAGTTAATTATGTCAGAAAACCATGGGGATTTTTTTGACACAACAAAAAGATGTTCGTCAGGAAAATCATCATCAACGGGAATTGCTTCACCAGGATTATTTAACCTTGAAATATAGTCTGCTACTACATTTGATTTTCCTGGTCTATCAACAATTGTAATATTAAATTCCTATAACAATAGTAACCACCTAGTCACTCTACCACTAGTTAATGGTTTATTCATCAAATATCTTATTGCAGAATGATCAGTATGCACAAATACTTCATATCTTGTAATATAATGTCTGAATTTATTAATGGAAAAAATTACAGCTAAAAACTCCTTCTCGGTAACCGTATAATTAAGTTTGGCGGATGACAAGTTTTTACTAATGAAATAAATAAAATAATATTGTTTATCTTCTTCTTGTCCTAAATCTGAATTAATAATAGTATCTGAGGCATCAGAGGAAATATGAAATGGCAGGGACCAATTTGGTGCTCTCAAAACTGGTGCCTAGACTAATTTTTCCTTCAATGTCTCAAAGGACTGTGGGCATGCTATGGACCAAGAAAACTCACTATCCTTATCCAAAAGTTGGAAAAGGGGGGTATCTATCCTTGAGAAATTCTCAATGAATCTCCTATAGTAGCTCGCATGTCCTAGAAAACCTCTCACTTCCCTTTTAGTTTTGGGTATAGGAAGACTCAAAACGACTTCTATTTTTGCAGGGTCAACCTGGATACTTTTGTCGAAAATAAGATGGCCAAGAACCACCCCCACCTTGCACATTAATTTGCATTTATTTTCACTCAAGGTGAGATGAGATTCTTGGCAGCGAAGAAGCAATTTTTTTAGATTCTTGAGGGCTTCCTGAAATGAATCACCAAACATGGAGAAGTCATCCATATATATTTCTACACACTCAAGGTCATAAAAAATAGCCAAGACTTCCCTTTGAAAGGTAGTCGGGGCATTACATAGCCCAAAGGGAAGCACTTGGTGAGAAAATGTACCCCATGGACATGTAAAAGTGGTTTTCTCTTGATCCTCGGGTGCTATCTATATCTGGTTATATCCGCTAACGCCGTCTAGAAAAGAAAAGTACTTCTTACCAGCAAGGGTATCGAGTACCTGATCGATGAAAGGAAGGGGGAAGTAATCTTTGAGAGTGGCCTTGTTCAATTCTCTATAGTCAATACAAATGCACCATCTCCCATATTTTTTTCCGGACTAATGCTAATTGAGAGACCCACTAGCTATCAGAAATGGGATAGATAAAATCAGCGTCTAAGAGTTTTTGCAATTCTTCCTTTACAATGTCTCTTAGAGTTGGGTTTGTTCGCCTTTGGTGTTGTCGGACAGGTCAGGCTCCATCATGAATATAAATATGGCATGTACAAGTTTCAGGAGGGATGCCTTTCATATATTCATAACCCCATGCAAAGGCATCAAGATGGTTTCGCAACAAATTCACAAGCCATTCTTGCTGGGAAGGATCCAAGTCTGAACTGATATACAAAGATTTACCTAGACTAAACTCAACAAGAGTGGTATCAGGATCAAGAGTACAAAAAGGTGTCTCTAGAGATGGTGGTGATGGAGGTAGAGAGTCATATCTTTCTTAAAAAGCTAGACTAAAAATCTGACTCAATGACTGAAAATTAGGCATGGTGTCTAAATTGTTGAGGATGTCTTGAATATCACCCTCCTGCAAGGACTCAGCATTCTGATGTATCAAGGAAACAGGCTCAGTCTCCTCATCACTACTGTAGTTTGACTATAAAGTGTCTTGGAGCTCCTAAATGGATCTAGCGAGTGGATACAAGGTCACCTTCTTCCTGGAATCTCCATGGGAAATATACATATCATCAAAATGACATCCTATATAAGCATCGGCCATAGGAAGCCATGGTCATCCCAAGATCAAGGGAATTCCTCCCACAGGATTCTTTGGTTGAAGCACAATGAAATCTGTGGGATATTCCCAAGAGTCTAGGGAAACATCCACATCATCCAGCACCCCTTTTGGCTTGATTTTATATCTATCTGCTAGTTCAAGCACAGTGGGAGTAGGACGAATATGGACCAATCCAAGTTGATCAATAGTTTGCTTGGTCATAAAATTAATGGCTGCCCCTAGGTCTATAATCACATTGGAGACAAGGAAATCACCTATCTGTGCATACACCCCGTCATTAACTCTGCTGCCCTACCAACAAATTGAATAGTTTGAGGTTCCAATCTTCTCCTTCGTAGCTTCTTGAGACAAAGTTTCCTAATTATTTTTGTACAAGTGGGGATCTATTTAATAACTTGGATCAAAGATACCCTTATGAAAAGGTTCCTAAGCTCAGAAGCTAGGCTAGACTTAGGAATGGGGTCTTTTGTCTCCATAACTAACCTATCTCGATAGGGAGGTCGGTTGGAAGAAGATGGAAAGGGATCATAAGGTACAGGGATAGGCTGAATGGTGTCATATTCTTCAGAATGGTCAGGAGTTTCCTCTTCTCCTTTCTCATTGATAATCACCATAGGCTGCTTTTTATTTTCTGAGGTTACTACCTTCCCTGATCTCAATTGGAGATCATTCAATCCAACTGGCATAGACTAATATCTAGATGAAGAAAGTGGGTTCATATAATGGATCATTTGTACTAATTTATTATTGGGGTTGGGTAAAGGTTGAGCAGGTAGCTGAGAAGGTCGAAACGGTGGAGGTAAAGGTAATGGTGGCATAGGTTGACTCAGTTAAGGTAATGATGGTTGTGGCATTAGGTAAGGTGCATATGTAGGAGGGTATGATTGCATAGGTGCAAGATAGGAATGATGTGAATGATGTGAATGGTTTGGACCTCTCCATCCTTGTTGCCAATATTGGGAGGGTTGTCCATACTAATATTGGTTCCCATGCAACCAATGTTGAGAGTGACCAATGTTAGGATAGGAATATGAGTGTGCATTATAACTAAAAAAATGTGGTGGAGGTTCAAGAACCATACCTGAACTTACCTAAGGCCAATTTCTTCGTTCTCCCATAACATGTAGTGATTCAACTTCAGGATGTCCTCCCTCAAGTATAGCTTTAAGCCCAAGTATGGAGGGACATTTTTCTATATCACAACTCTCTCACAGATTGCACATTTATTAGTTTCTTTAATATCGAGAGGACATTCTCTTAAAGGATGCTTTCTTCTACATATTGGACGTAAAATAGAGAATGACTCTTGCTCATCTACAAGTTTTAGCTGAAACTTCAAAGAGTCTATTTGTTTACTAACATTATTCATTATTTCAATTTTCATATTGTCCATTTTGTTTTCTAATCCAATAATCATAGCATCAGTAGATTCAGTTTTCCTATTTCTATTCCGAGTTCCTTTACTGGATCCATGTTGGTTCCTCGATGTTATAGACATTTTTGTGCCTTACAGCATTGAGCATGAAATCTCCATAATCAAGGGATCCAAAGTCCCTAAACTTGTTGTTCCTACCCCTAGAGGAACAAGGCCAGCTAACCACAGCAATTCATAGAAGTTCTCCACCTGAAAACACTCAAAAACAAGCCAATTCTGGATCATGTCAACTGCTCCACTGAGCATCTACGCTGAATGTCAACTGCTCCACTGTCTACCTGCGTTGAATGTCAACTCCAACAAAGGCTACCTGCGCTGAGCGTAATTGGACAAGTGGCAGGCTCATTCCTCAATGTGTCAATGCCCAGGAAGCTTCCAAAATGACACTTGTATCAGGGAATTTGACTGGTGATGAGTAAGAGGTTCAAAATCTCCAAGTGGAAGCAAGAACCTCCAAGTGGACTCAAGAACTGACAGAGGGAGAGGACACTAGTCAGATCTCAAGCTGACTCATCCTCTCTCCAAACATCTATATATGGATCTCACCTCCATGAGATCTAGAGGCTGGAATTTTGTTATTGCAAAGAATTGCTGTTGGTTTGAGACTGGAAACATTGGGTGCTTAATGCTTTGAAGGGAGCTGAAGAAGGAATTCCATTCTGCTGGGAAGGAGATGCTGGATTGGAGCCCTTTGGGTTGTATCTCTTCCTGAACCTTGTTATCAATCAATAAAGCTATCTTGGTTTTCTCCTATATACTGGTGTATTTATATGATTGCATTAGTGTATTTGATTTACTTCTAATCCTGAATCATTTATGAATATGAATATTTGCCTTTGTGTTGTGTTCTTCTCTTGTCGCAAGTAGCTGTTCTCTTGTCACAGGTAGCTGTTCTCTTGTGATCTCGTGGGAATCAAGTAGCTGTTCTCTTGAGCAAGCGAGGAGGCAAGTAGCTGTGAACACCCAAAGGGAAGAGGATCTAGATCGAGGGACAAACGGAAGACAACGGTAAGTCTATCAATCTCCCCTCTTTCACATTTCATAAAGGAAGAAACCAAAATAGCTGTATCTGTTTGTTGCTAAGGCTCTGTCACACCTTAGGTGGATAGGATCGTCCTGCATAGGCATTTTTCCCCACAACAAATTGGCGACTCCACTGGGGACGAATTTGTTTATTCATTTTATTTGTGTTTCTGTCATTTGTTTACTTCATAGACTCAACAACAACAATCGAACTGCTTCTGCAAAGTAGACTGTTGCTGCCTTGATCCTTCACTGGATTTTGTCTATGATCTGAACAATGGACTCACAAATGACTTGATGATCCTTTGTGATAGTCTTTAGTACCCTCTCAAAGCATCCCTTTGTTTATACCTTGCTTGTGTTTCTGATTTGGCCTGAAACAGTTGATTTTTGAGCATTTTGTGACCCAGAACCCAAGGGAAACGAGAGTTTCTCTTTCAGCGCAGGCACTGTGAAGGCAGTCTGCATTTCAACGCAGGTCCCGTGAAGGCTACCTGCACTGAATGTCAACTCCACAGTGTTGGACTTGCGCTGAACCAGTTTAGCCTTGTGCAGCTGGGGTTCTTTGCTGTCTGTTGCCCTGTTTTGATCTCTGTTTTTTGCAGCCTTTAACCAGCATAGGTACCAGTCTTATAAACCCTTTTCTTTGCTTAGATTCTGCCTCCTTTTGTACAAAAATATTGTGAATGTTTTTATGTGTTTTTGGCGTCATTTACAGTTTTCCTTTGCATGAGTAAAGTAGTCATCCTGTAGCCTTTGATTCAGATCTAATTGATTGTGATCTTAGAAGAGAGTTCATTGGCTGTTTGCAGATTGATTATAGATTTACTTTTGCTTATTGGTTTGAATTTGTTTCTTTTGAAGTGTCAAAACAAGTCTTTATTTCGAAAATCGTTAAGTGTTGTAATCTCTTCTATCTTCTCTGATTTCGAAAAGTGAACTTGTTTGTATTGATCATTTTAAAAGCAAATTCAAAGTTGTACAAAAAGCTTTCTTTGTAGGCATTTATACTAAGAAAGTGGAAAACAAACACCTGCATTGTGCATTTTGCATTTGATAAGTTTGCATGATTGATTTAGGAAAGAGTGCATTAGAGTGTGCTGATTGCTCTTTGAGAAAAGATAGTGTCTTTCTTTTCCCTTAGTAGCTAGGATTTTCAAAGTTGAAAAGATAATAAAGCTTGCTTATCATCTTAGACTGCATTTAGGAATTTGTATCATACATCTCGTGGTGAACCTTGAAAGAAAAAATTTAAAAAGATCAACCTAAAATAAACTGAATAAACCTAACAACGCTTTGTAACATAATGCACAACATAGAGGTCTAGGCTAGAGACGTGTTCCGGCGTCGTTAAACCTAGTGACTGTCGATCTCGGGGAAGGTGGGTGATTCCTCCTGAGGGACGATAGCGCTAATACGGATTGTGCTCCCACGTACCATCGCGTATATATTGGGAGACCCCTATAGGTATATATCCTTTATCCTTAGGAAGCCGTGTCGGCCGCCCTACTGATCGCAATGCGGTGAACACAACATTCACGAAGATCGACCGCCCGTACCCTAAAACGTATTCTGCGGTTTTGCGAAAAGTTTGGCACACCCTCTGCCTAGATCTCCAGAGCAGTTCCTTTTGGCCTTTTTCAGACTCTATAACAGAAAAAGTCCATCCGAGCATTTGTCACTTCGGGCTCGTTAAAACATCGAAGGAGACTAGAGTCATCTTTAGCTTTTTCTCGACTCTTTAAAAGTGAAAAAGCAAAGTTGTGTCTAAAGCGTCGTTAACAATTTATTTTAAATGGAACAATCACCCTTTAAT
Source organism: Pinus tabuliformis (assembly GCA_031772625.1). Classification (NCBI taxonomy): domain Eukaryota; kingdom Viridiplantae; phylum Streptophyta; class Pinopsida; order Pinales; family Pinaceae; genus Pinus; species Pinus tabuliformis. The sequence goes on along the minus strand of CM062820.1, from coordinate 1,336,312,208 downwards.
CCTGCTTTGATCTTTAGGTTGAAAAGATGGAGCACACCAACCAAGGAATTCCTCTTGGTGGAAATCCTAGTCCCTTCTCCTCTTGGGGAGATGTTGGTGCACCCCACATGGCCACATTGTCGCTTCCAGGACTGACAATTGGCCTACCAGTATGGCTCTTTTCAACCAATGTCGTTCAGAATTCCACCATTCCTGAACAATCGAGTCAACAGTTAGATCAGACAAGAGTTGCCTCCCAGCCTTCCACTTCATCTTCCTCCCCTCCTTCCTCTTCGCTTGACAGAACTGGTCGAACAAAAAACCGAGTTCCTAAGGAGAAGAAGGAGAAGAAGAAGAAAGAAAAGAAGAAGAAGGAGCCTAAGGCGACTGGGGGCAAACAAGTGTCATCTAACAAAAATCCACACACAGCACTCGTAAGGCCTAAATCGCCATGCGTCATATGCAAGGGAGACCATTTCCATAGAGATTGTCCCTGTATTCCCCGGATACTAAGGGACTGGTCCCCCCGTTTGAACAATTCGGTAGCATCAATCTCTGATAACCATGTCGACTGCTCACCATCAACTAGTGGGAGTGAAGCCCCAGGACAGAGCGGGAAAGCTAAATTTCCCTGCAGACTGTGTGAAGGCGATCACGCCATCCACCGTTGTCCCTTCTTAGACGAGGCAAAAAGAGTTCTGGAAGATCGCCCGATTTTACGAGCGCATCTCCCTCCTGGATATCAAAGACTCCTGCCAAGTCCCTCACTAGTTGAGAACCTGGCTGACCCGCCCAGGTGGTCAGCCGAAGCACCTGTCATTGAAGACGAGCCGTCTGGATCCATGCCTGACGAAAGTCAAAAGGTTGATACGGCAGTTGACCCGGTTTTGCCTTCAGAGGCTCCATCTTCGAATGACACCATCACAGAGGAGAATAAAGACGACACCGTCCAGATTCTCTTCATCAGCACTGACTCTGTTGATCAAGGGGGCAATGCCACCATTCCTTTATCGCAAGAAGGAAGTTCATCGGAGCGATATCGGGCCGTCTATTCGGTCCCACAACCAAGCAACCTGGTTGTGTCCTTTGATTGGAACCAACTAGGCAGACCCCGGTTGCCAGCCAATATACCATTCAGAATTATTTGTCAAATATACAGAATGGTAATGGCTGGCACTATCATTGATGAGGGGGCATCTGTGAGTATCCTTTCCTCTATTGCTTGGAAAGTGCTTGGTTCGCCAGCGCTTTTACCTGAGATGAGAAATCTATCGGGTTTTGATAAAGGAACCAGTCGACCTTTAGGGATCCTCCACAATGTGCCTATAACATTGAAAGGGAAGACCATTCAAATGAACGTGATGGTCGTTCAAGGACCCTTGGATTATAACCTACTCCTTAGACGAGACTATATATATTGCATGGGAGCTATAGTCTCCTCACTCTTTAGAGTAATGTGTTTTCTGCATGAAGGAAGAATGGTCAAGCTCGTAGACCAACTTTCATTTCCCGGATCACGCATCGCAAATAGTCATGAACCATCCCTAAATGGTCTATTCATGCAAGAAGTGTCTCAACCCATGGTCCGTCCTCCTGATGAGCGCGAGTAATCTGGGAGGATATGACTGGAACCCAGGGGGCATGCGTCCTGGCTTGCTTCGGCAGGGAAACTTTGGGTATAGGGTAGGTTTCCGCGGGAGAATATGACTAGTCCGTACCCCGTCCGTGGTTGGAAGAGGGGTTGTTCTGGAATAGGATTCTTTTGTCAAAGTTACGTGTTTGGCGCCAGAGTCATTCACCCTTGTCTATTTCGGTAGACATTGCCGAGGAAGTGTTTTGTTTGAAAGAGTAACGAGACAATCTTTGGGTAACCTGAAAGAGGTAAGCCTCTCTCTTTAAAACAATTGTTTTGAAGGAAAAGAAGTAGAGGTAACCTTGAAATCATACTTTATACCTGGGGGCATGCAAACCTTTTGGAGTGCAAGCAAAGAGCGGTTATTTATCTGTTTTTTGGGTTAGCCGTTTCCTAACTTGCATAAAGAAAGGATCAGGAGCAAAGCTTAGTGAGATGAAGCTCCATAAAAAATAGAATCTTGATGAGACACTCTTATCTTATGACTGGGTAAATCGAGCAGTTTTAGCATAAAGTTCATGCTCGTTAAAAAATAAACGCAAAATCGAGCAATTTTAACGCGGAATTTATGCTCGTTAAAAAATAGAAAAGCGATATCGAGCAGTTTTAACGCGGAATTTATGCTCGTTAAAAACTAGAAAAGCGATATCGAGCAAGAGTTTCCTCCAGAGTTCAAGCTCATTAAAAAATGAACCTATCCCGGTAAATAACCACTGTGATCGTAAATTTATCAGCCATAAAAACCTTGGTCGTGTTTGCACCTGCCACCTCCACTTTTCATTTGGCCGATCGTTCACCTCCATATGATTGTTTACCCATTTTGAGGAACATCTGCGAAGAGTGATTTCACCTAGCCATCCTTGTGACACTGCCGTGATTGGAAAATTCCAACCTGTACCTGGAATTTGCTGCTAACCCTGTTTATCACTCGTTCCTCGAAAGACGAGTCTTCTTTAAGCTCTTTTCAACTGACTCGTAAAATATGAAAAGATTGCCGAGTTTTGGCCTTCCAGCTCGTTAAAGTGACCGGAAGAGCTATCCCTCCTCTAGATTTTAATCTTTTTGGACCTGAGGGATTATTGCACAAAAAAATCGAGCGCTTGTTTTGTTCGGCTCGTTAAAACTATCGAAAACTCATCCCTTCTGTATTGTTTTATACTTTTTCGGACTTAAGGGATTAAATGACGAAAAAGGAATTTTGGAGTTGACTTTATGTACCTTTTCAGACTCTCTAAAAATGAAAAGGACCGAGTTATCCTTGTCGTTAGACTCGTTAAAATTATTAAATAGCGACAAACTTGTCTTTAGATGAGAACGAGTTTCACTATCACTAAGCTCGTTAAAACATAGCGATGGGCTTGCCCGAAGGGCAGGTTATAGAACAAGCATATGTTATCCTCCTCAAGCTTGACAAAAATAAAGAGGTACTGGTCAGCAATGACTGGGGAAAAATTGGGAGAAAATCAAGAAAACTTTGATGGTAGCAAGTCGCTCTTGAACATGACACTTTTCCTCCGTACCATAATCGGGTTGGGTTGTCTCATTCACCGGTCACATCACCATGGTCTCGCCATACCATCCATATTTGGGGTAATACTACCGATCCATCCATCAGTGTCGCGATATGTTCAAGAGAAGTCATTCAGAAAGAGCCAACCGGGTCCCATCCACTGCCATACATTATCCTTCATCCATTCATGACCGCCACCCTGAATCATATGTCACAGATCGTTTTCACCTCCATTAAAATCATTAGCTCCGTTCCGTGTCACTGATGTGGGATTCATTAAGGCCCTCCTTTGACGGATCGCTTCTTGTCGACATCAGCTCATTATCCAAGAAGTTGATCTAGGAACAACCCCTTCAGTACTTTGAAGCTTGCATGCCTCAATGGCAAGTTTCTCACTTCCGGCGACAGGTATACATCAATGAGCTTCGACCAGAAGATTTTGTGTGGTGTTCGACGCCAAGTCCTTTATTCACACCACGTGAATTGTACTGCAGTACCTTGAGGGTCATTATCATTATCGGTGATTCCTCTCGCGCTTGTTAACGGTTTACATCATTGACCGGTAATCAAGCGATGCCTTTCCATGTTCGACTTCAGCATAATTCTCACATAGATCGACTTGTACTTAGAGTGAAGATCGAACGAGTTTGAAGACCCCGGATCTAGTTTCATCCATCCGGGCTGCGATATATATTCAGGAAAAATAAAGACATTTGACATGTACATCATTGCAGCAGATGATCATCCTACTCAAAGGATGATAATTTCGCCAAAATTATTAGTCTACCATCAGACGATCGTCTGTTCTATGTACAAAAATGAATTTATAAAGCTGAGCATGGGAATGCCCGACTCAGCTAGATCATGAAAGCAGTATGAATCATAATGTATTATATTGTATCTTATTACAGGTCTCCTCCCGGCAAATGGATGAACTTCGTACCCTCCTGGATAAAGCATTTCACCTGATAAACGGCCTCATACTTTAGGGGGCAAATGTTATAGACATTTTTGTGCCTTACAACATTGAGCATGAAATGTCCATAATCAAGGGATCCAAAGTCCCTAAAGATGTTGTTCCTACCCCTAGAGGAACAAGGCCAGCTAACCACAGCAATTCACAGAAGTTCTCCACCTGAAAACACTCAAAAACAAGCCAATTCTGGATCATGTCAACTGCTCCACTGAGCATCTGCGCTGAATGTCAACTGCTCCACTATCTACCTGCATTGAATGTCAACTCCAACAAAGGCTACCTGCGCTGAGCGTAATTGGACAAGTGGCAGGCTCATTCCTCAATGTGTCAATGCCCAGGAAGCTTCCAAAATGACACTTGTATCAGGGAATTCGACTGGTGATGAGTAAGAGGTTCCAAATCTCCAAGTGGAAGCAAGAACCTCCAAGTGGACTCAAGAACTGATAGAGGGAGAGGACACTAGTCAGATCTCAAGCTGACTCATCCTCTCTCCAAACATCTATATATGGATCTCACCTCCATGAGATCTAGAGGCTGGAATTTTGTTATTGGAAAGAATTGCTGTTGGTTTGAGACTGGAAACATTGGGTGCTTAATGCTTTGAAGGGAGCTGAAGAAGGAATTCCATTCTGCTAGGAAGGAGATGCTGGATTGGAGCCCTTTGGGTTGTATCTCTTCCTGAACCTTGTTATCAATCAATAAAGCTATCTTGGTTTTCTCCTATATACTGGTGAATTTATATGATTGCATTAGTGTATTTGATTTACTTCTAATCCTGAATCATTTATGAATATGAATATTTGCCTTTGTGTTGTGTTCTTCTCTTGTCGCAAGTAGTTGTTCTCTTGTCACAGGTAGCTGTTCTCTTGTGATCTCGTGGGAATCAAGTAGCTGTTCTCTTGAGCAAGCGAGGAGGCAAGTAGCTGTGAATACCCAAAGGGAAGAGGATCTAGATCGAGGGACAAACGGAAGACAACGGTAAGTCTATCGATCTCCCCTCTTTCACATTTCATAAAGGAAGAAACCAAAATAGCTATATCTGTTTGTTGCTAAGGCTCTGTCACACCTTAGGTGGATAGGATCGTCCAGCATAGGCATTTTTCCCCACAACACTCGAGAATTTCCTGCAGAAGTCATAGATCTCATCAAAATGTTTTTGAGAAATATCCCCTTGTCCTAACAAATTTAGATTATTCTTAGTATCATTAATAAGCCCACGTAAGAACAAGGTTCTAATGGTTCTTAGATCAAATTTGTGCTTTGACCTTTGGATGATGTACAAGAATCTCTCCAAGTAGTCCTCTAGCATCTCATCATCATTTTGTACAATATTAAATATTTCATCTTGAATATCTCTAGTTTTAATATATTCATGATATTTCGATAAGAATACTCTATTCATTTGCTCCCAAGAAGTTATAGTGTTTCCTCCTAGTCCCATGAACCAGCAGAGTGTTGTGTCCTTGAGAGTTGTAGGAAATAACTTTAACTTCTAGGCATCATATGAATAATCATAACTTCTACAAAAAGTATCAAACTCAAATAAGAAAGAGTCTAGGTCTTCATGTACCTTACCATATAAATGAGGAAGAGCTAATGGTGAAATATTTTTCATTTGTACTTGTGTATTAGGATTCACAATCAGGAATCCAAAATTGGATTGTTCCTCATTTACCTGATTTTCACCACTTCCTTCTGCATGGTATTGCTCATCTTCCATTGTTATTCTTCCACACGAACTGCTCTCAACAGGCTGAGAACACTGACTATGGATTCCAATAGTCCCCTTCTTCCCCTTTATGGGTTGCGTCACACCTAGACCACTGATACCAAAGCCCAAGTGTGTTGGGCGTGGAGCCTGATTATCTTCTATATTCAAAGGTATCGCCACATAGGACCCCAGTTCAAAATGGGGGCGGCAACGCCGCCGGTAAAATATTCGCTACAGGGGGGGTCCAGGGGGGGCAGCTGCGACCTTTGGGAGCCCCCCCCTTGCGGGGGGTTTCGGGGGCAGCGCCCCCGAAGCTAAAAACAGCTGTAAAATTGCCTTGTAAAAGTATAGTAATTTCTAGTCAATTTGGGCCGTTCATTAGGCGGATGATCTGACGGTAGAACTTATGTTTAATTTAGGGTTTTTTGCCCTAGAAGGTAATCCCTCTCTTTGTATGAGGGTATTGTATTTTGAGGCTGTGTGATAGATGTGTATTCTGTGAGCGAAAAACAGAGAGGTGAGACTGTGAGAGAAAACAGAGGATATTACAGCGGATTTGTTGTAGGTTGTGTCTGCTCATTTTGCTGGATAATAGAAAGGAAGGACTGGCTGTTCGGGGTGGACGTAGCCCAAACTGGGTGAACCACGTATATCTGTGTCTCTCTTGTTTTGTGCATTTTCTGTGTTTATATTTCTGCAATATTTTATGTGTTCCATTGCTCCGTAATATATAATTTTCTAACAAAGTGGATTGTTCTTGCATGACGAGTCTGAGTTTGTTTGGACATTCTACCTACAAAAGAAGCCCCAATATGAGATTTTGTTTCAGATTTTTTATTGTTTCTTTAGCCCCTAGTGGGCTTTAGACCCCTACCTCTTTTAGGCATTCATTTCAAAAAAATGACAAAACGAAATTCGAATAGAAACTGCAATTAAAAAAAAAAATCAACACCTATAAATTCCTTCAAACAATAGAAGCACACTGCATAAAAAAATAATATTATACTTACCCCTATTGCAAAAAATGGAAAATTCTTAATAATTCAAATCACCTCCCCGGAAACGGTGCCAAAATATTGGGTGCAAGAATTGCACTTAAGCAAACTCCTCAACACTTAATTGTTAACTCGGGGGTTTCGTAAACTTAGAGACGAAGCATAGGCAATGCCAGAAGTGGTATGAACTTTTCCTATTCCTAATCCTACTTCTTAAAGGAAATGTTTGCAGAATTAGACAAAAAACAATCTTAAAGGTAATTGACACCAAAGAAACTCTAGTGCTGGAATGTAAAAGAACAACTTGCAAGTAAATCAACTAAATGAGTTTTCACACAACTGGAAGCAATCTTAAATGATGGAATGAAATGCTATGTTTATCTTCAAATAGATGGCTAATAGTTTAACAAGTGGGCCCTTGTAGATATCTTCTTTCCTCTTGATCTTCCTTCTACACAAACAACCTGTTCTTGTACTATTTCAATTTGCTTGCACTAGTACAGGTGCAGTGCCTCTGTGTAAAAGTATATTCTACCTCCTTTACTAAAGATTTATGTCTTTGTGGAGGTGATCTAAGCCTTAGGGCTTAGAGCACTCTGTTTCTGTGACAAGAGACCATCTCTTACACCGAGGCAGAGTTTCCTTCACCAAAGTTTCCAATTTACTTTCGAAAATATTGAAAGACGTACTGAAAAGAATTGCAATTGCAAACAAAATTATGAGATAAATTATCTCTGGAAAAGAAATACTTTAATTAATTAAATCTTGCAATGGAAGTAAAATTCATGAAATGAAAGCAACTCAAACTAATCAAAGTAGTAGTCTAAGTGATCTGCATGTATCCGTTAGCTTCAACAATCCATTTAAAATGTTTCTGTTCTTTGTTCATAAGTCATAAAATGCAAGTATAAAGTGTCTATGATAAATTCATGTAATCATTCTCAAATCCTTCAGAAATGTACTCTTAATGTTAAGGATGATTACTAAAATTAATAATATATTTTCTTGCAGAAACAACTTAAAATGGTAAGCAGTAAGAGAAATGAAATATTTGTTCTGAAAGGAATAACTGAACCGAAGTGCAGGAAACTACATGCACTGGTACAGGAGGAGGCTTCCTGCACAATCCAAGCAGAAGCAAATGGAGGCTAGAATTGCAAGTAAAAAAATGAAGAAAGGAATTACAAGAAAGAAAGAAATTCAATCAACTTCCAAGAGGCGGATCTGCTCACACTTTACTACAAAATAGATTTAAATCAAAACTTCAGAAGTAAATATAAAAACTATTCACACCATGCAACTGCAAAGGGAAATATTCACATAGTCTTTCCCAATGACGAAAGCACAAGGGTAAATGAGCTAGGTTGGATGGGACCTAGCCAACTAGCTCATTTCCCGTTTAAGAAACGAGACGATTCAACACTCAAGCACGCATGAAATATAGATTAAACAAAATGTATGAATAACATGGTGAGTTCCTTGTATTACTTGATCAACAAATGTACATAGTAGTGCGAGTCTAGCCTAGAGCCTAGGGCGATACCAAATTACATAGAATATGAAATTATAGCCTAAGGATCGCTAACTATTTCTACCTACAATCTAAATTTTATACATTCTTTCAGCCTTAGTCGTATTCCACTACTTATAGTCATTTTCCTATTAAGGCCTTTTAGTCGAATGGACTAACAACAAAACAATACAAAATCGGCTATCAATTATATTAGAACATGTACTTTGCTGGACATAGAACATCCTTGGCCAATATCCTTGATTGTGTGCCACTGATATCCATCCTCAGTTAATCAACAACCAAACTTGGAGTCATGGATCAAAATGTCCATATGGAAAGATTCAGCTCACGGAAATCTCGGAACAATCATCGTTGGCGGTGAAGGAATCTTCCTGCACTGGTCATGCTAACTCATAATTAACACTTAGTTTACCAATTACTTCTAGGAAATTAATATAAGTTACAAGAGGTACTTAATAGGCATGAAATCAAATGTAAAAATGATTAATAAATCACTTTTATAAATCTTAATGTAAGTTATGAAGCATATGCAGGAATAGGTAGTTATCTTGGACTAGTGCAGGAAAGAGAGGTTTAAGTCAAGATAAAACAAGTGTTAATGTTTATAGACATGGGGTAAAAATAGAGCAATTTGGGACACCAAAAACAATGCGCAGAGGAATGACTTGGACGTCCACATACTCGCGTTTCTATGGGCTTACAAAACTACTTGTAAAAAGCTGACTAGACAGACACCTTCCAGGTTGGTCTATCACGTAGAAGCTATGATGCCAATGGAGTACATTGTTCCTAGTCTACTCATAGTTGCGTTCATAGGAATGGCAATTGCTGAGCCCTATAAGAGAGGCTCACGCAGCTGGTAGAGCTTGAAGAAGACAAATTTTTGGCTGGATTCAATCAACATGTTCAGAAGGAGTGCAAAAAGGCATGGCACGATCGACACATCAAACTATGAACCTTCAAGGTAAACGATTTGGTTTTATTATATGACAACACGTTTAATAAATTTCCAGGAAAATTTCAAATGCATTGGCTGGCGTTATATAGCAAAATGATCCCCTCATTAGCTCAGAGGGGAAAGACATGATAGCTGAAACAAAGACCAAGATCACATGCCTTGTTTCCACACTAACGCTAGCTATACACTGACAACCTGCTTTATAAAGCTTCTCTGTAAGCCTAAGGGTGAGTTAGTGACCCAACTAACTCTAGTTGTTAGTTTGGGAACAATCTTAGTGGATCCTAATGAAGTTCTAAAGGTAAAAGTAGAGAATTGACTCATAAATATCTAGATATTTGCTTCTAAATCTACTTAAGAAAAGCAAGGAAACATCTCAAGTTTGACCTATTTGGGGGATTTCTAATCCTACTGAAGGAGGCAAATGGGAAAGAGCTGAAAATCATGGCAACTTCATTGCTTTTACCCTAAGGAACTTGTTATCACAAAACCTTCTCCTAATAGGCTGCTGATTAGGAAGACCTTGAGTAACTATTTCAAACCAACTTTTGGCTGAGGCTTAGCCTCCCTAGCTTGAGAGGGCTCTCTCACTAGGTTAAAGATTTTAGTAAAAGATTGGATGGCTAACTCTATGAAACAAGTAAAGGAGTATGAATGGTTGAAACACAGTCAATAATCATCCATTGGGCTTATGGAGTCAGAAAATGTTTAGTATGACAACAATATTAGCTTATCATGGAGGTCAGGGCAACAAGAGTTCAATATATCAGTAACACATAATAACATGTAGGAAACACAGTCTACAAATGCATGAAGGCCAATGAGTTCTAAGTAACATACATTCATACCAATGCAAATGAGGAAATGAGGACAATCATAAGACAATCAAGCATTGAACTCTCTTCTGAATCCTCAGTAGAAAAGCCAAACTCTATATGACATAAAAAACATAGTCTTCTACAATGACACAATATGAGTGTTTTTCTCAAACATATCCAACCCTTAGTGCATTAAAACTCTTGTCATATATAGAGTTTCCTTACAAGCTTGAATTCCTTCCTCCAGCAAGAGGGGAATTCAAATTTCTATATACCTCACACCTATTGCACTTTAAACAACATATTAATTACAACTAACTGTAAACTAACAATCTTAGAGACGTAATTTGACTAGGAGCATAACTCCTTTTCTATGCTGGAAACAACTTTAATTATGAAAATAAATTGTTCCTTTACATCTGTCCCTTTTCATCTTTGGATTGAGTGATGACTTTAAACTTCATGCTGGGCTTTGATTACTTGTCTTCACTGTCCCTGGATATTAGGAAAACTGCCCCTTTTTCTGCTTTAGTCTCCAAAATGGTTCCTCGAATACTGCTAACCATCTTATCCCATTTTGTAGCATGTGATGACTTGAATTAGTCCCAATATTCTACTCCAAAACTCGTGCTAAGACAAAACCCCTTAGGTGCTGGTTGAAGCATGACAGCTGTCTGAGCTACAAAATAACTGTTGCTTTCACAGCGCAGAGTTTGGAGGTATTAAATGCTTCCTATTCTTTGAACTTTCCTTTGTTTGGTATTCAAAAATTCTTAGGTGGCCCCTTTGTGTCTTCTACAGTAGCAGTTTTTCATAAAATTTACCCCCTTTTTATTTCAAAATGGATTCAAAAACAAAACTGGCATCTTTAGCAGTTTCGTAGCGCGCTACGAAACTGTTGTGCATTATATGTCATTTTTAGTAGTTTCATAGCGTGCTACGAAACTGCTATATGATTCAAGAGCACAATTTTTTGTTATTTCTTGTGATTCTTGCTTTCTTGATAAGTTCTCCACATGCTTAGGGTTGAAAAAAAACTAATATTATCCATCCAAAGCATAACCTTTAATCTTCAAAAAGTAATCTTTCACATCAAAATTGAGTCAAAATTTCTTCACTTACTGTCAGGTTCATTTATGTAGCAGTTGTTCCTCTGATTCATTTAGTTGAATCTTCAAATATTCAATCTGTCATTTCATCATTCGGATTGCAGTTCTCAATTTTCCATTGACCCTTCGAATATATCTTGCCTCTTTTATCGCAGGAGCTGACCAAGTGAAATATTGAGCATGACAGCTAACTATTTCAGGTATTGAAACTTTTTTATCTTCCCACAGAGCCTCCATTCTATTGAAATTGGCTTCCTTAATTGCATGTTTCCTTGCTTTTTTCCTAAGTTTGGCAATCTCAAGATTAGCAAGCTTCAATTTCTTTTTTACCTCTTCAAGACCACATTCCTCCTGCTGAGTGATAACTACCTTACCTCTGTCATATTTGTGCAGTTGTGATGATGTTTCTGGTGGAACCATAGGTTCTTCATGTAATTCTGCTACCTCCCCTGTCTCACCTATTTCTGGTTGTGCCTCTTGTATCCTTCTTGAATGCCTTGTCACATGTCTTCTTGGCTTAAACACAAACTCTGAGACCTGGTCATCAAATTTAATCTTTTTGGAAGATTTAACTCTTTTGGTTTTGTTCTTACCTGCTTCAAGTAAATCTGCTTGGACCAAAGGAGTTTCTTCTATGTTGATGGCCTGGAGGAGATTGTTCAAACTTCCCTTTGAAACTAGGCTTTCATCAACAATCATAGTCTTCCCCTTTTCGTCGGCTAATTGACTTCTTTTTATTCTTCTTTGGACAGTTCTATCAACAGACTGCTATTATACCACCTCATTGATCTAAACCTTCCTCCTCTGTGACTGTTCAGGGGTGTCTTGAACTGCTAGTGGTGTCGTAGGCTCCTTCACTTGCTTTCTAGCTTTCAATTTCACAAATCTTCTTGATCTTGTTTCCTCTTGATGACTTACTGCAGGTGAAGAAATTTCCATAGCCTTAGGGCAAAGTCCTGTTTCAATTTTAAAACTTGTTATAAACAAGAAAGCATACCATTCTCTTCCAATCTTCCGAATCTCATGTAAAACAATCAACTTGATCAACCCATGATCGAATACAGAGGTTTCACAAGCTTCTTTCTTCAATTGAACCTTATCAGACATTTTGCCTATGCTATGAAACAGATAAAAAGGTAAATCAAGAGATATATTTCTAGTGAAATGTAAGAGGAGCTTAAAATGGTAAGAGTACACCTTATGGTATCTCCCCTCACAGGTAAAATATCTTTGGATGCATGTTAGCAGGTTGGCATATGAATCCTTTACATAACTTCTGGGCACTGATTTGGTTAAGTCTGAGCCTATGAATTCTAGCTTCAAAAATTCTTGGCAAGGTGCCATTTTGAACTTAAAGTTCTTGAACCATCTCTCTTGGCCTCTTGGTATCTCCGTGACTGTAGATATGACCTCGGGAGAAATTGGAATTTCTAGCACTCCAACTCTTGAATTTAAACCAGAAAAATTGAGAGCAAAATCATTGGTGACTTGAACATGACCACCTTGAAGTTTCTCGCAGAATTTCCAACAGCCCACCTGTTTGAATGCATGTTCAACCTCTCTGCTTCTCATGAGCACATCTAAACCTTCAGGCTCAGCTCTAAGACACTGGCATGATCTGTGATTTTTCCTTTCTTCAGACATGTCCATGAAAGCCCTGCAAGGAAACTTGAAGATGAACCTGTACAATATCGGTTTGAAAACTGCCTTGCTTGAACTTGAATTGAGAGCTGCCTCACTTGAACTTTCAAACTGTAAACTTCCTTGCTTGAGATTTCAAAAAGTTCTGATGAGTGTCATCCTTAAGCTTGCCAATTCTCTTCTTATGCATGAAAGGAACTCAACAAAACCAAGACTAACTTACCTCACTTAATTTTTTGAAATTTGAAAAATGCGTACAAGATATGTGATGAATCTAATGATGATAATGAATGGCTGCATGTGATAGGCATGGTTCAAGGACTGACACGTGGTGATGAAACATTAATGGAATTTTATGGAAAAGACAGCTAGACAATATCTGGCACGAATCCCCGATTTCATAGCGCAACGAGTGCAAATTTTGTGTTTTGTGCTATGAAATCTCCTAGTTATGAATCCCTGTTTTCGTAGTGAACATAGTGTATTTTGATGAGTTTGTGCTATGAAAACTCCTAGTTGATTTCGTATCACATGCCAACTTTTAAAAAAGTCTTGACATATGACACCTATAAACCGATGTGGGACTAATGGTAGTTTAAAAAAGATTGTTGACCTTATTTAGCAATGGGAACAAGACTCTATCCTATATTTTAGACTCCCTAAACAAAACAATATAAATGACTTGACTAAGACTGACTTACAACTTTGAAACCATACAAGTTGTTCAATTCTTTTTTTAGTGATAACAATGGCTCTACTTGGGATAGTGTGCCCTTGTGGTACACTAAGAACTCGCAGCTCCAGTGCTTTATCCACTTATTATAAACATAAATTTATTTGACAAGCATCCCTTTAAGCTTCTTGGGCCTTCACCTTAGGCTTAAGCTTTCTGTTTCAGCTTGTCATTATTAGCAAAAAACTGATAAGATGGATATATACAATGTTATGAGAAACTAATAGTACTTCAACAATGATAATTCTTTAGGAAACTTCCATTAACAGGTTCTCTAGCATATGATTCTCCATCAATTTCTTGCAGAATGTAAGTATTGTTTCCATGGAAAGCAGCAATCTGATAAGGACCTTTCCACAAATTCTGAAACTTACCGTGCTTACCTTTTTCTTCAATTCTGGCCTCCCATTTTAGCACTTTGTCATGGATATGGAAACTAGCTTCTTTGATATTCTTATCAAATTTATTCTTGATTCTATTCTGACCGTGTTGATGACTGTCATATACTTCATTTCTCTTCTCCTGCAAAGCTATCAACTGACTGATTCTCCTTTGAATGGCTTTGGTTCCTCTTCTAGTCCTTGCATCAGTTTCATTACCGGTACTCCAAGTGATGTTGGGAATATAGCTTTAGCACCGTACACTAATTCGTATGGCAAAGTGCTAATAGATATCTTTGTACAAATCCTATCAGCCCACAAGGCATACTTCAATTTCAAATTCCAAGCTTTCTTGTTTTCCTACAACACCTTTTTAATGATCCTTACAATGCTTGTGTTTGATGATTTAACAAGACCATTCCCTTGCAAATAGTAAGCAGTGGAGTGTCCAAGAGTTATGTGATATTGGTGACAAAATTTATTCATTTTCTTGGACTTAAAAGCTTGAGCATTATCAGTTATAATCTTCATTGGGTATCCAAATCTAGACAATATGTTATTTTCTAGAAAAGAGATAATTGCTTAATCATTAGCTTGCCTGGTTGGAATTGCCTCTATCCATTTGGTGAAGTAATCTGTGGCTGTGAGAATCCAGAGATGTTTCCCTAATCAAGGAGGATGAATTTCTCCAATAAAATCCAATCCCCATTCCTGAAAAGGTGCCTCAACATATATAGGAACCAAAGGCAAAGGCACAAGCTTTCTCTTTGCTTCAAAGATTGCACATTCATGACATGCAGGCACCCTTTTATAAATGTCTCTGAACATAGTTGGCCAAAAAAATCTAGCTCTTAAGATCTTATTTGCAGTAGCTTTCCAATAATGGTGTCCTCCACAATCTCCCTTATGAAGTTCTTCAATCACTTTATCAGCTTCTTCTTCAAGGAGACAATTTAACAAAATCCCTCCTACAGCTTTCCAAAACAGATTTTGGTCATAAACAAAATATCTTAAGGATTTCAGCTTGAAAAACCTTTCTTTGGACTTTGTTAAATTGGAAGGGGCTTTATTATGCTGTAGAACAAAAGCCACATCTTTGTACCACTCCGAAACTAAAAATTTCTCATTGATCTGGACCAATTGTTCCTCACTTTCAGAAATTTCTAAGATTTCTACATTCAGATTTATGTCAAGACAATCCAGATTTGACTGAGTCATTAGCTTTGCCAAGCCTTGACCCTTCACCAATTTGGTAGGTTTGATGTCAATGTCATACTCTAGCAATTTTTCTATCTATTTGCCCCTTTTTCCATCCGGATCTGCTTGTGTTAGGATATCTTTTATTATAGCACTTGGAACATAAGCGACAATATGAGAATGCAAAACATAGATTCTGAAATCTTTTATAGCTTTCACCAAGGAATAATCTTGCTTTTCTAGAATATTGTACTTCAGTTCAACATTTGCTAATGTCCTACTAAAGAAAGAAATAGGTTGTTCAGTACCTTGATTTCCTTTTTTTAGCAAAACTCCAGCAATTGTATTTTCAGAAGCAAATGTAAAAATAAGAAATTCCTTGGTAAAATCTAGGCTGATGAGTACCAGTGCTTGTGTAAGTGCTTTCTTGATTTCCTCAAAAGATTTCTTTACTTCAGCTGTCCACTTAAGGTCCACTCCCTTCTTTAACATCGTTGTTATATCCTTGACTATCTCAACAAAATTAGGAATGAAGCGTCTAACAAAATTCACCTCTCCAAGAAAAGATTGGATCTCTTTCCTACTTCTTGGTAGATCTAGCTTTTGAATTGCATTAACTCTATTAGGATCAATCCTAATTCCTTCTTCAAAAATAATATGACCAAGTAGCTTTCCTGATGTTAAAGCAAAGATACTTTTAGTGGGATTAAGAGAAATACTAAACCTTCTACATTTCAACAAATTGTTTTCAAGGTGCTTCAAATGATCTTCTTCTCTCTTTGAAAAAACTGTGATGTCATCAAGATAAACAACCATTGATTTATCCTTTTCTTCAACAAAAGAAATATCCATTGCTCTCTTAAAAGTGGCCCTTGCATTCATGAGACCAAAAGGCATCTTGGCGTACATGAATGTACCCCATGGCATTGTGAAGGCTATCTTCTCTTGATCATCCAGATGCACAAGGATCTGATTGTACCCTGAGAAACCATCAAGCATAGAAATTCCTTGTGAACCAACAATATTTTGCAGAATTAAATCCATCTTTGGACGAGGATAGTTATCTTTCAATGAAGCCTTATTCAAATTTCTGAAGTCAATACAAATTCTGATCTCTCCATTCTTCTTCCTAACTAGAACAAAATTTGCAAGCCAATTTGAGAATCTGATTGGAACAATGATTTTGGCATTAAATAGTTTCTTAATTTCCTTTTCAATCAATGGCATTAGAAGAGGATTAATTCTTCTTAACTTTTTCTTGAAAGGTTTATCATTCTCTTTAATAGGAATATTATGCTAGATAATAGAGGAATCATATTGTTTAAATTAGCATAGCTCCATGCAAAAATATCAACAAACCTTTTCATCATCTCAACATATTTGGCTTTCATATCAGCTGAAAGAAACTTTGATACTTTAATCATCTTAGGTACAAATGAAGTCCCTAAATTGCAGCTCTCTACTTCTCATCATCCTGTATCTTTGGAGATTTGAACACATCATTTTGATCAAACAACTTCTAAAGAGGAATGAGACCCTTAGGTATTGAATTGTTTTTTAATTGTAAAACTTCAAAATTCTCTTTTGATTCAACAAACATTTTGTTGATCCATTTGAGTGATTTCAAATTCTTCCTTTAATTCATTGAAATTCTTTACCTGTTGATCATGTTCAAAGACTTGCCAATTGGTGATGTTATCCATTATAGCTGGTTGATGACGAACTTCCACCTCATACTTTTCAGAAGAATGGATAGGGATGACAAACAAACTTGTGGAAACAGTAAGTGAATCTGCAATGGATTTTTGGTCTCTAGTTTTGATAGTGAAAGAATATGTTTGAAAATTTTCCAACAGATTTCTGTATGCTCTCATTCTTACATCCTTTGTTTGATAAGCACCTTCCACTTGTTTAATAACCAATTCAGAATATCAAAAAACAGAAATGTTTCGAGCCTTCATCTTTAACAAGACTTCTAAGCCAAAAATCAGAGATTCGTATTCAACCATTTTATTTGTGCAATCAAAGTTTAGTTTGTAAGAGTAAAACTTACTTTCATCACTTTGACTTGTGATCCAAATACTAGCTCCTACCCCTTCCTTTCCTGCTAATCCATCAAAGTACAAAGACCACCACCTCTCCATCTCTTTCTCATTTCCTTACTGATTTTCTGAGTGCTGATTTTCTGAATGCATCTCTTCCGATCCACTATCAAATGTCTCATTGAAAAGAATGGAAAATCCAAGTTCAGTATCAAATGAATAAATAGGAAAATTTTGAGGTTTGTCTTTGCTACTTAACATATAGGCCATTCTGGTCTCCTGATATAATCTCCTTTGCTAACCAAAAGCAGGGATGGTAGCATAAGTAAGGTCCATCTACATTGTGCCTTTGACTTTAGCTACCCATGATCTTGACAGCAGCGTCCAAAAATTTGGTAGAATGTCATCCACAACAATGTCCATGACAATTGTCTTTGCTAGGATTTGTGTTAGACCGACAACAACATCTTTGATTAAACCAATGCATTGGACTTTTTTTGAATCAAAAGAGAATAAGTCCTTATATGGGCTTGTTACCTATAATCCTAACCTCTCCATGATTACCTTGGGCATAATATTATGAGAGGCCCCTGAATCCAACATAGCATTATGTAAGGTCATGTCATGAATACTAATGCTTACATAGAAAGGAGGAAATTTTTCATTCTAGTCATCTTCAAGCCTTGGACCCAAGTATATAGTAGGATTATCTTCTTGCACATTTAAGATATCATCAGCTCCTGGTTGTGAATTTAACATCTCTACAATCTTACTTCTGTATTTATCTACCTTGGGAATTTCACTAAAAGGGACTGATATTTTGATTTTTGCAATTTAATTCTCAAGGTTAAAAACAGGAACAACTTTCTCAATTTCTTTGATAGAAGATGGAGGTTGAATTTCCTTTTTACCAAGTGGAGAATCATTTTTACCTTTAGTAGCGTTTGGGGTGTCCCTCTTGGCTTCAACTATCTTTGAAACATCCTTCTTGGGCTATGTTTTGTTTGCAATAATTGGTACATTTCTATTTCTGAGATTGTACTGTTTTTTCATTTCAAATATAGCATGTTGATACCCGTTTAAATAATTTGAAGGTTCTTCTCACTTGTTTGGTCAAACTTGATTCATCATGTTCTTCCTTAGTCAAGAAAATCCCTAACATTTCTTCATCAAGACAATGGATAGATTCTTTAGGAATCTCAAGTTCATCTTCTTCATCAACCAAGTTCTGCTGAAAAGGAGGTCTCACTAGAGGGTCAAGCTGCTAATTCCTATTTTCTCTTGGTCTTTGTTGTTTTTGAGGTCTCCTAACCTGAGGATTTCTAAATTGAGACTCCTACTGCACAGGAAGAGCAGAGGTGTTTCCAAGAGCTAACCTATCCATTATCTTCTCCATTGTCTTCATCATTGAATCTATCTTATCTTCTGGAAATGAAGAGGAAGGTTTCTCTTCTTCTTTCAATTTAGCTTTTCCCATCTTTTATTTTTTAGCAGCAACCATGTTTACTTCTACTTTTATTCCATCATTCTGCATATCAATAAGTGTAGCAGAGTCTCTCTCTCTAAGCAACAACAAAAAATCAGAATCAAATGCTTCAGCATATCTCATTTGTGCTAAAGCTTGTGGAGGTTTTAGGTGAGTTGGGATTGAATTAAACACTTTGTTAAACCCCTTTGAGATGTTTTGAATGGTTTCATCAGGTGCCCTTCTAAGATTATTGTACTTGGTAAGAGCTTGAACCAGATTAGTTCTATTTCTCCATTTCCTTAGAAAGCTATCTTCAAACTCTACCCAATTATGAATACTTCCAGCTGGGAGGGTTTTAAACCATTTTCTAACTTTCTCGATAAAGGTTTGTGCAAATAGTCTTAGCTTCACATCCTCATCATCAACTTCCTGTCTGTCAGAAAAATCATTGAATTCGTCTACATGTTCTTTTGCTGTGATTTCTTCATCACCACCCCATGTTGGAATTCTTGCAGCATATTTGCTAGGAAGGTCATGTAAAACAGTAGGGAGTGCAAGTGGAGCATACCTAGTAGGTACAACCATGATTAATGGAGGAATAGTGGTGACAGGTACAAAAGGGACAGAGGAGGTAGAACTGATATGAGGAGGACTGCTTGGTGTCTGAAAGCTACTAGGAATAACAGAAGCAGAGGATGAGGTGCTAATATGAAAAGGACTACTTGGGCTCTACAAACTAGTAACAAATGTACTCCAATTGGGAAGGGGTAAACCAGCTTTAGATTTAAGAAAGACTTCAAAAGGATCAAGTTCTTTCATTTTATCTAAGTCTTCCCTTTCTAACAATAATTCAGAAGTAACTACTTCCCAAAATTAGTCTTTATCTTCTTGTGATACTAAGGCTGAAGTATCAATTCCTATCCTTTGCAAATCTAAAATAATTCCAATAAGCTCTTCTTTGTTTTCTGATCTAAACAACACCTTGTGAATTTTTTCATCAACTATTCTTTTCTCGGGACTTCTTGAGAATTCAAAGAGCAAAGATTTTGAATAAGATGGAGTACCTGGTGTTTTAGTAAATCTTTGTTTGCTCCTTGAAAGAGTGTTGGGATTGTCCACAGGAGTAGGTGGATTTGGATTAGGATTGCTCCATGTATATCTCCCTCTCGAAGCCACCTTTAAAACATTGAAAATGTATGGAGTTACCAAGGTAGATTGCAGCCTTGAAAAGTTTTCTGAGCTCCTGCTACCTTCAGAAGTTCAGCTTCTCGATTTCGGGAATGAATAATCTTCAGGCTCCTGGCAGACACACCAAAATTTTATCAAAAACCTTCTCCTGATAGGCTACTGATTAGGAAGACCTTGAGTAACTGTTTCAAACAAACTTTTGGCTGAGGCTTAGCCTCCCCAACTTGAGAGGGCTCTCTCACTATGTTAAAGCTTTTAGTAAACGATTAGATGGCTAACTCTATGAAACAAGTAAAGGAGTATGAATGGTTGAAACATAGTTAATAAACATCCATTGGGCTTATGGAGTCAGAAAATGTTTAGTATGACAATAATATTATCTTATCATGGAAGGCAGGGCATCAAGAGTTCAATATACTAGTAACACATAAGAACTTGTAGGAAACACAGTCTACAAATGCATGAAGGAAGTTAGAGCATTGCCAATGAGTTCTAAGTAACATACATTCATACCACTGCAAATGAGGAAATGAGGACAATCATAAGACAATCAAGCATTGAAATCTCTTCTGAATCCTGAGTAGAAAAGCCAAACTCTGTATGACATAAAAAACATAGTCTTCTACAATGACACAATATGAGTGTTTTTCTCAAAAATTTCCAACCCTTAGTGCATTACAACTCTTGTCATATATAGAGTTTCCTTACAAGCTTGAATTCCTTCTTCCAGCAAGAGGGGAATTCAAATTTCTCTACACTTGACACCTATTGCACTTTAAACAACATATTAATTACAACTGACTGTAAACTAACAGTCTTAGAGACCTAATTTGACTAGGAGTGTAACTCCTTTTCTATGTTGGCAACAACTTTAATTATGAAACTAACTCATTCCTTGACATCTGTCCCTCTTCATCTTTGGATTGAGTGCTGACTTTAAACTTCATGCTAGCCTTTGATTACTTGTCTTCAACTCTCCCTAGATATTATGAAAACTACCCCAATTGTTTTTGCTTTAGTCTCCAAAATGGTTCCTCGAATACTGCTAACCATCTTATCCCCTTTTGTAGCATGTGATGCCTTGAATTAGTCCCAAGATTCTACTAAAAAACTCGTGCTAAGACAAAACCCCTTAGGTGTTGGTTGAAGCATGACAGCTGTCTGAGTTATGAAATGATTGCTGCTTTCACAGCGCAGAGTTTGGAGGTATTAAATGCTTCCTATTCTTTGAACTTTCCTTTGTTTGGTATTCAAATATTCTTAGGTGGCACCTTTGTGTCTTCTACAGCAGCATTCTTTCATAAAAGTTCCCCCCTTTTTATTTCAAAATGGATTCAAGAACAAAACTAGCATCCATGCTACGAAACTGTTGTACATTATATGTCATTTTTAGCAGTTTCGTAGCACGCTACGAAACTGCTGTGTGATTCAAGAGCACAATTTTTCGTTATTTCTTGTGATTCCTTCTTTCTTGATAAGTTCTCCACATGGTTAGGGGTTAAACAAAACTGATATTATCCATCCAAAGAATAACCTTTAATCTTCAAAAGGTATTCTTTCACATCAAAATTGAGTCAAAATTTCTTCACTTACTGTTAGGCTCAGCTATGTTGCGACTATTCCTCTGATTCATTCATTTGAATCTTCAAATCTTCAATCTGTCGTTTCATCATCCATATTGCAGTTCTCAATTTTCTGTTGACCCTTCAGATATATCTTTCCTCTTTTATTGCAGGGACTGACCAAGTGAAGTATTGAGCATAACAACTAACTATTTCAGGCATTGAAACTTTTTTATCTTCCCACAGAGCCTGCATTCTATTGAAATTGGCTTCCTTAATTGCATGTTTCCTTGCTTTGTTCCTATGTTTGGCATTTTCAAGATTAGCAAGCTTCAACTTCTTTTCTATTTATTCAAGACCTCATTCCTCCCGTTGAGTGATAACTGCCTTACCTCTGTCACCTTTGTGCAGTTGTGATGATGTTTCTAATGGAACCACAGGTTCTTCAAGTAATTCTGCTACCTCCCCTGTCTCACCTGTTTCTGGCTGTGCCTCTTGTATCCTTCTTGAATGCCTTGTCACAGGTCTTCTTGGGTTGAACACAAACTTTGAGACCTGGTCATCAAATTTAAGCTTTTTGGAAGATTTAACTCTTTTGGTTTTGTTCTTACCTGATTCAAGTAAATTTGCTTAGACCAGAGGAGTTTCTTTGGCCTGGAGGAGATCGTACAAACTTCCCTTTGAAACTGGGCTTTCATCAGTAATCACAATCTTCCCCTTTTCCTTGGCTAATTGACTTCTTGTTATTCTTCTTTGGACAGTTCGAACAACAGACTTCTCTTATACCACCTCATTGATCTGAACCTTCTTCCTTTGTGACTGTTGAGGGGTGTCTTGAACTGCTAGTGGTGTCATAGGCTCCTTGGCCTGCTTTTGAGCTTTCAATTTCACAAATCTTCTTGATCTTGTTTCCTCCTGATGACTTACTGCAGGTGAAGAAATTTCCTTATCCTTAGGGCTAAGTCTCGTTTAAGTTTTAAAACCTGTCATAAACAAGAAAGAAGACCATTCTCTTCCAATCTTCTAAAGCTCATGTAAAACAATCAACTTGATCAACCCATGATGGAATAAGGAGGTTTCAAAAGCTTCTTTCTTCAATTGAACCTTATCAAACATTTCGCCTATGCTATGAAACAGATAAAAAGGTAAATAAAGAGATATCTCTCCAGTGAAATGTAAGAGGAGCTTAAAATGGTAAGAGTACGCCTTATGGTATCTCCCCTCACAGGTAACTTATCTTTGGATGCTTGTCAGCAGGTTGGCATATGAATCCTTGTTATAGACATTTTTGTGCCTTACAGCATTGAGCATGAAATGTCCATAATCTAAGGGATCCAAAGTCCCTAAGCATGTTGTTCCTACCCCTAGAGGAACAAGGCTAACAAACCACAACAATTCACAGAAGTTCTCCACCTAAAACTGCTCAAAAACAAGTCAGTTCAGGATCATTTCAGTGGCTACACTAGTTGTTTGCGCTCAATGTCAAAGCCAACACTGGCTACCTGCGTTGAATGTCAACTGGAACACTAGCTACCTGCGCTGAACGAGAATGGACAAGTGGCAGGCTCATTTCTCAAGGTGTCAAAACCCAGGAAGCTTCCAAAATGACACTTACCTCAGGGAATTCGACTGGTGATGAGTAAGAGGTTCCAAATCTCCAAGTGGAAGCAAGAACCTCCAAGTGGACTCAAGAAATGACAGAGGGAGAGGACACTAGTCAGATCTCAAGCTGACTCATCCTCTCTCCAAACATCTATATATGGATCTCTCCTCCATGAGATCTAGAGGTGGGAATTTTGTTATTGCAAAGAATTGTTGTTGGTTTGAGACTGGAATCATTGGGTGCTTAATGCTTTGAAAGGGGTGAAGATAGGAATTCCATTTGCTGGGAAGGAGATGCTGGATTGGAGCCCTCTGGGTTGTATCTCTTCCTGAACCTTGTTATTCATTAATAAAGCTATCTTGGTTTCTCCTATATTCTGATGTATTCTTGATGTATGAATGTATTAGTATATTTGGTTTATTTCTAATCCTAAACTAGTTATGAATGTGAATATCTGTCTTTGCGTAGTGTTCTTCTCTTGTCGCAAGTAGCTGTTCTCTTGTGATCTTGCAGGAAGTTGAAGCTGGATAAGCAAGAAGGCAAGTAGTTGTGAACACCCAAAGAGAAGAGAGACCGGATCGAGGGACAAACGGAAGACACCGGTAAGTCTATTGATCTCTCTTCTTTCACATTTCATAAAGGAAGAAACCAGCATAGCTGTACTCGTTTGTTGCTAAGGCACTGTCACACCTTAGGTGGATAGGATCGTCGTGCATAGGCATTTTTCCCCACAACAAATTGGCGACTCCACTGGGGAGATCTGTTTAGTCATTTTATTTGTGTTTCTATCATTGTTTATTTCATAGAATTGACAACAACAATCGAACTGCATCTTTCCCGGATGCAAAGTAGAAAGTTGCTGCTTTGATCCAATTGATGGACTTGTCTATGATCTGAACAATGGATTCACAAATGATTTGATGATCCTTGTGATAGATCTTAGTAGCCTCTCAAAGCATCCCTTTGATTACACCTTGCTTGTTGCTTTTATTTGGCCTAAAATAGTGAATGAAAGAGCAATCTGTGACCCAGAACCTGAGGGAAACGAGAGTTTCTCCTTCAGCGCAGACCCAGTGAAGGGATTCTGCATTTTAATGCAGGTCCCATGAAGGCTACCTGCGCTGAATGTCAAAACCCCTGTGTTGAGGTTGCGCTGAACCAGTTTGTCCTTGTGCAGCTGGGGTTCTCTGCTATGTTTTGCCTTGTTTTGATCTCTGTTTTTGCAGCCTGTAAACAGCATAGGTACCAGTCTGAAAACTCCTTTTCTCTGCTTACATTCCACCTCCTTTTGTACAAAAAGACTGTGAGTGTTTTTATGTGTTTGTGGTGTCATTTACAGTTTTCCTTTGCATGAGTGAAATAGTCATCCTGTAGCCCTTGATTCAGATCTGTTGATTGTGATCTTAGAAGAGAGTTCATTGGCTGTTTGTAGATTGATTATACATTTACTTTTGCTTATTGGTTTGAATTTGTCTCTTTTAAGTGTCGAAACAAGTCTTTATTTCGAAA
Organism: Pinus tabuliformis; assembly: GCA_031772625.1. Classification (NCBI taxonomy): domain Eukaryota; kingdom Viridiplantae; phylum Streptophyta; class Pinopsida; order Pinales; family Pinaceae; genus Pinus; species Pinus tabuliformis. The sequence goes on along the minus strand of CM062820.1, from coordinate 1,336,287,662 downwards.
ATAGTTAAGTGTTGTAATCTCTTCTATCTTCTCTGATTTCGAAAAAGTAAACTTGTTTGTAATTATCATTTAAAAGCAAATTCAAAGTTGTACAAAAAGCTTTCTTTGTAGGCATCAATACTAAGAAAGCGGAAAACAAACACCTGCATTGTGCATTTGCATTTGATAGTTTGCATGTTGGATTTAGGAAAAGTGCATTAGAGTGTGCTGATTGCTCTTTGAGAAAAGATGGTGTCTTTCTTTTCCCTTAGTAGCTAGGATTTTCAAAGTTGAAAAGATATAAAGCTTGCTTATCATCTTTAGACTGCATTTAGGAATTTGTATCATACATCTCGTGGTGAACCTTGAAAGGCAAACTTTAAAAAGATCAACCTAAAATAAATTGAATGAACTTAACAACGCTTTGTAACATAACGCACAACATAGAGGTCTAGGCTAGAGACGTGTTCCGGCGTCGTTAAGCCTGGTGACTGTCGATCACGTGGATGGTGGGTGATTCCTCCTGAGGGACGATAGCGCCAGTACGAATTGTGCTCCCACGTAACGTCGCGTATATATTGGGAGACCCCTATAGGCATAAAACCTTTATCCTTAGGAAGCCTTTTCGGCCGCCCTACTGATCGCAATGCACTGAACACAGCATTCAGGAAGATCGACCGCCCGTACCCTAAAAAGTATTCTGCGGTTTTGCGAAAAGTTTGGCACACCCTCTGCCTAGAACTCCAGAGCAGTTCCTTTTGGCCTTTTTCAGACTCTATAACAGAAAAAGTCCATCCGAGCATTTGTCACTTCGGGCTCGTTAAAACATCGAAGGAGACTAGAGTCATCTTTAGCTTTTTCTCGACTCTTTAAAACTGAAAAAGCAAGTTGTGTCTAAAGCGTCGTTAAATTTATTTTAAACGGAATAATCACCCCTATTCCTGCGTTGATCTTTAGGTTGAAAAAATGGAGCACACCAACCAAGGAATTCCCCTTGGTGGAAATCCTAGTCCCTTCTCCTCTTGGGGAGATGTTGGTGCGCCCCACATGGCCACATTGTCGCTTCCAGGACTGACAATTGGCCTGCCACTTTGGCTCTTTTCAACCAATGTCGTTCAGAACACCACCATTCCTGAACAGTCGAGTCAACAGTTAGACCAGACCAGAGTTGCCCACCAGCCTTCTACTTCATCTTCCTCTCTTCCTTCCTCTTCGCTTGACGGAACTGGTAAAACCAAAAACCGAGTTCCTAAGGAGAAGAAGGAAAAGAAGAAGAAAGAGAAGAAGAAGAAAGAGAAGAAGAAGAAATAGAAGAAGAAGGAGGAGCCAAAGGCGACTGGGGGCAAACAAGTGTCGTCTGACAAAAATCCACACATAGCACTGACAAGGCCTAAATCGCCATGTGTCATATGCAAGGGAGACCATTTCCACAGAGATTGTCCCTGTATCCCTCAAATACTTAGGGACTGGTCTCCCCGTTTGCACAATTCGGTAGCATCAACCTCTGATAGCGATGTTGACTGCTCACCGTCGACTAGTGAAAGTGAAGTCCCAGGACAAAGAGGGAAAGCTAGATTTCCCTGCAAACTGTGTGAAGGTGATCACGCCATCCATCGTTGTCCCTTCTTAGACGAGGCTAAAAGAGTTTTGGAAGATCGCCCGATTTTACGAGCGCAACTTCCTCCTGGATATCAAAAAATCCTGCCAAGTCCTTCACTAGTTGAGAACCCGGCTGGCCCGCCCAGGTGGTCAGCCGAAGCACCTATCATTGAAGATGAATCGTCTGGATCCATGCCTGACGAAAGTCAAAAGGTTGATACGGCAGTTGACCCGGTTTTGCCTTCAGAGGCTCTATCTTCGAATGATACCATCACAGAGGAGAATAAAGATGACACCGTCCAAATTCTCTTCATCAACACTGACTCTGATGAACAAGGGGGCAATGCCCCCATTCCTTTATCGCAGGAAGGAAGTTCGTCAAAGCAATATCCGGCCGTCTATTCGGTCCCACCACCAAGCAACCTGGTTGTGTCCTTTGACTGGAACCAACTAGGCAGACCCCGGTTGCCAGCAAGCATACCATTCAGAATTATCGTTCAAATATACAGAATGGTAATGGCTGGCACTATCGTTGATGAGGGGGCATCTGTGAGTATCCTTTCCTCTATTGCTTGGAAAGCGCTTGGTTCGCCAGCACTTTTGCCTGAAATGAGAAATCTATCGGGCTTTGATAAAGGAACCAGTCGACCTTTAGGGATCCTCCCCAATGTGCCTATAACATTGAAAGGGAAGACCGTTCAAATGAACGTGATGGTCATTCAAGGACCCTTGGATTATAACCTACTCCTTGGACGAGACTATATATATTGCATGGGATCTATAGTCTCCTCACTCTTTAGATTAATGTGTTTTCCGCATGAAGGAAGAGTCGTCAAGCTCGTGGACCAACTTTCATTTCCCGGATCACGCATCGCAGATAGTCACATACCATCCCTAAATGGTCTATTCACGCAAGAAGTGTCTCAACCCACGGTTCGTCCTCCTGATGAGCGCGAGTAATCCGGGAGGATATGACTGGAACCCAGGGGGCATGCGTCCTGGTCTGCTTCGGCAGGGAAACTTTGGGTATAGAGTAGATTTCCGCGAGAGAATATGACTAGTCTGTACCCTGTCCGTAGAGGAAGAGGGGTTATTCTAGAATAAGATTCTTTTGTCAAAGTTATGTGAGTTGACGGGCATCGTCGCTCACCCTTGTCTATTTCGGTAGACATTGCTGAAGAAGTGTTTTGTTTGAAAGATTAACGAGAGAATCTTTGGGTAACCTGAAAGAGGTGAAGTCTCTCTCTTTAAAACAATTGTTTTGAAGGAAGAGAAGTAGAGGTAACCTTGAAATCGTACTTTATACCTGGGGGCATGCAAACCTTTTGGAGTGCAAGCAAAGAGCGGTTATTTATCTGTTTTTTGGGTTAGCCGTCTCCTAACTTGCATAAAGAAAGGATGCGGAGCAAAGCTTAGTGAGATGAAGCTCCATAAAAAATAGGATCTTGATGAGACACTCTTACCATATGACTGGGTATTCGAGCAGTTTTAGCACAAAGTTCATGCTCGTTAAAAAATAAACGCAAGATCCGAGCAGTTTTAGCACATAGTTCATGCTCGTTAAAAAATAAACATAAGTTCGAGCAAATGTTTCCACCCGCGTTTAAGCTCGTTAAAAAATGAACTATCCAGGTAAATAACCACTGCGAATGTAATATCATCAGCCATTAAAGCCTTGGTCGTGTTTGCACCATCACCTCCACTTTTTCATTGGCCGATCGTTCACCTCCATATGATTGTTTACCCAATTTGGGGAACAGCTGCGAAGAGTGATTTCACCTAGCCATCCTTGTGACACTGTCGTGATTGGAAAATTCCAACCTGTACCTGGAATCAGCTGCTATCCCTGTTTATCACTCGTTCCTCAAAAGACGAGTCTTCTTTAAGCTCTTTTAAACTGACTCGTAAAATATGAAAAGATTGCCGAGTTTTGGCCTTCCAGCTCGTTAAAGCGACTAGAAGAGCTATCCCTCCTCTAGATTTTAATCTTTTTGGAACTGAGGGATTATTGCACAAAAAGATCGAGCGCTTGTTTTGTTCGGCTCGTTAAAACTATCGAAAACTCATCCCTTCTATATTGTTTTATACTTTTTCGGACTTAAGGGATTAGATGACGCAAAAGGAATTTTGGAGTTAACTTTATGTACCTTTTTAGACTCTCTAAAAATGAAAAGGACCGAGTTTTCCTTGTCGTTAGACTCGTTAAAATCATTAAATAGCGACAAACTTGTCTTTAGACGAGAACGAGTTTCACTATCGCTAGGCTCGTTAAAACATAGCGATGGGCTTGCCCGAAGGGCAGGTTATAGAACAAGCATATGTTATCCTCCTCAAGCTTGACAAAAATAAAGAGGTACTGGTCAGCAATGACTGGGGAAAAATTGGGAGAAACTAAAGAAAACTTTGATGGTAGCAAGTCGCTCTTGAACATGACACTTTTCCTCCGTACCACAATCGGGTTGGGTTGTTTCATTCACCGGTCACATCCATGGTCTCGCCATACCATCCATATTTGGGGTAATGCTACCGATCCATCGTATCAGTGTCGCCACGTGTTCAAGAGAAGTCGTTCAGAAAGAGTCAACCGTGTCCCATCCACTGCCGTACATTATCCTTCATCCTTTCATGACCGCCACCCTGAATCATATGTCACAGATCGTTTTCACCTCCATTAAAATCATTAGCTCTGTTCCGTGTCACTGATGTGGGATTCATTAAGGCCCTCCTTTGATGGATCGCTTCTTGTCGACATTAGCTCATTATCCAAGAATTTGATCTAGGAACCACCCCTTCAGTACTTTGAAGCTTGCATGCCACAATGGCAAGTTTCTCACTTCCGGCGACAGGTATACATCAATGACCTTCGACCGAAAGATTTTGCGTGGTGTTCGACGCCAATTCCTTTATTCACACCACGTGAATTGTACTGCAGTACCTTGAGGGTCATTATCATTATCAGTGATTCCTCTCGCGCTTGTTAACGGTTTACATCATTGACCGGTAATCAAGCGATGCCTTTCCATGTTCGACTTCAGAACATTTCTCACGTGGATCGACTTGTACTTAGAGTGAAGATCGAACGAGTTTGAAGACCCCGGATCTAGTTTCATCCATCTGGGATGCGATATACATTCAGGAAAGATAAAGACATTGACATGTACATCATTGCAGCAGATAATCATCCTACTCAAAGGATGATAATTTCATCAAAATTATCAGTCTACCATCAGACGATTGTCTGTTCTATGTACAGAAAAATGAATTTATAAAGCTGAGCATGGGAATGCCCGCCTCAGCTAGATCATGAAAGCAGTATGAAAAATAATGTATTGTATCTTATTACAGGTCTCCTCCTAGCATTGGATGAACTTCGGATCCCCCTGATAAAGCATTTCGCCCGATAAACAGCCTCATACTTTAGGGGGCAACTGTTATAGACATTTTTGTGCCTTACAGCATTGAGCATGAAATGTCCATAATCTAAGGGATCCAAAGTCCCTAAGCATGTTGTTCCTACCCCTAGAGGAACAAGGCTAACAAACCATAGCAATTCACAGAAGTTCTCCACCTGAAACTGCTCAAAAACAAGTCAGTCCAGGATCATTTCAGTGGCTACACTAGCTGTTTGCGCTGAATGTCAAAGCCAACACTGGCTACCTGCGTTGAATGTCAACTGGAACACTAGCTACCTGCGCTGAACGAGAATGGACAAGTGGCAGGCTCATTTCTCAAGGTGTCAAAACCCAGGAAGCTTCCAAAATGACACTTGCCTCAGGGAATTCGACTGGTGATGAGTAAGAGGTTCCAAATCTCCAAGTGGAAGCAAGAACCTCCAAGTGGACTCAAGAACTGACAGAGGGAGAGGACACTAGTCAGATCTCAAGCTGACTCATCCTCTCTCCAAACATCTATATATGGATCTCTCCTCCATGAGATCTAGAGGCGGGAATTTTGTTATTGCAAAGAATTGTTGTTGGTTTGAGACTGGAATCATTGGGTGCTTAATGCTTTGAAAGGGGTGAAGATAGGAATTCCATTTGCTGGGAAGGAGATGCTGGATTGGAGCCCTCTGGGTTGTATCTCTTCCTGAACCTTGTTATTCATCAATAAAGCTATCTTGGTTTCTCCTATATTCTGATGTATTCTTTATGTATGAATGTATTAGTATATTTGGTTTATTTCTAATCCTAAACTAGTTATGAATGTGAATATCTGTCTTTGTGTAGTGTTCTTCTCTTGTTGCAAGTAGCTGTTCTCTTGTCGCAAGTAGTTGTTCTCTTGTGATCTTGCAGGAAGTTGAAGCTGGATAAGCAAGAAGGCAAGTAGCTGTGAACACCCAAAGAGAAGAGAGATCGGATCGAGGGACAAACGGAAGACACCGGTAAGTCTATTGATCTCTCTTCTTTCACATTTCATAAAGGAAGAAACTAGCATAGCTGTACTCGTTTGTTGCTAAGGCACTGTCACACCTTAGGTGGATAGGATCGTCCTGCATAGGCATTTTTCCCCACAACAATCCTTTACATAGCTTCTGGGCACTGATTTGGTTAAGTCTGAGCCTATGAATTCTGGCTTCAAAAATTCTTGGCAAGGTGCCATTTCGAACTTAAAGTTCTTGAACCATCTCTCTTGGCCTCTTGGTATCTCTGTGACTGTGGATATGACCTCAGGAGAAATTGGAATTTAAACCAATGAAATTGAGAGCAAAATCTTTGGTGACTTGAACATGACCACCTTGAAGTTTCTCGCAGAGTTTCCAATAGCCCACCTGTTTGAATGCATGTTCAACCTCTTTGCATCTCATGAGCACATATAAGCCTTCTGGCTTAGCTCTAAGACACTGGCCAGATCTGCAATTTTTCCTTTCTTCAGACATGTCCATGAAAATGCTGCAAGGAAACTTGAAGATGAACCTATACTGTATCGGTTTGAAAACTACTTCCATTGAACTTGAAATTGAGAGTTGCCTCACTTGAACTTTTAAACTATGAACTGCCTCACTTGAGCTTTCAAAATTTTCTGATGAGTGTCATCCTTAAGCTTGCTAATTCTCTTACTATGCGTGAAAGGAACTCGGAAAAACTAAGACTAACTTACCCCACTTAATTTTTTGAAATTTGAAAAATGTGTACAAGACATGTGATGAATCTAATGATGATAATGAATGACCACATGTGATAGGCATGGTTCAAGGACTGACACGTGGTGATGAAACGTTAACGGAATTTTATGGAAAAGATAGCTAGACAAGATCTAGCATGAATCCCCGATTTCGTAGTGCAGCCAGTGCAAATTCTGTGTTTTGCACTACGAAATCTCCTAGTTATGAATCCCTGTTTTCATAGCGCACATAGTGTATTTTGATGAGTTTGCGCTACGAAGACTCCTAGTTGATTTCCTAGCGCATGCCAACTTTTAAAATAGTCTTGACATATGACACTTATGAACCGATGTGGGACTATTGGTAGTTTAAACAAGTTTTTTGACCTTATTTAACAATGGGAAGAATACTCTATCCTATATTTTAGACTCCCTAAACAAAACAATAGAAATGACTTCACTAAGACTGACTTACAACTTTGAAACCATACAAGTTCAATTTTTTTTTTAGTGATAACAGAACTCATGGAGGAACTTGGCAACCCTAACTCAGTTGCTACATAAGCAAAGCTAGGGCTATGGTGATAGAGGTCAGATCATTTGAAAGGATAGCTTACCTGATTGTTGAGCATAGTCTCAAATCTAAGCATAAGAAGTTGGTAAGAAGGGAGAGAGAGAGAGAATCTAGAGGGGTAAGGGAAGGCTGATGCAACAGATGGTTGTAATCGCTCTTCTGACATTAATATAGAACTACAGTTGTATTGTCTACTCCATGGTGTTGGTACTATCATTCATTTACTTGTTTGTCCAATACCTTTTAGCGTGAGTAGCTTAGTTATATGTAACTAGATGTCTTTTATGTATTCATGTATTAGTTATTAAGGTTGTCTATTATGATTATGCTTGTCTCTTCTATGTGCAGGACTTGATCTAGAGCCAGCTCAAGGGACTTCCACCTAGCTGCATTGTGCTCTTCGGAAAATCTACACGGAGGCTTGAGGTAATCCATCTGTTTTTCTTTGATAGTTAGTTAATGTTTATGGACATGCATGTAACTTTGTGACAGCTGCAGATAATCTTATAGTCTGCCAAGGGTCCCAGGAAGACCCTTGAGGGTATCTCCATTCTCCATACACCGTGCATTTTATCCTAAAGAAGAATTTGCAACTCCACTGGGGAATATACATCTAGTTCTCGATTTACCCAGACAGTTCTCAGTTTCTTCCTCCTTCTAAGACCTCCTTATACTTCTGCATTCCCTTTCTGACCCACCAAAACCTTGCTTCATTTTGCCTTCACATATTCAGCCTTGAATCTGATCCAAAAGGCCCTATTTTTAGTTGTTTTCCCACACTAACGTAGGTTAGCAAACTAAATAGTGCTTTATAAAGCTCTGTGTCTGCACAAACAAAGCGTTAGTGGACCCAATAACTCTCTGTGGCTATTGCTACAGAGCATTAGTCCCTTAAAATATTGATATACAACTATGTCTACAAACTCAAGGGGATAGGAAGCCTGCTCATGGACTAAAAGAGGGTCTGCAACTACATTTTTTTAGCAAGATCAGTGTCCTGAAAGATTTTTTTTTTTTTTAGGAAATAAGCTTTTTTCTTTCTTAAAACATTTTTTATGAAAGAAGGATCGACATTTTTTATTCGTTCTTCTGTTTAGTTGGTTAAAAATTGCTTTATTTTGGTTTCAAATAGTTGTTAGGAAAGCATTGGAAAGATTTATGTTGGTTATGCATGTGTTATAATGACTAGGACGCATGGAACAAATATGAATAAGTGAAAGACACTCACCTACAGAATACAACCTATTTTCATCAAACTGAATTTTTTTTTTAAAGCATTGTCTTGTGCATGATTTTTGAGTCATAGCCCCATCACATTTCATACGTCGACTCCCATACCGAAGACAATAAAAAAGTACACATAAAATTGACCTAAAATCAATCAGTAACTCTTTATTGAGCAAACAAACATTAGTTTAGGCTAGGATCTTGGGATAGGCAGTGTGAGTAAACTGCCCAAGATCAAAAACCAAAACTAATGTCATTAAAAGAGAGAAAGTTCCTTCCGCACTCATACTACCAGGACCACTCTAGTCAAAGCGGAGCTAAATATGAGACAACATCGGGCTGTAAGTGAAGGTAGCCCACCTTCACTTGCAACTCCTTTGGGTATTCTATGTATTGGGGATCCCTTCGGGGATTTCAGAGCTGAGTGAGGGACTCAGGTATCCTACCCACACAGTGTACTGTCTGCGACTATGTGCCCCCTAATAGTATCTGTCAGCTAAGGTATCCTTAGTGGCCAAGCTTTTAGGGACTTACACAAGGTGACTGGGGTGGGTTGCCCTAGTACCTAACATAGACGGACCTACTTTGTCTTCAGTTTTTGGGAGGGTGCTCATCTTCACGAGAGTACTTGGCCCCTCAATCTAAGGTTCAGGAGAAGCTCTAGAGTAACCATAACTATACAGTTGGATAGCCCTCTTTGTTATTCATTGTGATACTAGATTTCATCTACAGCGATCGGTGCTTATCAGACAGGGTCATTTCCCTCTGTTTGCTGATTGATAAAATTAGTGTATTTTTTATATTTTTTAGGTACCCGTGTGCTATCATTGAGACTTTAACAAATATCACGATAAAATTTATTTATAAAAATTAACGGTCACCGTGGCTACATCTAGCCCTCGTCATCAATCTAAACGATTGTTAGGACTTCCTCCACTCATTGTGGAAGATCCACTGAGCTATAATGAACCGGATTCCCCATCTTTAAGGAATTAGTCTCCTAGATCTCACATGGAATCTATTTGGACAACCAATGATTCAAGATTTTTGGAGGATTTCTTTAACGAAGGATTTATTCCTGCCTTTAACCCTCCGATCATGAATCCGTTGGACCCACTCTTGGTTCCCGTGGCACCTGTAATCCCTGTCTCTTTAGTTGGAACATTTCCATCCACCCCGTCGATGGCTAACGAGTCGTGAAAGTTTGTGGACACTTTTGGTCCTCCACCACTTCCCCAATCAAAAATCACCACCACACTGTTGATGGCGAACCCCGCTATCCCATTTTTCCTAGGTACAATGACTCACATGACACCCTCCATGAGTGGTACCCAATTGATGCCAGGTTCCACCCCTTTAGTGTCACACTGTATACCTTTGACAAGTGCTACATAAAACGCTCAATATAGCACTATTAGCGCAGTTCCCGTCCACCAACAATACGGTCGGCATCCATTGTACAATTCAAACCCCTAGATTCAAGTATCTGGGGGCATTCCCAATATGCACATACTGGTCAGGAACGTAACAATTCCCCCTCCATTCTTAGGCATGCATGGTCAGTCATTGATTGACATGAGTGTTTCTTATGTCAATCAAGGACATATGGTTAGTTCTATGGTGGATGAGAATCCTCAAGGAGGTCCCAACCAATCCATGGGGGCACCCTACTCACAAATTAAAATGAGTCAAGGGGGCACTGCTTATCCTGGGGGCAATTCTATACCCCAAATTCACATTCCCCATGGAAATCCACACTACAACGCCATACCCTAAGGCAACTACTATACCAGATAGCCTATGTATAATATTGGGACTCAACAATGGGAGGATTTCAAGGATCCTCAAGTCATATGTCATCGCCTTGGCTGAGTCGGGGGCACCACACACTCTGCCTTTCTTAGCAACATTGGATATCCTCGACTTGCAAAAACCTACAAATGACCCCATCTATCATAACTTACTTTGGCTGTTGATCCTGCATAAAATACCAATAGACATCCCCAAGTTCGTAGGGAAACGAGGGGAGGACCGCACACCCATATCACCACCTATCATCTTTGGTGTGTTTCCAAATCCATGGTGGATGATAGTGTCCTATTACATCTTTTTCCCTGCACCCTCACTGGCAATGCAGCTAAGTGATACATTGAGTTACCACACACATCAGTAAATACCTTTGATGCTCTAGCAATGGAATTCTTAAAGCACTTCCAGCCATCCACTATGAGACTGGGACAAAGCTCCTCACTTCATTACATCAGGATACTGCCACCCACATCTCTAATCATATACATGAATGGATATGTAGGCGAAGGTTAGTCAAAGCTCCCTTCCCATACTATCTCTTAGTGGACTGGTTCTGCAGGTCCCTACTCTTGCAAATCGCTAAAGATGTCACTTTAGGTGGTGTGGTCATAGAAGACCAATCCATACGTTATGCCCATCACTTTGATCTGATATATTCACAGTCTGGCACTCTTTACGACGTAATCCTCAATGCCCCTCATAACTCCAATGTCTCCACTACTCAGCACCCTGGAGTGCACACTGATGGGATTATCAGTGCAACCTCTAGGGCTGCTATAAAAAAAATCATCAGCCACATTGGCTAGATGTCAGTGGACCCCTCTACCAAATCAACTGCTCTTCCTATCACCGCGATAAAATTTTTTACAGTCTACACAAAAACCTGATGGTAAGAACAAGAAGAATAAGAAACAGACCACTGCTTTTGAGGAGTAGTCAACAAAGAAGAAAAACCCAAAACAGAAGGCCATTGCACCTCTTGACGATGGAAAGGATAAACCCACCAGATTCCCTTGCAAAATCTGTGTTGAAGACCACATGACCTATCACTGCCTGCGTCTTTAGGAATGCACAAAATACATTGCTAAAAAGGATACTGGTAGGACCCTCACTGTCCTTAATAATCCTTTCCCCGCGCAGCAGCAACAAAACCTTATTGCAAACCAACCCCAACCCCCGCAAGGGGGCAATGGTGGTTTGCAACATCCTTCAAGTGGTGAAGGATCTTCTACCATTTACACCTTTCAAATGGTAGATCTACAAATAGGAGCCAAATGCTATAGAGCTCCTCTCGCTCATGCAGAGGAACATTCCTCAAGTCAAAACCAACCACCGCCCAACTATTTTCATATCAAATGGCTGGTTGCTGACCTTGTAATTTCCCCCCCGCAAAGGGCACTTCGACGCCCAAAACTATAACATTGTAGAAGACTTGATGCAAGCACCGTCGACTATGTCGGCACTCAAAGTATTACAAACATGCCCAGCAAAAAGGAAATATTTGCTTTTAGCTATTGGTCGTATCGACCCATAGGATTCCATGCTTGCAATTTTCGACATGGAAAAGTGTAAACCTCCACTTTCCCACCAGATTTCATTTAAAGTGAAATTTTTTTCAAAAGGTAAAGGTATACACAGAACTTAAAACCAAAGACAAGCATAAAACCACCTTCATCTGCCCATGGGGCATCTTTGCCTATCAAAAACTCCCATTTGATTTAAAGAATGATGGAGCAACATTTCAAAGAGCCATGGACCACACATTTCACGATATTAGGCATATCGTTCAAGCTTACTTGGATGACCTTCTAGCCCATTCCAGGAAACAAACGTAGCACCTAAACAATTTAAGAGCAATATTTCTAAGGTGTTGGTTTTACAACATCTGCCTAAATCCGCATAAATGCGTTTTCTTTGTCGAGTCTGGATGCTTACCTAGATTCATTGTCTCCAAGTACAGGATTAGGGTTGATCCCGATAAGGTAAAGGCAATTACTCAATTTCCTTAACCATAATCTGTTGTATAGCTCCACTGTTTGCAAGGAAAAGAAAACGTTTTACGACAATTCATTGTAAACTATGCTGAGTTGACGAAAGGCTTTATGTGCCTACTTAAGAAGGGAGTGCTGTATCTATGGGATGATCAAGCTAAACATTCATTTAATGCCTTGGAAAAGGCGCTTATATCAGACCCACTCTTTAGCACTCCTGACTATGGCCACGAATTTCTTCTATACCTGGTAGCCTGGCCATCCTCTCTTGGAATGGTCTTGGTTCAAACTCATGATGACCGGAGTGAACATGTGATCTATTATCTGTCCAAAGACCTGGCTGGGCCCGAACTCAGATATTCACATGTCAAAAAGTTGTCATTGGAAGTCGTCTTTGCTGTCAACCGATTCCACGACTACATCCTGCTGCGACAGACTATTTTTATCGCCTTATAGAATCCCATGAGACATATTTTGCCTCATCAAGTAATTGGAGGAAAATATTCAAAGTGGATCATGATCCTCCAACAATTTGATCTGGCTTTCACAGCTGCCAAGGCGAAGAACTACTTAGTCTTTGCTGAACTTTTGTCATACCTTCCCATCGTCAATCCTAACGAGATAGCCCACAATCCTCTTCTGGATGAGGCTATCTATCTTATCGACACCATTGACCCTCGGTATGTGACATTCTTGCCTACCTCCAAGCACAATGGTTTTGCCCCGGACTATTGACAGGTGACCGTCGTCGCATCCACCACCAAGCGTGACACTATCTAGTGATTAACGATACGTTATATCATCGTGGTGCGGATACAGTTCTTTGATGTTGCCTCACTCAAGAAGAGGCAGAACATGTTTTAAATGACTGCCATGCTAGGGCATGTGGCAGTCATCTTTTTGGCATATCTACTACACAGAAAATCTTGTGCACAGGCTATTACTGGCCAACCTTGTTCAAATATTATGTCAAGGCCATCCGATAATGCCATCCTTATCAAGTGTTCACCAAGAAAATGAGTGCTTCTCCGACCCTACTACACCCGGTGAACTCCATTGGCCCCTTTTCAAAATGGGGGATAGACTTTGTAACCTACAATCCTGTTTCCTCTGTTGGACACAACTATATCATAGTAGTTGTGGACTATTTCACGAAATGGGCTGAAGCCCTTCCCACCTATAAAGCTGATGGAGAAATCGTGGCCCTATTCTTGTTCAATCAGGTTATTTGTCATTTTGGTGTACCCTGCACGATCGTTACAAACCATGGATCTCATTTGCAGAACCATATGATGTCTGATTTAACATCGCTACTTGGTTTTTGTTAGGATCAATCATCCTCCTACTAACCCCAAGCTAATGGTAAACTAGAAGCCATCAATGGCGTCTTAAAAATGATGATCTATAGGTTGGTAGGAAATCATAAAACTAATTGGCATCGAATGTTATATTCAGTGCTATGGGCATATCGAACTTCAGTAAAAACTACCACGGGCTTTACACCTTCCTAACTCGCTTACAACCTGGAAGCAATTTTACCCATCGAGTGTCAAATCCCTTCCCTACAAATAGTTTTGAACTCCTGCCTGACACTACTGTCGAAGAATAATGCTTACTATACCTTAATCAACTAGACGAAGCCCATCGAGATGCCAAATTGGCACTCGAGGCTCACAAACGCCAGGTAAAAACCCTATATGACAAAAAGTTCAAGCCTCGTTCTTACCAAGAGGGAGACCTTATTTTGCTCTATGATAAAAAACATGACCTCTTGGACGTAGGATCACTTCAACCCTTATGAACAGGTCCTTATGTCATTAATAAAGTCCTCTAAAAAGGGGCATATGAACTTCAGGACTGGGAAGGAGTCCTGCTCACCGAGTCCAGAAATGGGCTCTATTTAGAAAATTATTATGCCTAGTATTGCACTAGGAATGCGCTTTGTAATTTTATGTATTTATAAGTTTTTCTTACCTTTCTGGTGTGATTGGATTGTTTTGATATTTATTGGAGTATTTATCTCATACATCCTTCTCACAATGCAGATGCCTTAGTTACCCTTAGCATATGTAGGATACACGGATGGTGTCAGTCGTCACACACAGGACATTGCATCACTTGCTTGGGTAATCTACACACCTGAGTCGGAACTATTTTGTTCCGGAGGAGTCTTTCTTGGTACCGCCACCAACAATGTTGCCGAGTACATGTCAATAATTTTACTTCTCACGGAAGCATCATCAAGGGACATCTCCAATCTGGTGGTCAAGTTGGACTTCCAGCTAGTTGTTATGCAATTGTCAAATCATTATCACATTCATAATTGAACCTTGTTACATCATTATTTAAGGGTACAAGTCCTGGAATTTCAATTTGAAACAATCACATATGAACACATTCCTAGAGAATTTAATGCGATTACTGATTCATTAGCTAACTATGTATTAGATTGGCATTTGTCTCATTCACTATAGAAGCATGCATGAAAAGTAAAAATTTACTGAGTAAAATTTTTTAGAAAAACATTTAAAAAACATTTACGCCATCAAAATACCAAAATGTCTGTATATATATATACATCGAAATCTAGTCTTTTACATCGAAATATTCCAAAAATTGGATGCTTTAAGTACAAAATTGCTACTATGCCCAGCTACAAACACCCATTGGCCACGCAAAAACACCTACTAAAAAGAGCCTATTTCTCATGAAATGCTAAAATTGCTCTAGCTATCCTCTGAGGAGGAACTAGAAACCACTTAGGTACACCGACTGTGTGCCATTGCATATGTGTGGGAATATCCCTCATAGTAAGGGGGGGAGACACCCATGCTCAAGCCCTCCAGGTTCCTCAGAACCTCGCTAACACTGTCGGCATCACCCCCCCAGCAGGTAGTTGGCCTCCTCATCGGATATGGTAGGGTTCGCTTGTAGGTCGAAATGGTGCCACATCTGTGTCAAGCATAAAGCTTCATGTTAGTACTTATTTCACCTATAAAAACAGTACATAAACATTTAAAAGCTAAAAAATACTTAAGGTACTTTCAAAAATCATTCTCACCTTGAGGGCCCCAGTTGGTCTGGGGAGGCAACATCAAGTCAAGGTTGCCAGTGAAGTCCATGCCCTCATAAGCATAGTCATCAATCATCACAATTTCGCCACAAAGCCATTGGAAGAAATCTTCCTTGAAGAAATACTGGATCGGTCCTCCTCCTATGCAAGGATCAAGTGATGATCATCACCCCTGCCTCAGATCCCTCGAATAAAATGGTCCTAAGCTCATCCTTGGGTGCATAATAGGTACCCTCTCAAGAAAGAATGAAACTATGAGAGTACCATACCCAAAACTATGTTAGGTATGAGTCTTGCATGCTTTTAACTCTGCCTTCAACTGGCGAAGCACTACTTCACACCAGTTGAACATCTATGGTTGGACACAGTCAACTGGAAGCAATAGTTGGGCCTTTTTCACAATGTGGGGAATATTTGACCCTGCCAATTGCACAATCAACCATAAAATTTCCCTCATAGAACTGGACCTTATCCTCTCTATGGGGACTCTGTCGCTGACTAGTCTGCTCTCAGGGATGCAGTAGGTTTGCACCAGCTCTAGGGTAGATCGTGGATCTAGCCTACCCCCAGTGAGGTTTTCCTGTGCCCCACAACACAACAGACCAATTAAAAAGTATATGTCATCACGGTCAATAGCCAGCTCCTGATCTGTAATCCTGAACACTTGCTTGTGTTCATCCCAACGCTTGATAATCCATCTCAATAAATCCTCCTGCTCTTTCATTAGCTCCAACTTTACATACTTCAGTAAACCACAACAGTGCAATTCAAGTATGCATGTTGGATCATTTCACATAAGCAATTCCTAGCTATCATGGGCCCATTCTCTCCATAGACTAGTCATTATGGTCAGGAACCTGCGCAAAATAATCCTAAAAACAGTCAAAATGAGGAAAAATAGCTTCAGGAATCCTTGCATGAGGTTTTAAACTGTGCCCTTAAGCTCTAATGCTCACCCCAGTGGTACACAGGGAGGATTAACCCCATCCAATAGGTCATACAGGGCATTTTACACTCCCTATAGGCCATTTTGAGGGCGTTAGTGCGCAAACATTGCTTGAGGGCACCTCAGATCCGCAAAAATCCACCCTTGAAACTATCAAGAAAGGTTAATAAATGCATAGAGAAAGGTTTTAGCCTCTACCTGGGACTGACAGCATGTCAAATGGTCACCCGGATCTCTTGCAATGGTCCGTGGAATATCTGCTCCTCTTTAGCTCCAAAATGCTCTCACAATTCTCAAATAGTAAAAATGGTGAATGTGAAATCTCAAAACACTTCCTTATATTTATTTTTGGAGACATTTTGAAATCATTAAAGAGAAAGTAGTCCATTCCCCATGATTTTTTATCATGCAGGAACCCATATGGATAGGAATTGCTGCTTTTTATACATTTTCCGCTTTTGATGAAAGTACCTTCAGGAATGAAAAGTAGTCAAAGCTACATGCAATTCTCAAAGAGCGCTTTTCTTTTATGGGATGTTTTCTCACTCTAAAAAACTCAAAACTCCTCGATTTTGTCATCATTGGGCTTGTTAAACACATACGATGACAATCAGAGCAACTCTTTTTCACTCTTTTTCCAGCTCATTAAACTGAAAAAGACCATTAGAGCATTCGTTTTGGGCGCTTTTTTCTCGCTCATAAAACTGAAAAAATCCCTATTTTTTTTCTTTAGGATTGTTAAAACATTTATATAGATGACCCGAGCATTCTTTTAGGTACTTTTCTCGTTCATTAAACTGAAAAATCTCGAGTCTTTGTCATTGGAATCGTTAAAAATATATGGTAGCAACAAGAGCACTTGATTTCTTGGGACCATTTCTCGCTCTTAAATCGAAAAATACCTGAGTTTTTCCCCTTCTTAGGGCTCGTTGAATCTACGAAGAAGGAATCAGCAGTTCTTTTACCTCTTTTTCCTTGCTCAATAAACTAAAAAAGGCACCCTGGGTTTCCTTCATTTGACTCGTTAAAATTTGATGAAGGTATTGAGTTTGTTGTTGCATGACTCATTAAAAATTCACGATGAAAAACAAGTTTACTCCGTCTCCTCGTACTCGTAAAAAATGAGGTCAACATGTATTGAACATAGGTTTCTCTTTATCCAGATTCAATAGATTAACTAACGGAAAAGTGATCGATCTGGGTATAATATTAACCTTTTGTTGCACCCGGTTAACAACTATGAGAAAGGGACCACCATGGAGTCATTCTTTATGATCTTTTTAGACTCTCTAAATATGATAGACCACTGAGTTGTCTAGTTTGGACTCATTAAATTATACAGGCAAGATATAGAGTCCCTCTTTTTATGATCCTTTTTAGACTCTCAAAACATGAAAATATTGGCGAGTTTGCCTGTCTGGAATCATTAAACTAATCAGATAGGGCATAGAGTCACTCTTTTTGCGGTCCTTTTTAGACTCTTAAATATGAAAAGATCGACAAGTTTACCCGTCTGGACTCACTAAACTAATCAGATGGGGAATGTAGACAATACAATTACATTCAATATTAGAGAGCATGGTTTGGTAATAGTTGTTTCCTTGAACATGGCACTCCCTCAGATAAACCTTCCTTATGACGACCTCTCAACATGAATCCTACCATCTTATGAGTTTAGCCTAAATACCCTGATTTTCTTGCATCTCTATATCCTAACACTCTTTGGTGTTCATGAGTTTAGTGCTGCATGGTTAAAACTGTTGTCATGACTTCTATTGTTCAAGGGTTAACGTTTTGTTTCCTCGATCAACCCATCAAGCATATCCTTTCATCATGCCCTTTGTTGTTTAGACATGTTGGGTAGCGGATCCACCCATAGCGGGTTTTTCGGGCTTCTAGCCCAAATTTTGGTCGAAAGTAATGTAAGACCACGCAAAATTTGGGTGCAGAGTACGAGAATCTACAGTTGTCCATCCTAAAATATTGTAATTTAATATAGAATGTGTCGGCCTAACCATGGTCCGTGGACCATGGGAAGGTATAAACAGAGCGAGGCTCTAAGTGTAGAAGGGAGCTTTAGATGTGATCTTAAGTGATATGAGTTTTTGAATGTGATATTCACTTTGAGTCTTTATGTCTGAGTCTTGGGTTGTAGGAATAGGAATAGGCTCTGCAGCTATGTGCGCAGAGGCCTGGGAGAGTCTGCAACTATGTGTGTGGGCCCCTAAAGCTGAGTGTGCAGGGCAGAGTTGGGATTGTAACAGAACAAAAGTTTAATAAAAGCTAAGTTGATTCAAAATATTGTGCATCTATTTGTAGATCTATATGTTTATGCTTTTGTTATATGTTTATGCATATCCTTACAGTTTGCGATTATGCGCACTTGTTATGAATGTTTAATGATTGATAAGAATATTGGACCCAAAAGATTAAGTTAAGATCTATACAAATAACACTGTAAGGTTACCAGATCTAGAATGTACCTCTTCGTGCTCTTTACAGAGCTATGCGAAGATCAAATAGCCGCATAGAGTCGTATGAGTGCATAGGATTGGTTCATGAACTTCCCAGACTGCATCACGACATCCCTAGGGTGCAAAAACCCAGTTCTAGCACCCTCCCATACTACCTCGGGTGAGACCTCAGTCCGTGTACCACGGATTGTTGCCAAAATGGCCGATAGTTTTGGGATTTTTTTGGCTAAAATCACTTCTGAACCTGGGTCAGGCCCCAACAAGCCAACAAATGGTTTCGTTGCCAAGATTGGGATCTACCTAAGGGATGTCTGATGTCGGAACACTAGAATCCTATGAAGAAGTAAATTGAAGATTGGTGGGATCAGAAGCTTCACAAGTTCGTGACACAGGAAAACAAAACTCCACAAATATCCGAGAAGAGGTGGTTGGATCACTACGTATATACGGAAAGCCACGAGATCTTCTTCACATCCTTCTCTTCGCAGCTGTATGAATGGATTGCGAGGTTAGCCGATAGCCAGGTAAGGTATAAGCTCGATCAACTGATAATGTGGACTCTGAAGTTAGTGCACATACTAGAGGCATCAAAAGATAAGATTATGCCGGTTGTGGACCATTGGCTCGACTGGATAATAGGGGGGTTTATCACTGAGTTTGAGATAGATACAACCATGAGATATAGCGAAGCAGAATGATGTTTTCTCAAGGGACCGCGAGGTAGTTACATAAAATCCCTAAATACCTGAATTAAGATGTTGTTATGTGAAAAGCCAGTTATGTGAATACATTAATGATTGGAATGATGTGGAGCAGAAAGATCTACAAAGGGATCGAAGGATTAGGGAACACCCCTTTAATTTCACCTTCACGAGAGAGCGAGGAAGAGCACGCTGGAGTTTCTCTAAGAAGCGTTGTCAGTTTGATAAGACATCGCATTCCACATTTATCACCTCGACTTACACTATCACCCGGTTCACCTACTTCACCTCCATCTTCACCCACCCCACCTCCACCACCCCCACAATTCAGCATGGCAAGTACGATCAAGCTACCTGTATTCAGGGTAGTAGGGAATGAGGATCTGGACAAGTTTTGGTTCATGGTAAGAGCAGTGTGGGAAGCAAAAGGGGTCATGGATGACAACATTAAGAAGGCCACATTGGTGACCGCGCTACAGGATCGCGCGCTGACATGGTATATCAATTACTCGAATGATCACCCAAATGTAGGAATAGTGGAGATCCAGATTACGTTGAACAAAGAATTTAGCCGGCCGAAATCAGAGACACAATCAATCATTGGATTTAAAGAGATCACGATGCTTCCAGGTGAGATCCCCTGAGATCTGGATCGGGGATTGAAGAGTACAATCTGCGAGGTTAATATGATGCTAACAGATGCATAGCACTGTGCGTGGTTTGTGGCATCTTTGACACCACACCTAAGGATGATGCTGTCACAACAGAAGCTTTCAACCCAGGCCGAAGCATTGGAAATGGCGGTGAGGTTGCATGAAACACCGATACATGATCTAGGGTGGGGAGTGTAGCAAATCCATGTGTAACTACAGAATCTATGCTTGGAGATGCATAGTTTGAAGCAGGATAGGGCACAACGGCCGGAGGCATGTGAAGAAGTGTGGTGCATAAAATCTAAAGGCCAAGGCCATGACAAAGACCACTATCTACTATTCGTGAACTACTTGGCAGGAGGGTGATCAATGCCATTGAGACAAGAGGCACAGACAGGGCCAAGTATGGCACCTACACTCTGGTGCGTGATTTTTCAATTGGGGGGAAAGCACACAATGAACAACTGTCATTTGTTGCAGAAGTATACACAGACTCCCCAACAACTATTTTGCAATTTTTGTAGATCGGTGGGCCATGACGAGAGTACTTATCGTAGCTACGAGTTGATGATGGAGCAGAGCCTAACATATAGAATGCAGACAAAAATGTGAGGCCTTGACCCAGCCGCAGGGATGGCGCCTGTTAGATTTCAAGGGCGAGGTTGAGGACAAGGAGGAATGGGACCAAGAAGGGGTTGTTGATAGCTAATCTATTACAATTGCGGAGGACCGGGGCCCTATTCTCATGATTGTACCAACCCGACGAGACTATCTTGTTCCTACTGCGCTCAGTTTGATCATGAAGCAGTAGATTGTCCTACATTGATCGTATAGATGCAAGAGAAAGGGGTACTCCAGCCTACTCCAATGCAGAATATTCAAATGATGAGGTTTGAACCATGCAAAGAAGACCCAAATGTGAATATGGTGCTCCAAAGTTGTACAACCATAGGGGAAGATAAGGGGAAGCAGCCCAAGGAAGATACATGGGTTCGCAAGGCTCCTACAAACAAACCTGAGTTTGACTTGGAATGCGCAAAGGAGATGTTTATTGAAGCTAAGAAGAGCTTTGCAGAGGTGTCTATTTAGATAGTAATGATCAACCAGAGTCAAGAATGGATCCTTCTATAATTACTACCTTTTTAGAGACATGCATGAAACTACTGCATGATAATAAGGTGGTTAAAGGACTACAGGAGTTGATAACTAGGTGCACAGGGTTAGGGGAACCACACGTAGTCTAGAAACTAGGAAAGAATACATTGCGCACCTGAAGGGAGATGATATTAATGACACAGATTGGCGAATATGAAATGGATCAGGTAATCCTAGACCTGGGTTCAAACAAGAATGTGTTACCGAAGCAGACATGGGAACGCATGGCAGACCTAGGTTGGAGTGGTCCCCCATTCAATTGTGAATGGCGAACCAACAGAAAATTTTACCCATGGGGAGATTGCAATGGGTAACAGTGGATATCGAAGGCACAAGCACGCAGATGCACTTTGAGGAGATAGAGATTGTTGATGACAACAACCCTTACCCCGCATTGCTAGGAATAGACTGGGCCACTGATATGAATGGAGTCATCAACCTGAAGAAGCGGAAGATGATATTTGAGAGAAAGTCCCTTGATCCAAGTGGATGTTGATGGCCACCCACCTATTCCATTTGGACCCACACAACTATCTCTTTCAGTTTTTCATCTTCCGTAATTGTAGCACAATTTACTATTTTAAGCAGTTTTTTGGGTCATGAACTTCCGGAGCCGTTTTGAGGCCGTAAACGACGTTTTTGGGGAAATTTGGGAGCAACATGGGTCCATGGATTGATGTTTCTCTTCCCAAAGTTGTAGTTTTCGGATAGATCTTTCTAATGAGTTATTGTTTGCGTGAAGCGAATATCGGTGCCAAAGTTACGACCCTGGGAAGTTTGTGTACCAACTTACCCAAAACGGAACCCACAATTTGGCATTTCATCTTCTAGGGTTAGGTTTTGGGATGTGAAGGATTTTCAATTGCTTCTCAACAATAAATAGGCCTTTGAGCCTCATTGTAACATAGTTCAGAGGCATGTAGCTGCCACATCTCTTCTTAGAGATAAGCTACCATCGTCCTAGCTGGTTTATTTCCAATTATGTTTCTAAGCATATTTCAGTATTTTCCATTAATGAAATGAAGTATTATTTTTGCTGCATCTCCCAGTTTATGGTTATCTTTGTAGTTTGTTGCATTCTTGTTTAAATCCAAATTAGTAGTATTAGAGTGGTCTACTTTTTCTCTACTTTTCTTTGCATGTCCCCAATGAGGTCGAGATATAAGGAGTTAGGGCTTGAACTGGTCAAACCTTTGCAAGACCAGCCTCGTAAATCTTGACGGCCTCCCATGGCAGATGAGAATAAAGACGAGGGGGCAGGAGATCCTATCAAAATCTTTCTCGAAGAAGCTCTCGAGTGGCAAAGGAACGCGATGATGGATAGCTTTGCGCAGATCCTTCAACGGCTACCTAGAGGCGACACATCGGCTTCGAACAACTACTCTGGAAATGCCACGCCCTTTAAGGTACAAGTTAATTTTGAAATCCCCATCTTCGAGGGTCAAATAAACACAGATGCCATAGATAAATGGTTAAATATGCTAGAAGGGGATTTTTTTGTTCATGAATTTTCAAGTCAGGAAAAGATTGTTTTCTCTCTTCTCAAAGTAGCCCCCCACGTCAAGGATTGGTGGGAAACCTACTGCGAGCAACAGGATGAAAGTACAAGCTCACTATTTTCAGCCGCACCCACTTGGAATTGATTTCAGGATGCTATCAAGGAGAAGTACTACCCTGTCAAAAGCTATGAGGACAAATACATAAAGTGGACCAAGCTGCGGCAGGGACGGGACCAAGATGTGCCAGAGTTGACAAACATTTTTCATACCCTTCGCACATAGTTTGGTATCAAAGATTCTGAGCTACATATGGTACTCAAATAATGCGGCTGCCTACACAGATACATACAGGAAGAGATGGAGTTCCTGAACATCTCCTCACTCAGCATGACGTACCGATATGCTGTCAAAATCGAGAAAAATTTGAAACAAAAGAAGCGAGACTTTAGATCTGCGAATTTGAAGACCAAAGGACAAACCCAAGGTGGGGTGACCCAAGACAACCTGTGGAAGCCACAAGAAAAGAACAACACCACAAAGTCAAAGAAGGACATAGGAAAGTGGTGTGAGTTCCATAGGAGCCCCACTCACAACACAAGTCAGTGTCAGACCAAGCAGTCATTGGTGGCCGAGTTAAAGGCTTCAGAATCAGATGCATGTTCTGACCCTGAGTTAGAAATCGACAAGGGGAACGGTAAAGGGAAGCAAATCATTGATGCAGAGCCCCACATCACTGTTGCCACCACTAAGATCCAGAAGAATGAGCTTGAAGACTCAGAGGAGGTGGAGTGTCGTTTCCACTCAAAGATGTGGGTGAAGGGTTCACCGCTACAATTCATTGTCGACAGTGGCAGCCAAAAGAACCTCATTTCAGTAGAGGTCGTGAAGTGGTTGGGCCTACCA
The DNA here is from genome assembly GCA_031772625.1 of Pinus tabuliformis. Taxonomy (NCBI): domain Eukaryota; kingdom Viridiplantae; phylum Streptophyta; class Pinopsida; order Pinales; family Pinaceae; genus Pinus; species Pinus tabuliformis. Next base: position 1,336,263,979 of record CM062820.1, on the reverse strand, counting down.
ACTACAACATACCTGCAGTCATACAGTATCGTGTGGCTTCATGAAGGATGAGATCTCAAAGTTCTCCAGTAGTGGCACCTTCCCTACAGCATCAATCCCTTCACAGACAAGGTATTGTGTGATGTTACACCTCTGGATGTTTGTGATGCATTATTAGGCCAGTCATACTTGTGGAGGCGATATTTTGAGTATGAGTCAAGGCCTCGTGCTGTCATTATGTAATTCATTATACAGGATACCGGAGGTAGCCCCACCTACCACCGCCTCTTTGATATCTACTAAGAAAGGCAACAAGCTCATCTCCTAGACTAGGAAATTCATTTTCTGTCTGATTCGCTCCCAAAGTAAGGGGAAAATCATCACCACATCCATGACCCCTGGGAAGGGTTCCTTCACGCAGCAGTAGTAGTAAAGGGAGACAATCACGACATAACATAGGAACAACTTCACATCACCCACAGGGGTACCACACAAGCTTCAGGTGGGTAACAAAGTTTGGTTGCATCTGTAGAAAGAACACCTTACAAGAGCCCATCAGACGCTCTGACCACGCCGACATGGTACTTACACCATTACCAAGGTTGTGTGAAATAATTATTTGGAGCATAACATTCCTCCATTCCTTCGCCTACACCAAGTTTTCAATGTGTATCGCCCTTGACCATGCTTCCCACCATTACTAGACATATCCGAAATTGCAAAACAGCTCACTAGGGACCAAGTTCAGCAGATGGAGGAACTCAATGCAATGGGGACCATTGCTTCCTAAGGGGGGAGGAATGATCCAGGTGGATGTTGGTGGCCACCCACCTATCCCATTTGGACCCCCACAACTGTCTCTTTCAGTTTTTCAGCTTCCGTAGTTTTAGCACAATTTATTATTTTTAGTAGCTTTTTGGGTTGTGAACTTCCAGAGCTGTTTTGAGGCCCTAAACGACATTCTTTGGGAAATCTGGGAGCAACATGGGTCCATGGATGACTGTTTCTCTTCCAAAAGTTGTAGTCCTCAGATAGATCTTTCTAATGAGCTATTGTACACGTCAAACGAAGATCAGGTGGCAAAGTTACGACCCCGGGAAGTTGATGTACCAACTTACCCAAAACGGGGACCACAATTTGGCGTTTCATCTTCTAGGGTTAGGTTTTGGGATTTGAAGGGTTTTCCATTGTTTCTAAAAAATAAATAGGCCTTCGAGCCTCATTGTAACATAGTTCAGAGGCATCTAGCTACCACATCTCTTCTTAGAGATAAGCTCCATCACCCTAGCTAGTTTATTTCCAATTCTGATCGTAAGCATATTTCAATATTTTCCATTAATGAAATGAAGTATTATTTCCACTGCATCTCTTTGTTTATGGTTATATCTGTAATTTTTTGTGTTCCTGTTTAAATCCATATCATCCCTATGCGTAGTCATTCTACTAGATCCAGCCGAAGGAGCTCGCTACACCGAACCTGTGCGCGACGATGACAGTGACGATGAACTAGATTGCATTTACCAGATAACTTCAAAATACCAAGATCATGTGAACTTGACTGCAGATGGGAGAATCTCATGGGAGAAGGATAGTTCTTTTACTTCAGATTCAGATGAAGAGATATAACACTGGCAGAATCAGTTGCACGAAGTGACAACGCTGAATTGAAACATGATGATTAGATCACTGTGGTGCATGACGACCAAAGCAAGGGAATTGCCAACATATGATGGGATAACAGGAGTGGATGAATTCTTAGACAAATTTGAAAGTTCATTACAGGAACAATAATGGTATGATGCGCTAGGATGGGCATTGTGCGCGACACCCGCACGATGGTGGGGTACACATCAGAAGACTATGGGGAACTGGTGCGAATGCAGAAGATGGATGCGCTTACAGTTTGGAAGTCCTCAGCATCGAACGTGAGATGGGTAGCTAGGATGAAGTAGTTTACATGCCCACCTATGTCGATGGGTATAGACATGTGTTGTGTAAACACCTCCCAGACTAAGGATCAAAAATCAGAATCGGCGCGACAACAGGGAAGGTGATGCACTCCACAAATAGTCCACGATGGATCATTCAAAAAGATATGTGGATTCATGAAAAAAGTTCACCAGATGAGCCGAACCAACTCGGACCTGTGCGTACCAGTGGTTCGTGGGTCTATAGGAACATAAGAAAAAACTGGAGTGTGGAAATGACCCCAACATTGACACGAAGAGATGAAACTAGGATGATAAAGAAGAATCCCCAGACCATAGCTCCCGTAGTTGGGACAGGACACGAGGACCTAGGTAAAGGAATTAGGCAATTATAGGAAACCATTCAGCAAGGGAGCTTGAAACTTCACGAACTCAATGAAGTTTGGGCATGGCTGAGGAAGAAAAGCATGACAGTGGACGAAGAAATCAATGAACTGGAAACCAAAGTTGTGCAAGCGGGCCGCCAGAAACTAAGCATGATGGGACCAAGTCTAGCTGGCCCTACTACTGCATTAGAAAGAGTTGTACCCCTGCTATCATGGCTGTGACCACACCTTACTAAACAGGGGAGCATACCATATAAAGAAGAACGCGACACACTGCCAGACACAAGGGTATTTGAAGGGTGCCCATAGCCCGGGCTAGTAGAAAAATTGAAGCCTCACACCGGGGGTGCAACCACTTGACTATATGTAGGAAGAATAGTCTCAGTGCTCCAAGCAATTGAAAGAATGCAAGGGACTATAAACAAGTCTGTAGCAGAGCTGCGCGGAAAGGAGGTTCCGCGTAGGGCTAGTAGGTCACAAGGGTCGCCGTTGCGTGCAAGGGGCTATGCTACTATGCAGGTAGGTTGGGAGGTGACCATTGATGTCACTATTCATGACAAGAGGTCTAATTTAAAATAGAAAGGAGTGGGCGGTAGGCCATTAAGACAGGAATTAAGAGCTAGATTCGGGATGATCTATCGTCAAGAAGGTATTAATGACATAGAAGTGGAGGGAATGGGTGAATTCAAATTCAAAAGTTACTATAAAATCCCTTGGGGTAGCCTCGAGGAAACACTTGGTTGTTTAAGAGTTGAGCCAGTACAAAGATTTGAGCACCAAGCTACCTTGCCACCCCTGAGTATGCGACTGAACGAATCCAGTGTAGAAACAAAGATGGTTGTGAGGACCAGAGTACGATTCACAGAAGTAACCCTAGAACCCCGCGTGACCTAGGAAGAGCCTGGAGAGGTAGCAGTTGCACCAGAGGTTCCCTATTCCCCACGCACACTGCGACCATAGAAAAATAAGCAGCCCATGGGGCTAGTCTGGGTATCACCATGGAACCCACGAGTTAGTAAACTGTCAATGACAGAGAAGGGAAAAGTTGTCACCATTGAAATAGAGGAGGAGGAGGAATATTTGCAAGCCCTAATCGCCCAAATTGAGGCACAGGACGATGAGGCAGAGAATGTTTCCCAAGCACCTTCAACAATAAAGCTACCCCCGTAAATCCCCTTGTGGAAAGGGACAACCAAGATACCGAAGGACCTCGAGGCCATGAAGAGTGCGCTCCAGACCTCGCTTCTTCTAGACGAAATAAGGTTTGACAATATGCCACTGAAACAGGTGCCTAATACAAATTTCAAATACTAGGACCTCGTGGACAATGAGAAGTTCCCACAACTAGCCGCAGAGCAATTATTGTAGCAGAAATGGTTACGCAGTGTGGAGAAGGCTCGGTTAGTACATCTGCAGTGGATACCCCACTACTATCGTGCGCCCATCACAACTTTTGTCATCTGGCAGCTACTGTGTCTAGTTCATGATGGGTATCTTTAGCTGGAGGAGTCAATTCCCATCATGACCGATTTAATTCATCGGATTTCTCAACTGCCCATCAAAGGAAACAATCCCGCAGCCATAGTAGGAAAGAGCAGCGACTTGGCCCTTGTAGAAGCTATGAAGGAAAAATATAATTTGGAGAAGAGGAAGCGAGGGTATGTCATAACAAGCATCAAGGAAAAAGGGGCGTGCATCACCACCCAGCTGCTGGCCAGCAAGCTCATGAGGAAATGTCACGCAGATGAGGTGCCAGCATCTGTAATTGCGTTGGCGGAGCAGTGTGCAAAGGGGGTCCAATTCAACTGGGTGTAGTTTCTTTGCGATGAATTTTTGACAAATTGTAGGGAGGCCCTAGAGCAGGGTAAGACCTTCCACTACACGTGGTTACTATTATCCATTCCGTTGGATGGTGGGGAGCTGCCAGGGGACAGCCAATTACCCACCATTGAGAAGAATGTACCCGAAGCCCCGAGGTACACCTCGCTCTAGGCGATGAAAGACATGATGAGGGTTCGCGAGATTAAGGTGTTTTGGGTGTTCATGGAGGTGATTGTCCCCAACAGTATACAACAGTTTGCAAAGCACAACCAAATTCAAGGCAGATATGCATAACCTGTATATCTCGGTGCATAAGGATCCAACCCGAGCATGGCTAAAGTTGCCATTCATTGTAACACGCGATGCAATATTCAACATGATGGCATCATGGTCTCCAGAGTGGCACGCCTCAGACTTGGTAGAACTATAAAATATTGCAGCAAAGTAGCAGAAGAGGGAGACCAAGCTGTGCATCGTGAAGCTGGCGTAGAGAAAAAGGCAGGAACAGGAAGCATCCACACAGCGGAAGGCGGTTGAGGTAGCAACGACAATGTAGATGGTAGAATCCACAACCACACCTACCGAAGAGACTGCGGAAGGTCAGGAAATGTCCATGGAGTAGGACATATAGGTGGAGGCAGAGACACAGGAACGCACAAACCTTACAACAAAATCAACCCAACTCAAGAGGCTGCACGTTCTGGAGAGGCCCACCACACGCAAAAAGACAAAGACAACAAAGATCTTGGGGGGAGACCTTCTTGACAGCAGCGAACCAGTTTGTGATGCCACTAAGGATGCTCTGGAAGAGTTAATGATGGAGCAGACAACTATGTTGGGGGTGCTCAAAACGTAGTTGTAGGCATTACAAGTCCAACCACTAGGAGTGATGACACTGCACCTTGTGGAAGATGCATCCAAATCTTAGCAGATGTTGCACGACTGCACAATAAACACTTTGGTGTTACCAGAAGGCACCGTCTTTGCAGAAGTCGAAGGTGACATGAGGGGCTGGGGATTGAATTTGGCTGCCCTTCCTAGAGAAGCCCTATACTGGCTACAGGATGGGGTAACTGTTGAGTTTCGCACCAAGGAGGGCTGTGCCCTCAAAGTCTTGAGCAAGTAGAAATTAAATTTAGAACAGCTCAGCCTACAGTGCAACAACCTAGTCATATAAAAACAGGGGTTAGAATAGGCCGTGGAGGAGGCCTATAGCAGCATATTGGAGTTGGCCATGCTGGCGGCACACCCCACTGCGGAAAAGATTCACCACCTGGTAGTTGAGTCCGCAAGACCTAGGAGGAGGCTGTGAAGGTTCAGTTGGAGTGGAACTTGTAGATCACAAAGATGTGACTGAAGGTGCAACCCTCTACACCCCCGGAAGTTAGAGTGCAGTGCCACCACGACATTCAATCAGGGTTAGAAGTGATAGACCACGTTGTACATGACTGTACGGGATTGTTGGACCAATCCCTCTTCACGCTCACTTCACTGCAGGAGGATCCAACGCTACAGCAGTTAGAAATAGAAGTGTGGGAGTTGTAGTAGGCCTATGAAAATGTCCGGGCGATTGTGCAAACTGTCGTCATTACTAAGTGGTTGGCCAAGATGAGGGAGGCCTAGGCTTTGGAAGAACAGGTGGATGCCACACGGTAAAAAGAAGTAGGGCTTAAAGCATGCATCTAGCCTTGGCTCGAGGAAGCATTCACAGTCACCGCCACAATCGAAGGGAAGCTAGCCCAGATGCAAGATACATATGCGCAAAGGAAAGAGGGTGCCACTGACAATGATGCATCAGAGAGTTGCACATAATTGATACAACGAATAGCGGAGGAATGTGTGGCAGACGTCCGTGAAGCACAGGAGTTGCTGGATGGACTCTGAGCAAAGATCACCGCACCAGCCGAGTGACTCGAGATGAGTCACATTGATTGTGTTGGGCGCCTATTGGGCAGTGGATCCCCCCATAGCGGGTTTTTGGGGCTTGTAGCTTGAATTTTGGTCAAAAGTAATGTAAGACCCCGCAAAATGTGGGTGTGGAGTGCGAAAGTCTAGGGTTGTCTGCCCTAAAATATTGTAATTTAATATAGAATGTGTTGACCTAACCATGGTTTGCAGACCATGGGAATGTATAAATAGAGTGAGGCTCTAAGTGTAGAAGGGAGCTTTAGATGTGATCTTAAGTGATATGGGTTTTTGAATGTGATAATCACTCTGAGTCTATAAGTCCAAGTCTTGGGTTGTAGGAATAGGAAGAGGCTTTGCAGCTGTGTGCACAAAGGCCTGGGAGAGTCTGCAACTGTGTGCGTAGACCCCTACACCTGAGTGCACAGGGCAGAGTTGGGATTGTAACAGAACATAAGTTTAATAAAAGCTAAGTTGATTTGGAAATATTGTGCATCTATTCGTAGATTTGTATGTTTATGCTTCTGTTATATGTTTATGCATCTCCTTACAGTTTGTGATTACACGCACTTGTTATGAATGTTGAATGATTGATAAGAATATTGGACCCACAAAATTAAGTTAATATCTATATGAATAACACAGTAAGGTTACCGGATATAGACCATGCCTCTTCTCGCTCTTTACAGAGCTACACGAAGGTCAGACAACCACGCAGAGCCATACGGGTGCACAGGATTGGTTTGAAAACTTCGCAGACTACATCACGACATCCCTAGGGTGTGGAAACTTGGTTCCAGCACCCTCCCATAATACCTCAGGTGAGACCTCAGTTTGCGTACTGCAGACTGTTTCCGAAAGGGCTGATAGTTTCGAGATTTGTTTGGCTAAAATCACTTCTGAACCTGGGCCAGGCCCCAACAAGCCAACAAGTCCTAATGCTCAAAGATTCCTCAAAAAACAAATCATTCTTGTCCCGTTTCATGTCAATTGATGTAGGACACATTATTGCCTACCTTTTGACAGGTATCTTCCTATCGACTTCAACACTCTATCTAGGAAGACAACCCAGAAACACATTCAGTGCCTTGGTACTTGTAGACATTAGTAGTAGGTCGCCTTGTGTTTGATCAGGGGTTCTCATTATTGGCTCTTGGTTAACCGATTCTACAGGTATTTGATGAAAAAAACATCTTTCACACTCGTTAGATTGTACTGTGAATCTTGGAGACCATCACCATTATTGGTGACCTTCCTCGCGTCTGTTAACAGTATCCATTATTGACTGGTAATCAGATGATTTTGTGCATGTTTGACATCAACACATATATTCACATGTATCAATCTATGTTGCTCAATGAAGTGGAAATCAAGACCTTGGATAGAGGCTTGCATCACTCAACCTTGGTTCCTCTCCCAAGTTGCGAATATTGTTTTTTGGAGACAGCTCATCAGAATGATCCTATTATGACACTAGATCTGCATTGTGCTTATTGGTGGCCAACATTGTCATATCTCTTTTATGAAAAAATCACTCTAACATAGCTATTGAGCATGGGAATGCCCGACTCAGGACATGATTTTAGTAGTTATATATATATGTGTTGTATCAGTATCTTGTACCACCCGAAGCTTCGATCCTCTCTCTCTTTTTGTCGAAGAAGGAAAATTACAATTAGGTAAAGTATTTTGGCCATCGTTGCAGCCTCTGATCTCACATTTTAGGGGGCATCTGTTATATAGTAAAATGACCCCCTTATCATCTTAGAGGGGAAAGACATGATAGCTGAAGCAAAGACCAAGATCACATGCCTTGCTTCCACACTAACACTGGCTATACACTAACAACTTGCTTTATAAATATTCTCTGTAAGCCTAAGGGTGCGTTAGTGACCCTACTAACTCTAGTTGTTAGTTCGGGAACAATGCTAGTGGATCCTAATGAAGTTCTAAAGGTCAAAGGAGCGAATTGACCTATTTGGGGGATTTCTAATCCTAATGAAGGTGGCAAATGGGAAAGAGTTGAAAAGCATGGCAACATCATTTCTTTTACCCTAAGGAAATCATGGAGGAAATTCACAACCCTAACTCAATTTCTACATAAGCGAAGCTAGGGCTATCGTGATAGAGGTCAGATCATTTGAAAGGATAGCTTACATGATTATTGAGCAATGAGCATAGTCTCAAATCTAAGCATAAGAAGTTGGTAAGAAGGGAGAGAGAGAGAGAAGCTGGAGGGGTTAGGGAAGGATGATGCAATAGATGGTTGTAGTCACTCTTCGAACATTAATATAGAACTATAGTTGTACTGTCTACTCCGTGGTGTTGGTAATATCATTCATTTACTTGTTTGTCAAATACCTTTTAGCATGAGTAGCTTAGTTATATGTAACTAGATTTCTTTTATGTATTCATGTATTAGTTATCAAGGTTGTATGTTGTGATTATGCTTGTCTCTTCTATGTGTAGGACTTGATCTGGAGATGGATCAGGGGACTTCCACCTAGCCGCATTGTTCTCTCCATCAAATCTACATGGAGGCTTGAGGTAATCCATCATTTTTGCTTTGATAGTTAGTTAATGTTTATGGACATGCATGTAACTTTGTGACGGTTGCAGATAATCATACAATATGCCAAGGGTCCTCGGAATACCCTTGAGGGTATCTCCATTCTCCATACACCGTGCATTTTATCCTATAGCAACTGGGGCCATACGTGATCAAGGCAATTACCGATGGTGGAGCAGTTTAGCTGGTGAAATTGAATGGAGATCCATTTCTTGGAAAGGTAAATGGTAGCTGATTGAAGCGGTACACCAGGGATCCGACCAGAAGACCATATGATGAAAGCATAGTCTTGGTGCTCCATGCAGCTGAGAGGAGGTGCATGACTATAAGCTACACTACCTTAGTTGTAGAGCTGCACGACTAGGGGACTCTGCCGGATGGAAGAATGTCATAGCATCAGCAGAAGCGCGAACAAAGATGCATTATAGGAGGAGAGACCATGCAGGGGAGCCAAAAAGTGATCGTTACTATCACTGTTCATTACTTGAAAGTGAGAAAACGGCTAAGGGGAGTTGGGGGGGGGTGGGGGTTGGCACCATTTAAAGCTGAAACTAAGAGTGAGATATTTGAACCTTCCACCAATCTATCATTTATGAGTAGCTTTTAGGGAAAACATTCAGATTTTAATTCGAATATTCCTATAAATTATAGATGGCCTCCCAACAACACTTTGCATTTTTAGAGTTTACGTGTCTTGTTATCGGTTCCAAATGAACCCTGCTTTTTTTGAGGATTTGGTGGTTAGTTCAGTGTTTGGCAAGTTACCTAAGGAAACCCATGAGCTCCTTAATAGCCTCATGTCTGCACCCATAGAATTTGCAAGTGTGGAAGGCACTATGGCCTCTAAGGGAGATTACCCTGAAGTCATAAGTATGGAGGTGCCTGCAGCAGTTCCAAAATCACCGAGGTTGCCTAGAATGATAAACAGAAGAAGACATAGCCGGTGTGTTAGTGGCCAAGAAAACATCAAAGGAAAGAGAATCCCACCGCTTAGGAGAAAGGCAAGGTGGTAGACCTAGAGGCTGACAAGAGCGTAGAGGAAACTGATATGGGCATAGAGGAAATCGACATCTGCGCATGTTCCACATCTGAGTTAGAGGATTGGGACTTGGGGGACACTAAGCGATTCCACCACCTAGCTACTGATAATTTCATGTGAAGAGTATTCTACAAGGACTCGGGTGTCACCGTGTTGGAGCCGGTGAAGTGGATTCATGGGGTGGAAAATGCAGGATTGTTGAATCTTTTTATGGGTGCCGGATTACCACTACGCTCCCATAAATTTGAATGTTATAAAACAGTTGTTCTGCTTGGTGCACAAAAGGTGCATGTGGTTGGGAGAGCTCATCCTTATAATTGACATGTTGATCCATAAGATCACCTTACTACCACATTCAACGCTAAATTTGGCTAAGGCATTTGGTGGAAAGACGGGTGAGCGCAACCTCGCCGAAAGGATGTAGGACAAGTTTAAGGTTGTCAAGAATTTGTGCAGATATTCAATTTCAAGTATTACAGACCCCACAGTGAAGGTGGCCACCTAGATCTTGGCTGGAAAGGTGATGAGGAAGTGTCATGCAGATGAGGTGCTGACACTAGTGGTTTCATAAGCAGCCTAATGCACGGAAGGAGTAAAATTCAACTGGGTGCAATACCTATGCAACAAGTTCCTTGTGAATTGTAGGGAGCCATAGGACCATAGGAAAACGTTCCACTAATCCTGGATGTTACTGTCAATTATGTTGGTTGTGTGGGAATTGCTAGAGGACAGCCAATTTCCTCTGATCGTGAAAGATCTGCTAGAAGCAGTGAAGTTTTCTACACTGTGGGCCAAAAAGGACACTAACTGGGTTCAAGAGAGTAAAATATTTTGGGTGCTGATCGAGTCGAGCATCCGTGTAGCCATCAACTACAAGCCATGGCTATCACCAACTATCTTTCAGCAGCTGATGGGATACGCAGTGTTCAAAGTGGACTTCCACTGTATCTCCATCCAGGTGCAAGAGGACCCAGAGCTGAAGTGGTATGATTTACCATACCTAGTGACAGATGATGCCATCACAACAGTCCTTGACCGTTAGCACACAATGTCAGATTTTTTCGTGGGGTCTAGTAAGTCCACGGGAAAGTACAAGAATGAAGAGGCATGGTTGAAGATTCAATAGTTGGCTAAAAAGAGAAAGAAGGAGACTGAGGAGAAGGCATGCGCAGAATCGGAGCGCACTGCCAAGGAACAAGTAGAGAAGGAAGAGCATGGCTATGATAGGAGCCAAAAATCCCCTTCTCCACAAATACAAGAAGAAGAGAAATTAGAACATGACAGTGGAGACCTAGAAATCACTCCCTTTCGGGTGAAGCAAAACAGGGAACAAGAAAAGGAAGGATGACAGAAAAATACCAAGCCCACTAAGTTGTCCATAGACCCGATCACCTTGAAAAAAGGTGACTTGGATGACATTGGGGATAAGGTCAGGGATACAATAGGGGAACTACTGCAGCAATTTGAGCAGCACCAAAAGTAATATTTGGTCAGCATACAAATGGGTCTACATGAGATGCAGATCTAAACTACTCCACTGCAGGCCGGTGTAGGGTAGAGCAGCATGACATCAACCATATTAGCGCCAAGAACAACTGAAGTAGCGGTGTTGGTTCGCTCTTTAGATCCTCGGGCCGTCATGATTTTGGATGGATGTATGAGCGTAGAGGTAGAGGCTAATAAGGCTACTATTAGTGCTCTAAAGAATATTGGTTTAAACTCGGTTGTGCTCCCAAGTGAAATCTTTCACACGCTGCAAGAAGTTGTGATCACAGGACTTAGGGCCCGAGAGCAGCGCATGATGAGCTTGATGAACGAGCAAAAGGTTAAAAATGAACAGTTTTTTGTTGAGAAAATGACATCAATAGACACTAGGAAAAAGGTTCAAGAGAATAATGAGAAAACCGCATAAGTGGTCGCAGAAGCAAACATAACCATTCCCGAACTGCACATCCCAAAAGAGGAATCATTGGAGGCCAGAATTCAGAAGTTGGCTGCAGGTGTGCACAATGCTAAGACTGAGATGGCTAAAGTTTAGTTTGAGTTGAACCTAAAGATTATAGAGATCAAGTTGAGGGCACAACCTTCAACTCCACCAGAGGTTAATTAACAGCACGAGGCAACTATCAAAGATGGAGTCGCTACAATAAATGTCGTAGTGGCAGAATGCACTATGCTCTTCGAGCAATTGCTGGAGGTCCTCACAAGTCTGCAGGAAGATCCCAACCTACAAAGGTTAAATATTGGGGCAAGGGAATTGCAACAGCAATACGACAAATTTAGAGCGATGACGTGCACCGTCTCTATCACGCATAGATTGGCAAATATGTAGGAGGGAGAGAAACTGAAAGATCAGGTGGAAGAAACACATCGAAAAGAGATAGTCCTCAAGGCTAGATTGGGGCCTTGGTTTGATAAGGCCTATGTGCTCTCCACCACCACTGGGGAGAAGATGGCCAGCCTACAGAATACACAGTAGAGGATCCAAGCAGATAGCGTAGGACCTGTAATGGAGCTGCTGGTGGAGTAGATCAAGCACGCAACTACGCAATGTAAAACTAAATTTGCACTGGTGCAAGTGGATTTGGGAGGTCTTCACACTAAGATCTCCGTACCAGCAGAGTGACTCAGGGTGAGTCACCATATTTGTGTTGGGGGCCTATTGGGACAGAGTCCCCTAGGGTAAATTTTAGGGCTAAAAGCCCAAGTTTTGGGGCAGAAAGACAAAGCTTTTGTATGTAAAGTGTAAAGTCTCTACAATTTATGGTTGCCGAGCGCATAGATGTAAAGTGTCATAAAGGGTTTTACCCTTTTGGTTATGTAAGTTGTGTCAACTTTAGAAGATCTACCCATGGTCCGCAAAGCATGAGATTGTATAAAAAGGAGAGTCTTAGAAGAGTATAAGGAAGTTCAGTTCAGTCATTGATGGATGTAATGGGTCATTATCAGAAAGAGTGAAGAGTCTTAGAGTAGAGGAAAGGCTCTACAACTATGTGTGCGTACCCCTGCAGCTGAGTGCGCAAGGTAGTTTGAGTCTGTAAGAAGATCTGAAGCATTAATAAAGAAGATTATTCTGGAAATACCTATGTTTGATCTACTTACTTTTGTTATGAATGAATACAATTATTTTATAACGAATACTGGGTTTACGATTTAATGATGTATTGATGTGTGAATCTGTATGTTTTACATTTTTATATGAACACAAGTAATAATATTTGCTTATGCGAAGAATATTTTAATGCATGCTAAAGATCTCAGACACTTAAGTCGATCTAGATAATAACAGACTTAGGAGTCATTAAACATGTGCATAAGTCGTTGATTCACATGTTTAAGGTCCGCGAAAGATAGTCGTAGACCTTCACGAAGGTCTAGAGGCTAGTAAGAGGAAGTTATATTGATAAGCCTCGAGGGCTTATCAATCTGCGCAAAGGCATAAAAAGGGTACAAAATGACATCATAACCATCTCTAGGTGCGGAAACTTGGTTCCAGCATCCCCTAATACTGCTTCGGGTAAGACTTCAGCCCGCACTCCATAGATTGATGCTGAAAGGGCCAATAGTGTAGGGATTTGTTTGGTTAAACTTAATGTTGAACATGGGTCAGTGCCCACTAAGCCAACCGTCTACTTGAGCACATAATAGTGTGTTGAAAGTTGGACTTAAGGCTGTTTCAATTTCTCCATGGAATTTTGTTGCATTGAAAGTGTATTGAATGTTGCATTTTCTGAGAAAGAGTTTAGCATGGTGGTTTGGATCATATTCTGACCGTGAAGTTGGTGTGGTGCATTCAAGATAGTTGTAGCAGTTTGATTGGTGATAACATATGGTTTGTATTGTTTCTAGCAATCTATGGTTGTTACACTAAAAAATGTCACCTTGACTACTTACAGTTAGTATGGCTCAAATCAACAGTCATGCTACCCTCTTAGGCAAGTCTCATGCCTCTGTTATCCATCTCAAACTCAAAGAAGAGAGAAAGTCTTGTAAAAACTATGTTTATCTCTGGGGTCGCAGGTTCTCTCTAGCCTTACCTGCGGGGACGCTGACCATGTTCACAAAATCTGCGTCCATGGACGCTCTGTATGTTAAGGGACAGGTGCGTCCCTCTGTAAAAGGCAAAATGCGCGAGTTTTATCTTGAAAAAGTTACTTGTGGTTACTTCTAGAACATTCTAGAGGTCGGTTTGATGAAATGGATGCGCCTCCAGTTGGTTCATGTATCTCTATTAAGGGGGAACTTATCCCATCAATAAGGGAGCTATCCCACCCAAAGAGGGGGATGATCCCATTGATAGTGGACCTGAATAACCTCTTTACAGCACTATAAATAAAGGCATTAAGCCAGAAGGAGAGGAGGTTGGAGCTATACATTTTCTTTGGGTAAATGCTGCAGGATTTAGGTCTTCCATTAGAGCCTTTGTGAGGAGAGATTGTCTTCACTTGATTCTACTTGGGAGAGGGTGAGCTTTGTCAAAGTAGAGGAAAACCCTTGATGGACCCTGGGAGGAACTTGCACAACACCAAGGCCAGGTTGTAAGAGTTTCTTTGTTTCGTTATTAATACAAACTGGTTTATTTTTCTCAATAGCTTGTGTTAATGAGTTATTTCATGTGTTCCTTGGTCTGCATGTTGAATATATGTTTTATTATATGAAATGCAAGTGCTTGGTAATTGTTTGATTGTTTGTGGTTGCAGGAATTGACTTGAAGGAGGAGCTCATCCGGATCGTCAAGAACGGACTTCAACAACAGCGTTTTGGAATAAGGTAAGCCTAAACACTTGTAGTTTTCATGTTGTAAAAGGTGTATTTAGAGAAAGATCACTCCATTTTGTCTTGTTTGTCATTAGAACGTCTTAGACTTCTAGGAAGGTCAGTCGTGTCCGCACCCTTGACAAATTCCGTGTGACAAATTGGCGACTCCGCTGGGGAATCCATTAATGAGAGAGTCTTTTCCTTTATATGAACTTTGCTTTGAGAAAATCATTTTTATTTTCTGGTTTTTGACTGTGAGAATTAGTATTTGGGTGGCTTAGCTTTAGATTTAGTTAGATTTGGTTTTTCTTCATTTTTCCAGAAGGACGCACCCTCTGAGTACTGCACAGTGCGTCTTTGGACGCGCTGTTGCCATCTGCACAGAGCGGGGCCGCACCTGTGACAACGGGTTGCCTGCGTCTTCCTGTAAAACTTAAGAAAATTCCATTTTTGCTTTAAATTGCTTTTAGATTTTGTTTTTCCTTAGTGTTTTCTGCCCAGATCCTTTAGTACCCTGTCAAGAATTTTCACCTGAACTAGTTTTGTGAGCTTTGAGTGTTTTAGTGGTTTTCAACGAAGTTTAGACCTAGGGTTTGATTTTTGGAAAGGCTTTGTAGTGACTTTGATAGTAGAAAGTTGTCCAGCCTTAGATCTCTCTGGTTAGTCAACCTTCTTAGAAGTCGGGCCTGTCGTAAAGTCTCCTTTTGTGAGCAACTTGCCATTTGAGTTGTTTTGGGTCAAATTTCGATTTGCTTGTTTATAAAGTATTGATTTCCATTTTACAAAAAGAACAAAAAGATTAGAATTTTGTTTTGACTAGTTTTTGGTTCTGCAATAAGCTAGTCCTTGATTTGATTGTGATCAAGTAAAACACCTTAGAAATAATCATTGTTAGTTTTGGCCTCGTTAAGATTGCTTAGAGTAAATTTGCCTTTAGTTTGCTTATGAGTGCATTTTCATAGATTTTAAGAGTTGTTAAGATTGATTTTTGGTTATATTAGATTTATTTGCTTTATTAAAAGAAAAATACAAAAACATCTTCTTAAAAAGTCTTGTTTCAAGTAGCTTTTTGTTTTCGAAAGAAGAAAAGAGTTTTTTCGTGCATGTAAAGAGAGATTATGTTTTTATGCTTGGAAAAGACAAACGAATTGTTTCTTTGATTGTCTTCAATTAAGAAGTTGCTTTTATAAAGATTGCATTCTCTCAACTTTTTAGTTAAGCAATTCATCGAAAAAGTAAAGTAGTGGATAAATCATTCTAGGTGCATTTTGTAGTGGTTTCGAGTCGAGTCAACACACCACTGGTTTCACTTCCATCACCTTTTGACTTAAGAAACAACCTTAAAAGTAACGCTTAAATTAAAATCAATCTAGTAATCTTTATTTTTCTAGGGCTCTGAAGCACCAACATAGCTTAGGCTAGGGTCTTGGAGTAGGTGAGTACTTAACTCTCCAAGACTACAAAACCAAACAGATAGTCTATCTTGAGTAGAACAAATCCAATTGTTTCAGTTACATTCTGGGAAAGCTCCTCTTAAAGGAGAAGCACGAGCTCGTGTCCGAACCAGTGAGGGGATCATTCCTCCCTCGTTGGGAACGACGCCAGGCAGTACGTATTACAAACGGTAAACCTCGGATTAACCATTGTCGAGGAGCCAGGGGTCACTTATCGGTAAACCTTGGATTGTTGTCAAGGAGCCGGTAAGGGGATTGGAGCTTGCTACTCTGCCCTTGCGTGCTGTCGGAGTTTAGACTGTTCCCCCAGGTGTAATTGTTGTGATTGGTAACCTTAGTGGCCATAATATCTAGGATTCTACCCAAGGTGACGGTGGAGGGAAGGTCCCACTGTACCTGGAGCAGACGTCGGTTATACTCACTTGGATTTTCTGGGGGGTTCGCTTCACTTCGAGACGGTTAAAGTGGAGGAACTTGGTCCAGTCTATTCATTAAGCAGGTTGCCGGGGTAACTGTTCCACCCACCATTTCTGTACTGAATCCTGCGAGGTTGGGCCTAATCACCAACTAGCGCTTTTGGTCCGGAAGACTACTGTTTGTGTGTGGTTTGACGCTCTAGATTATTTAGGCGTGTGCTTCAAATTTGTTTGCTTCTTTAGAAGACTTTAGGTGGTTTGATTTGAAATTTTTACTTTGTTTTCGTGTGTTGTAGTTAAAATCTTTAATTGTGGCGGAATTACCGAGACAGTCCCGTAGACTTCGGGGCAAGTCTCCTGAGATTGTTACCGGAATAGATTTGTTAAGAAAACTCCGTAAATCGCGGGGTGAATCTCCTGAAGACATTCCGGGTCATTTAGAAGGGTTAAAGGTCCTTGTAACTCCTCCTAGTGGCAGTAGAGTAGGATCACCTGAAGAAGGAGAATTTTCCTTGGTAGTCCATCCAGATTACCAAAGTTTAGAAACAGGTTACAATCCCGAAGCTGTTACAGTTTCCGAGCTTGCTGGTAGTTTTTCATCTGCCAGTGAAACAGGCGAAGAACCTGAAATTTCCGAACCTGTTACTCCAACTCCTAGTGTTCCTGATTCACCAAGAATAGAAAGAATTATCACCGAAAATCTTCCTGTTGGATTAATTGCTATAGAAGAACTTGTTCCAGAGGAAGAAATAGGCGTTTCTGATTCTGAAGATCTAATTACCCTTGATCTAAGGGAGCGTGAATCCATCTTTTACAGTCCTCCTAGAAGTGAATCTTGGTACCTTGCATTAACCAATTTTTTAGACAACTCAGTAGGTTTTTCTACACCTCGTACTCCGGTTCCACCTAGAGGAATTCATTCTCCTGTAAATATGTCTGGTCAGTCATCTGTGTTTTCACAAAGTCCTGAATCATTTTTACATGGCGGTCCTTCTGTTCCTACTGGGTATCAATCACTTTCTGGTACCTTTGCGGGAGCATCTCCTCAACCCGTTGATCATGGGTTATTAGTTGGAAACAGTGGTAATGTACCATTGAGTATAGGTGACGTTTATATGATGTCAGGTTCAACTCCCATTAACCAACCTCAAGGTGGCCAATTACCGCCTGGGGGGCAACCTTCGTTAATGCCTGGGGGGCAACCTCAAGGTACTTCATTCGTGACTGGGGGGCAACCTCAAGGGTATCAACCCCAGCCTCAATATGTACCCCAAAGTCAACCTCAGTATCAGTATCAACCTCAAGGATGGCAACCTCAAGGATGGCAACCCCAAGGGTATCAACCCCAAGGGTATCAACCTCAAGGATACCAACCTCAAGGTCAAGGTCAACCCCAGTATTCGTATTTACCTCAAGGTTATCAACCTACGGGTCAATACCCTGGTCAAGGTTATCAACCACCTCAAGGGCAATCATATGGGACTGCACCTTACAATTATCAACCCTATCCTCAATACGGCTATGGATCTCAGTATCCTCAACCTGTTACGAGTCAATACCCTGGAATGTTAACATGGGATCCGTCACAGGGTCAACAGATGTCGCAACCAAGTATACAGTCGGTACCTCAAGCAGGACAACCTGCAGTTCCTGGTCCACCCCAGCAACCGCAACCTGTCCAGTCAAGTGTTCAGACCCCTGTAACTTCCGTAGTTACTCAGCCGCCAATTGCACCTGGTACTCCACCTCACACGGCTGCAGCAACTACCGCTTCATCTACCATGCTTACTTCTGGAGTATCGGCAGCTCCGGTTTCTACTGTCCCTGTAACCACTCCTCAGACATCTGTACCGTTGTCTGGACCCACGGTTCAAACCACAGTCCAGATGCCTGCAGGCCAACCTGGTACAAGTACGGTTGTTACTACTCAACCTCAATTTGTTCAACCTCCGTACCAGGGACAGTATCAACCTGGGCAAGCTGCCCAACAACCGGTTTACCAGTATCAACCGTATCCTGGGTACACTTATCAACCACCTCAGCAACCCCAGTACGGTCCGGTTAATCCTGGTTTTCCAGGAGGATATAATATCCCAAATGCGACTCCTGTTCCTAGTTATCCTGGATATCCTCCTCCTGGGGCTGGTATTGTGACTCAGAGTTTTAGAGATCCTAACCGGCAGTTACCGTTTATTGCGACTTTAGATTTACCCGACTTGACGCGCCTAACGAACGATCCAATTCAATATCTTCAGTTCTGGCCGCCAATGCCAAATAAGTTGCCCAGCGATATACCCAAGTTCGAAGGTAAGTCTGGAGAGGATCCGTCTAATCACGTGATGACTTACCACCTCTGGTGTGCATCAAATTCCATCTCAGATGATTCCATCCGCTTACGTCTTTTCCAGCGTACACTCATTGGTCTCGCAGCCAAGTGGTACATTGAGTTACCACGGGCTTCTTTTTACAACTTTAGCCAGTTAGCTACCTCGTTCTTAACTCATTTTCAGTTACCAGTCAGATACGATAATGGTACAGAATTATTAACTTCGCTAAAACAATCGACATCCACGTACATTTCTGATCACATTCATGAGTGGAGACGTCGAAGAAGATTAGTGAAAGTTTTTATCCCGGACCAAATCTTAGCTGAATGGTTTGTCAAATCATTATTACCAAGAATTACTGAAGATGTAGCTAAGGCCGGAGTAGTTACTGAGGAGCAAGTCATTGCTCAGGCACAATACCTTGACTTAGTTTACACTCAGTCGGGTACGTTACACGAGAAAATTCCGGATCTTCCAAAGTCAAACCAAATCGCTGCTGCTCCTTCGGGATCTCATGCCGCTGATGGTATGATTGGTATCGTGACTACGAAGAGTAAGAAGAAGTCTTCCAAGGCCTCCAATACTCCAATTATCACTTTGCCTGATTCTCCGACAGGAGAGTCTTCTCCTCCTGAACTTACCGCCGACATTCACGCTGTAGAGTCATCTACGGCCAAATCAAAAAACGGTGGAAAGAAGAAAGGAAAGAAGAAGGCTAAAGCAGACAAGGCTCCAAAGGAGAAAACGGAAAAGTCGGAAACCAATGACGAAAAACGCAAACCTCGATATCCTTGTCTTATTTGTGAAGAAGATCATTTTACGAGAGACTGCCCTCATCGGGCCGAGGTAGTGAAAATAGTCAAAGGTTCTCCCACTCCTGCTGTGTTAAAAAATCCATTTCCAGAGCAGGAGAATAAGATGATAGGTTCTTCTTCGAATGCCAGTGAAGAACCCATTTTGATGATGTCTCATGTCAGGATTGCGACTCGATCGCAAGATTATGGTAGTAAGGCTCCTGTTGATGGTAAGGAAGCAGAATCTTCTCACTCTAACCCATCAACCTCAGCTCCTGGTTCCGATCCACTACAGATCGAAAAACCTAACCCAGACTTAGTGATTAAGCCGCCCGCCAAGGGTGTACTTCGAAGGTCTGCTTTCAATCCACATGCGAGAGCAGCCCAGAATTACAACATTGTTGAAGACTTAGCTGTTTCACCTTCAGCAATGTCGGCACTCGAAGTGCTGCAATCATGTCCAGCGCAACGAAAATTGCTTTTGTCGGCTATTGGAGCTGTCGATGTTCAGGACCCGAACCTAATGATCTTTGATCTAGAAAGTAGTACACCGCGTCTCCCCCATCAAATGGCTTTCCAAATTCCAGTGATAGTCAAAAACAGGCCTATTCATCGGACTGTGATTGATGAGGGAGCTTCTACGTGTATTATGTCGATTCAATGTTGGAGATCGCTTGGTTCTCCTTCGTTGAACCAATCCCCCACCATCCTTAAGGCCTTTGATGGCCGTGGGTTCCGTCCGTTTGGTATTCTACAAGAATTGCCTATAGGGGTCGAAGGTAAAACCGTTAGTCTGGATGTGGAAGTGGTTGATGCCCCTCTAGACTACAACCTTCTTTTGGGTCGAAGTTGGTCATATGCTATGACAGCGGTCGTTTCATCGGTCTTCAGAGTCATTAAGTTTCCACATAACGGTAAGATCGTGACTATTGATCAGCTGACATACTTTTCATCCGACCCAACCTCTTCAGAAACTATCCAGCATGTTGGTAAAACGACAATCCCTTATAGGGACATTGGTGTAGGTTTAGTTAAGGATTCCGGTTTACTGGGAACTTTTCCTCTCCCTCCACTCAATGCAGACCCTTCGTTTGCAACAATTCATATGATCACGTCAGAAAACATTATTTATGATGATCCTTGGTATGTTCCATCTGACTCTGAGCTAGACTCACTCGGTGATGTTATGCCGTTGAGTCCGTATGAGATTGCTTATGAAGCTCTTATGTCTTTTACCGATTTCCATTCAACCGAAACCGACCAAATGAATGTGGTCAGTGAAGAGTCACTTTTCACCTCACCCTTAGAACGGATAACGTTTCCCGAAGAAGTGTCATCTGACGAACAACTTCGCGAAATCCTAAGTGTAGATGATCTACCATGGGAAGATCTCCATCACAGATCTTCGTTTTTACCTAAGGATGATGCATTTGAAAATGATTTTTCATCTATCTTTACCGCTGAATATGTCAAAGACGCTCAGGATCCAACGAAACATTCTGATTCAGAGCTGAATTTAGGGAATATTTCTCGTACTATTCCCATTGATATTTCAGTGAAGCCCGGAATCGAGGAGAACATTCATATAGGTGCCGCATGTACTGAAGAAGAAATCCAAACTTACAAGGCCCTATTCCAAGAATTCCGCGACGTGTTTGCCTGGTCTTACGAGGAAATGCCGGGAATTGATCCTGCCATTGTTGTTCATGAAATCAAAACCTACCCGGATGCTAAACCCATTCGGCAACGGTTGCGTCAGATTCACCCTCGAAAAGCGGCTGCGATTAAAGCAGAAGTCGAAAAGCTGTTGAAAGCAGGTTTCATTTATCCGATCCCGTTAACGGATTGGGTATCGAATATTGTTCCCGTCAATAAAAAACAAGGAACAATAAGAATCTGTATCGACTATAGGGATATCAATCGAGCTTGTCCAAAAGACAACTATCCTACGCCTTATATCGATCAAATTATTGATGATTGTGCCGGAAGTGAGATGTTTTCCTTCATGGATGGTTTCTCAGGCTATAATCAAATCAATATTCTACCTGCCGACCAACCAAAAACGGCATTCATTTGTCCATGGGGGACATTTGCTTATTGCAAATTACCTTTTGGACTTAAGAATGCCGGGGCCACTTTTCAACGGGCGATGTCTTATGCATTTCATGACATCAAGCACATTGTGCAACCCTATCTCGATGATTTGCCTGCTCATTCTTTACAACGAGCTGATCACCTTGTCCACCTACGAGCAATCTTTATGAGGTGTAGGCATTATCGAATTCGGTTGAATCCCCACAAGTGTGTTTTCTGTATAGAAACAGGTCGATTGCTGGGATTTGTTGTTTCAAAAGCCGGCATTCGCGTCGATCCCTCGAAAGTCGAGGCTATCATCAAATTGCCTCCTCCTTCGAGTTTGCGCCAACTCCAAAGTTTGCAAGGGAAAGCGAACTTTTTACGCCGATTCATCCCAAACTACGCCGAGGTCACTAAAGGTTTTACACGGTTGTTGAAACAGAACGCACAATTCTTTTGGGACGAGATTGCCCAACAATCTTTTGATGCATTAAAACACGCGTTGACCCATGCACCGTTATTGCATCCTCCCAACTACAACCAGGACTACTTCTTATACCTCGCAGCTTCGCATTCCACCATTGGAATGGTGTTAGTTCAAGAAGATGAATTCAAAGCAGAGCATGTGATATA
Source organism: Pinus tabuliformis (assembly GCA_031772625.1). Classification (NCBI taxonomy): domain Eukaryota; kingdom Viridiplantae; phylum Streptophyta; class Pinopsida; order Pinales; family Pinaceae; genus Pinus; species Pinus tabuliformis. The sequence goes on along the minus strand of CM062820.1, from coordinate 1,336,241,894 downwards.
TTATCTTAGTAGAACCTTAAATCCCACTGAGTTAAAATATTCGCATGTGGAGAAATTGGCCCTGGCAGCCGTTCAAGCTGTCCAGCGTTTTCGTCACTACATTCTTCTCCGCAAGACTACAGTTATTTCGGATTGCAACCCTATGATTTATATTTTGACAAAACAACTGCTAGGGGGCAAGTACTCTAAATGGATTGTTATCCTGCAAGAGTTCGACTTGGAGTTCGAGAAGTCCAAGTCTAAGAAATCTTTAGTTTTTGCGGAATTGATGTGTGATTTCCCGAGTGCTGACACAGAGACTGTGGCAGAGGAGTCCATTGCGGACGAATCTTTGTTTCTTATTAGCACTTTAGATCCGTGGTATGGGGATATAATCATCTATCTCCAAACCCAAACCTTTCGGCCTGAAGCTTCCAAGGAAGACCGTCGAAAAATTCGGTTTCGATCCCAGCAATACAGAATTATTGGAGATACACTTTATCGCCGGGGGGCAGACTTAGTTTTTCGACGTTGTTTAACTCACGAAGAGGCTGAGAGAGTTTTGAATGATTGTCACTCTGGAGCATGTGGCGGTCATATGTCTGGGTATGCCACAGCTCAGAAGGTGTTGCGCGCTGGCTATTTCTGGCCGTCTATGTTTAAAGATTGTATCCTTGCTGTCAGAACATGCCACAACTGTCAAGTGTTTGATCGAAAGATGCGCGCTCCACCTGCTCCTCTCCACCCTATAATTGCCGCTGGTCCATTCGCCAAATGGGGCATTGACTTTATTACTTGTAACCCTCACTCGGCCGGGGGGCATGCGTATATCATCCTCGCGGTTGATTATTTTACAAAATGGGCCGAGGCGATGCCTACATTCGACGCAAGCGGCAAGACAGCTGCAGTTTTCGTATTCAATCATATCATAACTAGGTTTGGTGTCCCACAAGCAATCATTACTGACCATGGGAGCCATTTTCGAAACGTCATGATGACTGAGCTTACAAGCCAGCTTGGTTTGCGCCACGATAGCTCTACTCCTTATTATCCGCAAGCCAACGGTTTGGTTGAGTCAATCAACAAAGTTCTAGTCATCATGATTCGACGGATCATTGGTATCCATCGAACGAATTGGCATAACATGTTATTTTCGGCGCTATGGGCATATCGAACTTCAGTGAAAAATTCAACAGGTTTCACCCCTTTCCAGCTAGTTTATGGCTTAGAAGCTGTGTTACCTATTGAATGCGAAATCCCATCACTTCAAATGGCTGTCGAATTACTTCCAGCTACTTCCGAAGAGGAGAAACGGTTATTATACTTGGCTAAATTAGATGAGACTCGACGTGACGCTACTTTAGCTATCGAGACTCACGCGAAACGAATGAAAGCTCAGTACGATAAAAATGTAACCCCTCGAAGTTTTTCGGAAGGAGACCTAGTACTATTATATGATCAAGCTAACGATAAGCTAGGTGCCGGAAAATTCGTTCCCATGTGGCATGGGCCCTACATTGTAAAGCGAAAGCTAGCAAAAGGGGCTTATGAGTTAGTTGATTTTGATGGGGACTCTTTGGGTAAACCCAGAAATGGACTTTACCTAAAGAGGTATTATGCTTAAAATGATGGGTATGGAGAAATTTTTAGATAGGTTAGATTTCCTTTCTAGCTAGCAAGTGTGTTAGTTTAGTCAGTGTGCTTAGCTTAGCGAGTGTGGTTTTTCGTCATTATTCTGGCTTATCTTGGTTTTACTCTTGATATTGTAGATGTCGACGCCTCTCCAAACATACATTGGATTTGCTGATGGTGCTTGTCGTAATACACGGAATATCTCTTCCGCAGCTTGGGTTATCTATTCGCCCTCTGACGAGTTAGTTTCTATGCATGGGGTAAGCCTCGGTCAAACAACGAATAACATTGCAGAATACAGTGCAGTGGTTGAATTATTATCCGAATCTATTTCATTTGGAATTCGACGTTTGATAGTGAGGTTAGATTCTGAACTTGTTGTATTACAGCTTAATAGAGTTTATGCCATTAGAAATCCTGTGTTATTAAGGTTGTTTTTGAGAGTGCGTCTCTTGGAACGTGAATTTGATTACATTGAATATCAACATATTCCAAGGTCTTTGAATACATTAGCAGATGCAATTGCTTCTCGAATGTTGGACAGACATTTACGATAATCATGCAAGTAAATTTAAAAACATTTCATCACATATGTTAAACAAGATAAGCCGGTAATAGTGATATATATAGATAGAAGTGTGTCAAAAAATATATACATCGTCTTCGATCATAGGTTTAAAACACCTTATGATCGGCAAAATGATAGTACAAAAAGTCAAAAATGTCACATGTGACTACAAAAGTGACTAGTCAATCACTGGTGGTGCTCTCTGTACGACACCACTGCGCGGGCTACCTTACGCAAAAATCTCCTAAACGGTCCAGGGACCGCGACTACGAAGCGCTGAAGCCTGATAGGAATGTCGTCCATAGTAGTCTCAGGTATATCTGCCGTGAGACGCTCTAGATCATGCTCCAACTCAGCTAGTACTTCTGCTGTCGCGTCCTGTGGGGCCGGTACCGGTGCAGCTGGATGTAGTCTATCATAAGGCCGGAGGTTGGCTGGACGCTGTGGACCAACATCTGCATTTTGAAAGATTTACTATTAATTTTGAGACGATATATATAAAAAATACAAAAAATACATAACTAGAAAACTTGTGAAAATAAAAAGTACCTCTGTCGTCCCATTGTTCTCCCTGTGGAAGAACCATGTCCGGATCACCTCTGAAATCCATTCCGGCATACGGAAAGTCCTGTATCACAAAAAGCTGGCCCTCTAACCAGTCAAAATAACTATCTGAGAATCGAACTACTGTCGCGCCCTCGTCAGGATGCCGGGCCATCACCGCAACCCATCGTATCAGCTTTGGCTGCCGAGGACCCAAGATATCAACAGTGAGTTGCTGAGGGATCAGCATTGGAATTCTCTCCAAGGCAAAGCTCACGACTATAGGCCCATATCCAAAAGTCTTTAGTCGTCCGTTCTTTGCCTTGGTCAGTTGGCTCTTCATATGAGCCGACACAGCTTCACACCAGTTGAAAATGGTGCCTTGGTAACAGTCAATTGCCATCCGCATTTGGGATCCGGAAGCAATGTGTAAAGCGGCCGCGCCGCAAATTCTGGTAACCGTGAACGCTATGACTTTGAGTTCCGGTAGAGTGATGTGTTTTATCTCTATGCCTTTTGAATGGTGAGCCCCACGTGTGCACCAATCCTCGCGGAGACTATCAAGGGATTGGCCACCCGGCCTAGTCCCCGCAAGACTGAGTTGCTCACCTCTGTTTGGCAAGCCAGTGAGAAAGTATACATCCGAGGGCTCTATCTCGAGCTGGTGCCCTCCTATGTAAAAGCATTGTTCTTGTACGTTCCATCGCTCAACCAGCCATTCCAAGAATCTTACCTGGCCCCTCATGCCCGGTATGGTCCAATATTTGTATAATCCGCATGCTCTTAGGGCATCCAGGGAAGGTTGATGATTTATTGCAGCTTCATCTTCCTCTACATGCTCTCTTTCTCTCCAGTCTAACATGATTAATGCCCTGCATATCAAAAATAGCAATTAGAAATTGATTTGGGAATTTTTGGTGGTTTTTTGAGAGAGTTGGGGTTTTGAAATGCGCGTTTCTCGGAGGACGCACCCCGGCTTTGTAGCACAGGGCGCCCGGACGCAGCTGGCCTGAAGGCGGGCTGCGTCTTCCGACCGTTTTCCCGTATGAGAAAAAGTCGGGGGACGCAGGTCACCCGAAGGGCACCTGCGTCCGCCGAGAGGCGCATTCCAAAACCAAAACCCCCCCAAAAAATGAAACTAAGACCTAAAAATTAATTCTAAACGGATAGAAATGCAGAGTAGGATGTGTAAAATACCTGGATGAGACGGCGTTCGATTCCGACGGTCAGATTTTCCGCAGCGACCACGGGAAGTTTCTTGTCAAAAGCTCCTTTTTCAACCTCAACAGTGAAACGGTAAAAATGACATGGTAAAAGGTCTTTTTATAGGTTTTTTGGATGAATTAGTTCATTTTTTACCATGAAAAGATGTTTTTGAATGTATTTTTGCCTATTTTAAACAGGTATGAGTAATGTGTTGCTTTTGTGCAGGACAAAGGGATTTCGAGGGAAATTGTAATTTTTCACAAACAAAAATATCAGAGTCATCTTTTAAGCCCTTTTCTGACTCCTAAAACATGAAAAGATCGCCGAGTGTTTCTTTTTCACTCGTTAAAACGGAATTAAAAGACGGTCCCCTTTTAGCTCTTTTCTGACCGCAAAATCAGGAAAAGATTGCCGGGTTTTTGTCGTTTCGAACTCGATAAGGAAATAAAACGACGTGTCCTTGATCGCTTTTTACTTTTCAGGTCAACGACACTATTATGAAAGTACTCCTTGGTCGCAAGATCAAGCGGTTCCCCCAGGTATTATTTTATACTTTTTCGGGCTTGAGGGACACAAATATACGAAAAAGTTCAACGTGGAGTCTCCTTTAGTTTTTTCAGACTCTCTAAAATTGAAAAACGCCGAGTTTCTCCTATACTGGGCTCGTTAAAACTTTTACAGTAGAGGACCTGTTCAATTACAAACAGGAACGAACCACTCCTTCCTAGGGTTCGAATTTAAACTAGGTTGGACTCGTCCGAAGGATGAGCTTATAATCAAGCATATGTTATCCTCCTCAAGCTTGTTAAAAATAAAGAGGTACTTGCCAGAAATGGTGGGGGAAAAGAGAGAAGAATGAACCTGTTTGTCACCTTTTGTCTCAAAAGAAACTTTATTACCACTCTTGAACACGACACTTTTTCATTCACCTGGGTTGGGAAATCTTTTACCTCACAGTTGACCAAACCACTTTGAAAGTCTTTAACCGGGTTTCGGGATTCACTTTGAGTTATTCGTCACCAAGCCATCTGTCGTGTCGTTATGTGTTCAAGAGGTCTGCAAGCAAAACTTTCATCTGCAAAATACTTGTCATCCATTTGACCATCCCTGAGTCAGTCCTTACAGCAACATTTCTTCAACTTGAACAATGATTTCGTGTTGCGGGCTTGCCTGCAACGGGTCGCTTTCTATCGACATCGACACATTATCTAGAAAGATGACTTAGGAATCGACAGTACCTTGAAGTCTGCATGCATCAATGGCAGGTTTCTCGCCTTTGACGTCAGTTTACATCATTGACTTTCGATCAAAGGATTCCGTGAAGTGTTCGACATCAAAACATCTATTCACATTTCACGGGTTGTGCTTGGTACTTTGAGAACCATTGACATTACTGGTGGTTTCTCTCACGCTTGTTAACAGTTTACATCATTGACTGGTAATCAAGTGGTTTCTATCATGTTCGACATCGAATCATTTAATCACATGGCTAGAATCGTACCAATTCGGGAAGTAGAAGTGAAGACCCTGGATCTAGTTTCTACCATCCAGGCTGCGAGGAGTTTTGTATTCATTATCTATGTAGACTAATCATAAACAGATGGCTGCGTCCATACTGTGTCTACAAAAGTCTATTAAAATGATGTACTGCAAGATCATTCCTGTATCAGAATAGTTAGTCCATTAGTTAAAGTTTTGAATCTGAGTATGGGAATGCCTACCTCAGTGATGATATAATCTTATCCATGTATTTTGTGTTGAAAATTGCAGGTTCCAACCAGGCCATCCACAAGACAATCCTTGAAATGATAAAGCGCTTCACCCTTCCTAGAATTACAAAACCCTACTCTATTCCAGGCTTCGCACTTTAGGGGGCAATCTGTTACACTAAAAAATGTCACCTTGACTACTTACAGTTAGTATGGCTCAAATCAACAGTCATGCTACCCTCTTAGGCAAGTCTCATGCCTCTGTTATCCATCTCAAACTCAAAGAAGAGAGAAAGTCTTGTAAAAACTATGTTTATCTCTGGGGTCGCAGGTTCTCTCTAGCCTTACCTGCGGGGACGCTGACCATGTTCACAAAATCTGCGTCCATGGACGCTCTGTATGTTAAGGGACAGGTGCGTCCCTCTGTAAAAGGCAAAATGCGCGAGTTTTATCTTGAAAAAGTTACTTGTGGTTACTTCTAGAACATTCTAGAGGTCGGTTTGATGAAATGGATGCGCCTCCAGTTGGTTCATGTATCTCTATTAAGGGGGAACTTATCCCATCAATAAGGGAGCTATCCCACCCAAAGAGGGGGATGATCCCATTGATAGTGGACCTGAATAACCTCTTTACAGCACTATAAATAAAGGCATTGAGCCAGAAGGAGAGGAGGTTGGAGCTATACATTTTCTTTGGGTAAATGCTGCAGGATTTAGGTCTTCCATTAGAGCCTTTGTGAGGAGAGATTGTCTTCACTTGATTCTACTTGGGAGAGGGTGAGCTTTGTCAAAGTAGAGGAAAACCCTTGATGGACCCTGGGAGGAACTTGCACAACACCAAGGCCAGGTTGTAAGAGTTTCTTTGTTTCGTTATTAATACAAACTGGTTTATTTTTCTCAATAGCTTGTGTTAATGAGTTATTTCATGTGTTCCTTGGTCTGCATGTTGAATATATGTTTTATTATATGAAATGCAAGTGCTTGGTAATTGTTTGATTGTTTGTGGTTGCAGGAATTGACTTGAAGGAGGAGCTCATCCGGATCGTCAAGAACGGACTTCAACAACAGCGTTTTGGAATAAGGTAAGCCTAAACACTTGTAGTTTTCATGTTGTAAAAGGTGTATTTAGAGAAAGATCACTCCATTTTGTCTTGTTTGTCATTAGAACGTCTTAGACTTCTAGGAAGGTCAGTCGTGTCCGCACCCTTGACAAATTCCGTGTGACAATGGTGTATTGTGACTCACTATGAATTAAATGTTGCATTGTTCATTCCTGATGTGTGCATAGGTAACTCATGAAATGGTTGTTTCATTAATTGTGAATGTTATGTGAAGTTTTTTTTATATGTTGGTTGTTGTGTTAATTGAAAATTTGTGTTGGTGCATTGGGAATTGAAGTATATATATAAATCACATATGCCATGAAATGTTGTTGACTAGTCTGACGTGATCGATAACTGAGCATGGAAATCCTAATATTTACATGGGATTGGTGACATTGAGCTACGTTGAACCTTATCTCTGGTTGTTCTTTTGTGCATTATTCCTATGACTGGTATGTATGTTGTGTATGGATTTTTTATGGTACGATTACCACTGCATTAAATTGAAGGCTTGATATGCTTGGTGTTCATTGAAGTTTTTTTAAGCCATTATATTAATTATGAACCTGTGTTGGTCTATTATAGATTACATGGTACATGGTGCGATGAGACACATAAACATGGTGTGTTGCAAGTATTTTTTGAAGGCCATAGTATATATGTTGATTTAAACATGGTGTATATATATTATAAATTTATTTTGTGATTTGAAGTTTTCATATGTGCATCAATCCCTTTTTTATATGCCGTATTGTTGTTGGGAAAAGTATCCATTCATAATGCCCCTATCCTACTTGAATATTCTTCTTTATGAAATGTAAATGAGGAGAAAGGATGTAACTAACCTGTGTCTTTCGCTAGTTTGTTGATCCAATCATTCCTCTGTTCAATGGCTCCCAACTCCCTGCTCCCTTACTGGCCTAGCTTCACTGAATTCCTGCAAGATCACAAGAGAGAGAAACTACACGAAGATATAGATATACATTCATAAAAATATCAGGATCAGATTAAGCTAAACATGCAAATATAACAAAACATCATTGATATACAGCATGTAGGAGAAACTCAAATAGTTTATTGATAGAATAAGAAAGTTCAAGAGGAGATACAACCAAGTGAGTCCCGATCCAGCATCTACCTCCCAGCAAAGGAATCCCTTCCTCTCCTCCAACAAAGCATAAATCACCCAATGTACTAATCTCAATATCAAACCAACAGCAATTCTCTGCAAAGTACAAAATTCCAGCCTCTAGATCTCTGGGATGAGGGATCCATATATAGATGTAAGCAGAGAGGATGAGTAAGCTTATGTTTTGACTTGTGGCTTCTCTCTGTCAGTTCTTGCTTCCACTTGGAGGTTGAGAGCCTCTTACTCATCACTGGTCGAATTCATTGAGGCAAGTGTCATTGAGGAAGATTCTGGAAGCTTCCAGTGTCTGTACACCTCGCGGAATGATACTGCCATTTGGCATTTCTCGCTCAGCGCCCCCTGGTAGTGCATTTAGGTGCGTTGCAATGCACCTAACTAGTGTACTGGGGTGCATTGCAACGCAGGCAGCTAGTAGAGCATCTGAATTGATCCTGAATTGACTAGTTCTGAGTGGTTTTTGGTGGAGAACTTCTGGGAGAAGCTGTCATTGGTTGACCTTGTTCCCTTAGGGGCAGGAACAACGCTTTTAGGGACTTTGTATCCCTTGGATTATGGAAATTTCATGCTTAATGCTGTAAGGCACAAAAATATCTATAATAGTTGCCCCCTAAAGTATGAGGCCGTTTATCGGGTGAAATGCTTTATTAGGAGGATCCAAAGTTCTTTCAATGTTGGGAGGAGACCTGTAATAAGATACAATATAATACATTATTTTTTCATAATGTTTTCATGATCTAGCTGAGGCGGGCATTCCCATGCTCAGCTTTATAAATTCATTTTTCTGTACATAGAACAGACAATCGTATGATGGTAGACTGATGATTTTGATGAAATCATCATCCTTTTGGTAGGATGATTATCTGTGCTGCAATGTTGTACATGTCAATGTCTTTATTTTTCCTGAATATATATTGCAGCCCGGATGGATGAAACTAGATCCGGGGTCTTCAATCTCGTCCGATCTCCACTCTAAGTACAAGTCGATCCATGTGAGAAATGTTCTGAAGTCGAACATGGAAAGACATCGCTTGATTACCAGTCAATGATGTAAACTGTTAACAAGCGCGAGAGGAATCACCGATAACGATAATGACCCTCAAGGTACTGCAGTACAATTCACGTGGTGTGAATAAAGGACTTGGCGTCGAACACCACGCAAAATCTTTTGGTCGAAGGTCATTGATGTATACCTGTCGCCGGAAGTGAGAAACTTGCCATTGAGGCATGCAAGCTTCAAAGTACTGAAGGGGGTGTTCCTAGAACAACTTCTTGGATAATGAGCTGATGTCGACAAGAAGCGATCCGTTAAAGGAGGACCTTAATGTATCCCACATCAGTGACACGGAACGGAGAAAATGATTTTGATGGAGGTGAAAACGATCTGATGATATATGGTTCAGGGTGGCGGTCATGAAAGAATGAAGGATAATGTATGGTAGTGGATGGGACACGGTTGACTTCTCTGGATGACTTCTCTTGAACATATCGGCAACACTTGTGTGATGGATCGGTAGCATTTACCCCAAAGGTGGATGGTATGGCGAGACCATGGTGATGTAACCGGTGAATGAAACAACCCAACCCGACTCAGGCACGGAGTGGAAGTGTCATGTTCAAGAGCGACTTGCTACCAATAAAAGTTCTTTGAGTTTCTTCCCAATTTTCCCCAGTCATTGCTGACCAGTACCTCTTTATTTTTTTCAATCTTGAGGAGGATAACATATGCTTGTTCTATAATTTGCCCTTCCGGCAAACCCATCGCTATGTTTTAACGAGCCTAGCGATAGTGAAACTCGTTCTCGTCTAAAGACAAGCTTGTCGCTATTAATGTTTTTAACGAGTCTAACGACAAAGATAACTCGGTCCTTTTCATTTTTAGAGAGTCTGAAAAGGTACGTAAAGTTAACTCCAAAATTCCTTTTTCAACATCTAATCCCTTCAGTCCGAAAAAGTATAAAACAATACAGAAGGGATGAATTTTCGATAGTTTTAACGAGCCAAACAAAGCAAGCGCTCGATCTTTTTGTGCAATAATCCCTCAGGTCCAAAAAGATTAAAATCTAGAGGAGGGATGTTATAGAAATTTTTGTGCCTTGCATCACTGAGCATGAAATGTCAATAATCAAGGGATCCAAAGTCCCTAAACATTTTGTTCCTACCCCTAGAGGAACAAGGCCAGCAAACCGCAACAATTCACAAAAGTTCTCCACCTGAAAACACTCAAAAACAGGGCAATTCTGGATCATGTCAACTGCTCCACTGAGCATCTGTGCTGAATGTCAACTGCTCCACTGTCTACCTGCATTGAATGTCAACTGCAAAGAAGGCTACCTGCGCTGAGTGAGTTTGGACAACTGGCAGAGTCATTCCTCAAGGTGTCAATGCCCAGGAAGCTTCCAAAATGACACTTGGATCAGGGAATTCGACTGGTGATGAGTAAGAGGTTCCAAATCTCCAAGTGGAAGCAAGGACCTCCAAGTGGACTCAAGAACTGAAGTGGGAGAGGACACTAGTCAGTCTCAGGCCAGTCTCAAGCTGACTCATCCTCTCTCCAATATCCCTATATATAGATCTCTTCTACATGAGATCAGGGAGGCTGGAATTTGGTATTTGCAAAGAATTGTTGTTGGTTTGTGGCTAGAAATATTGGGTGTGTTATGCTTTGAAAGGAGCTGAAGAAGGAATTCCATTCTGCTGGGAAGGAGATGCTGGGTTGGAGCCCTATGGGTTGTATCTCTTCCTGAACCCTGTTACTTTCAATAAAGCTATCTTGATTCTTTCCTATATGCTGGTGTATTTTGTATGATTGCATTGGTATATTTGATTTACTTCTAATCCTGAATCATTTATGAATATGTATATTTGTCTTTGTATTGTGTCCTTCTATTGTTGCACGTAGTTGTTCTCTTGTCACAGGTTGCTGTTCTCTTGTGATCTCGTGGGATTCAAGTAGCTATTCTCTTGATCGAGCGAGGAGGCAAGTAGCTGTGGATACACAAAGAGAAGACGATCTAGTTCGAGGGACAGCTGCAAGACAACGGTAAGTCTGCCGATCTCCCCTCTTTCACATTTCATAAAGGAAGAAATCATGATAGCTGTATTCGCTTGTTGCTAAGGCGTTGTCACACCTTAGGTGGATAGGATCGTCCTAAATAGGCATTTTTCCCCACAACAAATTGGCGACTCCGCTGGGGAAGAACTTGTTTATTCATTTCATTTGTGTTTCCGTCATTTGTTTACTTCATAGACTTGACAGCAACTCTTGAACTGCATCTTTCCCGGATGCAAAGTAAAAGTTGCTGCTTTGATCCAGTATGTTGGACTTGTCTATGATCTAAAATAGATCCACAAATGATTTGATTGATCCTTGTGATAGTCTTTAGTACCCTATCAAAGTATCCCTCTGTTTATACCTTGCTTGTGTTTCTGATTTGGCCTGAAACAGTTGATTTTTGAGCATTTTATGACCCAGAAACCAAGGGAAACGAGAGTTTCTCTCTTCAGCGCAGGCACTGTGAAGGCAGTCTGCATTTCAACGTAGGTCCCGAAGGGGCTACCTGCGCTAAATGTCAAACTGACAGTGTTGGACCTGTGCTGAACCAGTGTGGCCTTGTGCAGTTGGGGTTCTTTGTCCTCTTTTGCCCTGTTTTGATCTCTGTTTTTGCAACCTTTAACCAGCATAGGTGCTAGTCTGATAACCCTTTTCTTTGCCCGAATTCCACCCCAATTTTTGTACAAAAAGATTGTGAATGTTTTTATGTGTTTGTGGCGTCATTTACAGTCTTCCTTTGCATGAGTAAAGTAGTCTTTCTGTAGCCTTTGATTCAGATCTAATTGAAAGTGATCTTAGAAGAGAGTTCATTGGCTGTTTGTTCAGATTGATTATAGTTTTACCTTTGCTTATTGGTTTGAATTTGTTCTTTTCAAAGTATCAAAACGAGTCTTTATTTCGAAAATCGCAAAGTGATTGTAATCTCTTCTACCCTTGTTGATTTCGAAGAAAGTGAACTTGTTTATTTTGATCATTGTAAAAGCAAATTCAAAGTTGTGCAAAAATCTTTCTTTGTAGGCATTTATACTAAGAAAGTGAAAACAAACACCTGCATTGTGCATTTTGCATTTGATAAGTTTGCATGTTGGATTTAGGGAAAGTGCATTAGAGTGTGCTGATTGCTCTTTGAGAAAAGATAGTCGCTCTCTTTTCCCTTAGTAGCTAGGATTTTCAAAGTTGAAATATTGTAAAGCTTGCTTATCATCTTAGACTGCATTTAGGAAGTTGTATCATACATCTCGTGGTGAACCTTGAAAGGCAAACTTTAAAAAGATCAACCTAAAATAAACTGAATGAACCTAACAACGCTTTGTAACATAACGCACAACATAGAGGTCTAGGCTAGAGACGTGTTTCGGCGTCGTTAAACATAGTGACTGTCGATCTCGAAGAAGGTGGGTGATTCCTCCTGAGAGTCGGTGGCGCTAATATGGATTGTGCTCCCACGTACCGTCACGTATATATTGGGAGACCCCTATAGGCATATATCTTTTATCCTTAGGAAGCCGTGTCGGCCGCCCTACTGATCGCAATGCAGTGAACACAGCATTCACGAAGATCGACCACCCGTACCGTAAAAAGTATTCTGTGGTTTTGCGAAAGGTTTGGCACACCCTCTACCTAGATCTCCAGAGCAGTTCCTTTTGGCCTTTTTCAGACTCTATAACAGAAAAAGTCCATCCGAGCATTTGTCACTTCGGGCTCGTTAAAACATCGAAGGAGACTAGAGTCATCTTTAGCTTTTTCTCGACTCTTTAAAACTGAAAAAGCAAGTTGTGTCTAAAAAGCGTCGTTAACAATTTATTTTAAACGGAACAATCACCCTTTAATCCTATGTTGATCTTTAGGTTGAAAAGATGGAGCACACCAACCAAGGAGTTCCCTTGGGTGGAAATCCTAGTCCCTTCTCCTCTTGGGGAGATGTTGGTGCGCCCCACATGGCCACATTGTCGCTTCCAGGACTGACAATTGGCCTACCAGTTTGGCTCTTTTCGACCAATGTCGTTCAGAATACCACCACTCCTGAACAGTCGAGTCAACAGTTAGACCAGACAAGAGTTGCCTCCCAGCCTTCCACTTCATCTTCCTCCCCTCCTTCCTCTTCGCTTGACGGAACTGGTCGATCAAAAAATCGGGTTCCTAAGGAGAAGAAGGAGAAGAAGAAGAAAGAAAAGAAGAAGAAGGAGCCTAAGGCGACTGGGGGCAAGCAAATGTCATCTAACAAAAATCCACACACCGCACTTGTAAGGCCTAAATTGCCATGTATCATATGCAGGGGAGACCACTTCCATAGAGATTGTCCCTGTATCCCACGGATACTAAGAGACTGGTCCCCCCATTTTCACAATTCGGGAGCATCGACCTCTGATAGCCATGTCGATTGCTCACCGTCAACTAGTGGGAGTGAAGCTCCAGGACAGAATGGGAAAGTTAAATTTCCCTGCAGACTGTGTGAAGGTGATCACGCCATCCACCGTTGTCCCTTCTTAGACGAGGCAAAAAGAGTTCTGGAAGATCGCCCGATTTTACAAGCGAATCTTCCTCCTGGATATCAAAGACTCCTGCCAAGTCCCTCACTAGTTGAGAATTCGGCTGAGCCACTTAGATGGTCAGCCGAAGCACCTGTCATTGAAGAAGAACCGTCTGGATCCATGCCTGACGAAAGTCAAAAGGTTGATACGGCAGTTGACCCGATTTTTCCTTCAGAGGCTCCACCTTCGAATGACACCATCACAGAGGAGAATATAGATGACACCGTCCAGGTTCTCTTCATCAGCACTGACTCTGATGATCAAGGGGGCAATGCCACTATTCCTTTGTCGCAGGAAGGAAGTTCATCAGAGTGCTATCCGGCCATATATTCGGTCCCACCACCAAGCAACCTGGTTGTGTCCTTTGATTGGAACCAACTAGGCAGACCCCAGTTGCTAGCCAGTGTGCCATTCAGAATTATTTGTCAAATATACAGAATGGTAATGGCTGGCACTATCATTGATGAGGGGACATCTGTGAGTATCCTTTCCTCTATTGCTTGGAGAGCGCTTGGTTCGCCAGCACTCTTACCTGAGATGAGAAATCTATCAGGTTTTGATAAAGGAACCAGTCGACCTTTAGGGATCCTCCCTAATGTGCCTATAACATTGAAAGGGAAGACCATTCAAATGAACGTGATGGTCGTTCAAGGACCCTTGGATTATAACCTACTCCTTGGACGAGACTATATATATTGCATGGGAGCTGTAGTCTCCTCACTCTTTAGAGTAATGTGTTTTTCGCATGAAGGAAGAATGGTCAAGCTCGTAGACCAACTTTCATTTCCCGGATCACACATCGCAAATAGTCATGTGCCATCCCTAAATGGTATATTCATGCAAGAAGTGTCTCAACCCACGGTCCGTCCTCCTGATGAGCGCGAGTAATCCAGGAGGATATGACCGGAACCCAAGGGGCATACATCCTGGCCTGCTTTGGCAGGGAAACTTTGGGTATAGGGTAGGTTTCCACGAGAGAATATGACTAGTCCGTACCCCATCCGTGGATGGAAGAGGGGTTGTTCTAGAATAAGATTCTTTTGTCAAAGTTACATGTTTGACAATGGTCATTCACCCTTGTCTATTTCGGTAGACATTGCCGAGGAAGTGTTTTGTTTGAAAGAGTAACGAGACAATCTTTGGGTAGCCTGAAAGAGGTAAGCCTCTCCCGGTGAAACGAAAGTTTCGATGGAATTGAAGTAGAGGTAACCTTGAAACTCTGTTTTATACCTGGGGGCATGCAAACCTTTTGGAGTGCAAGCAAAGAGCGGTTATTTATCTGTTTTTTGGGTTAGTCGTTTCCTAACTTGCATAAAGAAAGGAGAGTGAGCATAGCTTTGGTAAGGCGCAAGCTCTATAAAAAATGGGATCTTTCATGAGACACTCTTATCTTATGACTGGGTAATTCGAGCAGTTTTAGCATAAAGTTCATGCTCGTTAAAAAATAAATGCAAGATCCGAGCAGTTTTAACGCGGTCTTCATGCTCGTTAAAAAATAAATATAAGCAGTGAGCAATGTTTCCTCCAGAGTTTAAGCTCATTTTTAACTAAAAAATGAACCTATCCCGGTAAATAACCGCTGTGATCGTAAATTTATCAGCCATAAAAGCCTTGGTCGTGTTTGCACCTGCCACCTCCACCTTCATTTAGCCGATCGTTCACCTCCATATGATTGTTTACCCATTTTGAGGAACAACTGCAAAGAGTGATTTCACCTAGCCATCCTTGTGACACTGCCGTGATTGGAAAATTCCAACCTGTACCTGGAATCAGTTGCTATCCCTGTTTATCACTCGTTCCTCAAAAGACGAGTCTTCTTTAAGCTCTTTTCAGCTGACTCGTAAAATATGAAAAGATTGCCGAGTTTTGGCCTTCCAGCTCGTTAAAGGACAGGAAGAGCTATCCCTCCTCTAGATTTTAATCTTTTTGGACCCGAGGGATTATTGCACAAAAAGATCGAGCGCTTGTTTTGTTCGGCTCGTTAAAGATATCGAAAACTCATCCCTTTTGTATTGTTTTATACTTTTTCGGACTTAAGGGATTAGATGACGAAAAATGAATTTTGGAGTTAACTTTATGTACCTTTTCAGACTCTCTAAAAATGAAAAGGACCGAGTTATCCTTGTCGTTAGACTCGTTAAAATTATTAATTAGCGACAAACTTGTCTTTAGACGAGAATGAGTTTTACCATCGCTAAGCTCGTTAAAACATAGCGATGGGCTTGCCCGAAGGGCAGGTTATAGAACAAGCATATATTATCCTCTTCAAGCTTGACAAAAATAAAGAGGTACTGGTTAGCAATGACTGGGGAAAAATTGGGAAAAAATCAAGAAAACTTTGATGGTAGCAGGTCGCTCTTGAACATGACACTTTTCCTCCGTATCACATTCGGGTTGGGTTGTTTCATTCACCGGTCACATCACCATGGTTTTGCCATACCATCCATATTTGGGGTAATGCTATCGATCCATCGCATCAGTGTCGCCATATGTTCAAGAGAAGTCGTTCATAAAAAGTCAACCGGGTCCCATCCACTGCCATACATTATCCTTCATCCATTCATGACCGCCACCCTGAATCATATGTCACAGATTGCTTTCACCTCCATTAAAATCATTAGCTCTGTTCCGTGTCACTGATGTGGGATTCATTAAGGCCCTCCTTTGACAGATCACTCCTTGTCGACATCAGCTCATTATCCAAGGAGTTGATCTAGGAACAACCCCTTCAGTACTTTGAAGCTTGCATGCCTCAATGGCAAGTTTCTCACTTCCGGCGAGAGGTATACATCAATGACCTTCGACCAGAAGATTTTGCGTGGTGTTCGACGCCAAGTCCTTTATTCACACCACGTGAATTGTACTGCAGTACCTTGAGGGTCATTATCATTATCGGTGATTCCTCTCACGCTTGTTAACGGTTTACATTATTGACCGGTAATCAAGCGATGTCTTTCCATGTTCGAATTCAACGCAATTCTCACATGGATCGACTTGTACTTAGAGTGAAGATCGAACGAGTTTGAAGACCCCGGATCTAGTTTCATCCATCCGGGTTGCGATATATATTCAGGAAAAATAAAGACATTTGACATGTACATCATTGCAGCAGATGATCATCCTACTCAAAGGATGATAATTTCACTAAAATTATCAGTCTACCATCAGACGATCGTCTATTCTATGTACAAAAATGAATTTATAAAGCTGAGCATGGGAATGCCCGCCTCAGCTAGATCATGAAAGCAGTATGAATCATAATGTATTGTATTGTATTTTATTACAGGTCTCCTCCCAGCAGATGGATGAACTTCGGACCCTCCTGGATAAAGCATTTCACCCGATAAACGGCCTCATACTTTAGGGGGCAACTGTTATAGAAATTTTTGTGCCTTGCATCACTGAGCATGAAATGTCAATAATCAAGGGATCCAAAGTCCCTAAACATGTTGTTCCTACCCCTAGAGGAATAAGGCCAGCAAACCACAACAATTCACAAAAGTTCTCCACCTGAAAACACTCAAAAACAGGGCAATTCTGGATCATGTCAACTGCTCCACTGTCTACCTGCGTTGAATGTCAACTGCAAAGAAGGCTACCTGTGCTGAGCGAGTTTGGACAAGTGGCAGAGTCATTCCTCAAGGTGTCAATGCCCAGGAAGCTTCCAAAATGACACTTGGATCAGGGAATTCAACTGGTGATGAGTAAGAGGTTCCAAATCTCCAAGTGGAAGCAAGGACCTCCAAGTGGACTCAAGAACTGAAGTGGGAGAGGACACTAGTCAGTCTCAGGCTAGTCTCAAGCTGACTCATCCTCTCTCCAATATCCCTATATATAGATCTCTTCTACATGAGATCAGGGAGGCTGGAATTTGGTATTTGCAAAGAATTACTATTGGTTTGTGGCTAGAAATATTGGGTGTGTTATGCTTTGAAAGGAGCTGAAGAAGGAATTCCATTCTGCTGGGAAGGAGATGCTGGGTTGGAGCCCTATGGGTTGTATCTCTTCCTGAACCCTGTTACTTTCAATAAAGCTATCTTGATTCTTTCCTATATGCTGGTGTATTTTGTATGGTTGCATTGGTGTATTTGATTTACTTCTAATCCTGAATCATTTATGAATATGTATATTTGTCTTTGTATTGTGTCCTTCTCTTGTTGCAAGTAGCTGTTCTCTTGTCACAGGTAGCTGTTCTCTTGTGATCTTGTGGGATTCAAGTAGCTGTTCTCTTGATCGAGCGAGGAGGCAAGTAGCTGTGGATACACAAAGAGAAGAGGATCTAGTTCGAGGGACAGCCGCAAGACAACGGTAAGTCTGCCGATCTCCCCTCTTTCACATTTCATAAAGGAAGAAATCATGATAGCTGTATTCGCTTGTTGCTAAGGCGCTGTCACACCTTAGTTGGATAGGATCGTCCTAAATAGACATTTTTCCCCACAACAAGGGATAGCTCTTCCGGTCGCTTTAACGAGTTGGAAGGTCAAAACTCGGCAATCTTTTCATATTTTACGAGTCAAATGAAAAGAGCTTAAAGAAGACTCGTCTTTTGAGGAACGCGTGATAAAACAGGTAGCAGCTGATTCCAGGTAAGGGTTGGAATTTTCCAATCACGGCAGTGTCACAAGGATGGCTAATGAAATCACTCTTCGCAGCTGTTCCTCAAAATGGGTAAACAATCATATGGAGGTGAATGATCGGCCAATGGAAAAGTGGAGGTGACGGTGCAAACACGACCAAGGCTTTAATGGCTGATAATGTTACATTCACGGTGGTTATTTACCGGAGGATAGTTCATTTTTTAACGAGCTTAAACGCGGGTTGAAACACTTGCTCAGTCTTATGTTTATTTTTTGACGAGCATGAACTATGTGCTAAAACTGCTCGATTCCAGTCATATGATAAGAATGTCTCATTTAAGATTCCATTTTTTATGGAGCTTGCGCCTTACAAAGCTTTGCTTCGGATCCTTTCCTTATGCAAGTTAGGAAATGACTAACCCAAAAAACAGATAAATAACCGCTCTTTGCTTGCACTCCAAAAGGTTTGCATGCCCCCAAGTATAAAGTACGATTTCAAGATTACCCCTCAATTTGCAGATAAAACATTTGTTCTACCAGGAAAGACCTAACTCTTTCAGGTTACCAAAGATTGTCTTATTTGCACAGCAAACAAAACACTTCTTCGGCGATGTCTACCGAGATAGACAAAGGTGAGTGAAAACGAGCGCCAAACACATAACTTTGACAAGAGAATCTTATTCTAGAATAACCCCTCTTCCAAGATGGACGGGGTACAGACTAGTCATATTGTCCCGCGGAAACCTACCCTATACCCAAAGTTTTCCTGCCGAAGCAGACCAGGACGCATGCCCCCTGGGTTCCAGTCATATCCCTCCGAATTACTCGCGCTCATCGGGAGGACGGACCGTAGGTTGAGACATTTCTTGCGTGAAGAGACCATTTAGGGATGGTATATGACTATTTGCGATGCGTGATCCGGGAAATGAAAGCTGGTCCACGAGCTTGACCACTCTTCCTTCGTGCGGAAAACACATTACTCTAAAGAGTGAGGAGACGATGGCTCCCATGCAATATATATAGTCTCGTCCAAGGAGTAGGTTATAATCCAACGGTCCTTGAATGACCATCACGTTCATTTGAACGGTCTTCCCTTTCAATGTTATGGGCACATTGGGGAGGATCCCTAAAGGTCGACTGGTTCCTTTATCAAAGCCTGTCAGATTTCTCATTTCAGGTAAAAGCGATGGCGAACCAAGTGCTTTCCAAGCAATAGAGGAAAGGATACTCACAGATTCCCCCTCATCAATGATGGTGCTAGCCATGACCATTCTGTATATTTGGACGATAATTCTGAATGGTATGCTTGCTGGAAAATGGGGTCTGCCTAGTTGATTCCAGTCGAAGGAGACAACTAGGTTGCTTGGTGGTGGGACCGAGTAGACGGCCAGGTATCGCTCTGACGAACTTCCTTCCTGCGATAAAGGAATGGGTGGATTGCCCCCGTGTTCGTCGGAGTCTGTGTTGATGAAGAGAATTTGGATGGTGTCATCCTTATTCTCCTCAGTGGCAGTATCATTCGAAGATAAAACCTCTGAAGGCAAGACTGGGTCAACTACCGCCTCGACCTTTTGACTTTCGTCGGGTATGGATTCAGCTGGTTCATCTTCAATGACCGGCGCTACAGCTGACCACTTGAGCGGGCCAGCTGGATTTTCAACTAACGAAGGACTCGTCAAGAGTTTTTTATATCCAGGAGGAAGTCATAACGGTGAAACCGGACGATCATCCAAAACACTTTTAGCTTCGTCTAAGAAGGGACAACAGTGGATGGCATGATTGCCTTCGCACAGTTTACAAGGAGATCTAGCTCTCGCTTTTTGTCCTGGGACTTCACTTTCGCTAGTTGACGGTGTGCATTCAACATGGCTATCAGAGGTTGATGCCACCGGATTGTGCAGACGGGGAGACCAGTCCCTTAGTATCCGAGGGATGCAGGGACAATCTCTGTGAAAGTGGTCTCCCTTGCAGATGACACATGGCGATTTAGGCCTAGTCGGTGCTGTGTGTGGATTCTCGTCAGACGACACTCGTTTGCCCCCAGTCGCTTTTGGCTCCTTCTTCTTCTTCCCTTTTTTTCGTTTCTTCTTGCTTCCTGGTTGTTTGGTTTCTTTGCCCTTATCTGCTGATATGGCATTTACTTCCGAAGCAAGAATTTTGTCTTTTGCATTTTGATCTGAAATCTTACGGGCTTTCTTGGATGTAGCCTTTGTCGATTTCGCGTTTGTAGTGCCAATCACGCCATCGCCGGCGTGAGAGTCATTGTTTGATTTAGGAGGAGGAGGAATTGAGAATTCCGGTCTAGGGGCGCTAGGTTTTTTGTCGTAGAGCGTGCCAGACTGAGTATAGACCAAGTCTAGATATTGCGCACGAGCGATAACTTGCTCTTCCGTTACGACTCCCCCCTTTGCCACATCTTCCGTTATGGCAGGAAGTAACGACTTGATAAACCATTCAGCTAATAGCTGATCGGGAACGTACGTTTTTACCATCCTACGATGACGTCGCCACTCATGTATATGATCAGATATGTGAGTGGCGGTTGTCTGTTTGAAGTTGGTTAGGATTTCCGTTCCCGTTTCATACCTTATCGGTAATTGAAAATGGGTTAAGAAAGTCGTGGCTAAGGTACTGAAGTTGTCGAACGAAGCTCTAGGCAATTCAATATACCATTTTGCCGCTGGACCCGTTAACGTCCTCTGAAAAAGGCGAAGCCTTATCAAATCATCGTTTAGAGTGTTTGATGAACACCATAGATAAAAAGTCATCACGTGATTCGATGGATCTTCACCTGGATTTCCATTAAATTTAGGAATATCTGATGGAAGTTTGTGTGGAATCGCTGGCCACCAAGGGGCGTAAGCAATTGGATCATTCGTTAACCGGTGTAAATCAGGTAACTCTAAGGTTGCCACGAATGGTAACTGTTGATTCAGGTTAGGTTAAGCATACCCAGGGTATGATGGAATTGCCTGAGCAGTTGGCCTTTGCATACCAGCATAATGTAGTTGATGCTGGTATGACTGATACGGTTGGTGGACATGACCATTGTAAAGTGGTTGATTTTGACCATTTTGAATGTACGGCTGTCCACTGTTCGCAAAGATCTGCTACTCAGAACCTTGGTACACTTGTTGGAATTGTGGTTGCTGGTATTGCACCAGCCACGGTTGTGAAGCCATGTTCTGTTGCGCTATACTAACCGTTGGACCAAGGTGTGGGGTAATTGTACCCGTTTGGACCTATGTCGCCCCACCTGTCAGCGATTGTGGTTGAGTCACAGGGTCAAGGGGCTGTTGCATTACAATCTGAGAAATCTGAGGTTGACATACAACAGGCAGCGTTTGAACTTGTGACACCGTTACAATAGCTGGTGTTGTCGGGATGTTCGACATAGGTGCACATTGTTGCATAGAATACACAACCCTTGGTTGTTGGGGTAGCATAGGTACCCAACCACTTGACGTAACTCCAATATAACTTGAATACTGTTGTGAACTCCCGTATGGATATCCTCCCGGAGGGGTTAATGAAAGGGCATACTGCCCCCCATACGGTGGTAATCTGGAACTCAAAGGAATTGTCTGCCCTTGGGACTGGATTGCCCAAATTGACCTCCAAATGGATCAATTTGTCGAGTTTCAACATAAGAGTTGCCGGATATTATTCCGGAGGAAGAAACAGGAACGGACCATACTGTCGAAATAGCCCCTGGATGGACTCCTTCTAGCTGTTGTGAGCTAGTCGGGACAGATGGTATGCCAGCAAACATTGTCGGAGTGACGGCAGGGAGTTCCGCTATCGCTGTGTCAGTCGACACAGTCCTAGATGTTGACGGTTGTTCAGACATTTTGAGTCTATCCAAAAGATTACCTAGCGATTCTACAGGAACTTCCACTGGTGGTAGACTAACTTCTGATGTCGAAGGAAATAGAGTGACTTCGACTCCAAAATGTGTTGGATTACTTGCTTGCGGATCTTCTACAATTTCCTCTATCGCAATCAAACCAGGTGGAAGGGGAAGACCATCAGGTCCGTAAAATATTTCTGGTGCCGAAGAAGGGGTTGAATCGATAGCGACAGATGTTTGAGGAGCAAGACTCTCCGAACCGGTTGCAGATGGAACTGGTTCAGTAACACAAGTGTTTGCTCTCAGACTAGGATCAGTATCACTGTCCCTCTATGGCTGTTGAACTTCTTCTGTAGAGGCAGGGTTTCCAGAAATGTTTGGAGTAACCGGAATCTCGGATGTAGTTGGAACACTTGTTCTAACTTTAATAGGAGATTTTGAACCGGTTAAACGAGTTCACTTTGTCCGTATTGTTTTCGATTTCGGAGACAAAGACGGTTGACTCGTAAGTCTCTGCGAACGACGGGGTTTCAATTGACTTTCTTCCATGATTGCGGATTACTCGATCAACTAAAATACAAAAGGGGAAATATGTTTCCAAATTAAATTAATTTTAGACGCTTTAGGCACAACTTGCTTTTTCAATTTTAAAGAGTCGAGAAAAGGAAAAAGATGACTGTAGTCTCCTTCGATTTTTAATGAGCCTGAAGTGACAAGTGCTCAGATGGACCTTTTCTGTTAAGGAGTCTGAAAAGGAATGAAAGGGACTGCTCTAGATTTCTAGGTAGAGGGTGTGCCAAACTTTTCGCAAAACCGCAGAATACTTTTTAAGGTACGGGCTGTCAATCTTCCCGAATGTTGTGTTCAGTGCATTGCGATCAGTAGGGTGGCCGACACGGCTTCCTATGGATAAAGGTTTTATGCCTATAGGGGTCTCCCAATATATACTCGACGGTACGTGGGAGCACAATCCGTACTGGCACTTGTTGTCTCTCAGGAAGAATCACCCAACCATCAGTGAGGCAACAGTTACCAGGTTTTACGACGCCGGAACACGTCTCTAGCCTAGACCTCTATGTTGTGCATTAAGTTCCAATGCGTTTTAAAGTTCATTCAATTTATTTTAGGTTGATCTTTCTTAGAAGTTTTCTTTTTTGGATCACCACGAGATGTAGATACAATTCCTAAATGCAGTCTAAAGATGATAAGCAAGCTTTTATCTCTTTTCAACAATGAAAATCCTAGCTACAAGGGGAAAAGAAAGACACAATCTTTTCTCAAAGAGCATAGAGCACACTGTAAATGCACTTTTCCTAAATCAAAGCATGCAAACTGTCAAAATGCAAATGCACATATGCATGTATTTGTTTTCACTTTCTTAATATTGATGCCTAAAAAGAAAGCTGTTGTACAAATTTGAATTCGATTTCAAGCGAAAAACACAAACAAGCTTCTTTCGAAATCAAAAAGACGATTACGACACTTTATGATTTTGAAGTAAACACTTGTTTCGACACTAGAAATTCATAAATTCAAACCAAAAGACAAAAGCAAAAGCGTAATCAACTGTGAACAGCAAACAAACTCACTCCTAAGATCAAAACGACACTTACGACAGGTCTAGATCTAAGGGCGACAGTATGACTAGTTTACTTTTGTAACGGGAAACTGCAAATGATGTAACAAATACAAAAAAACAAATACAGTTTCTTTTATACAACTGAGGAAAAATTAAGGTAAAGAAAAGGGGTTTTCAGATAGGTACACACACTGATAACAGGCTGCAAGAACAGAGATAAAACTGAGCAAAAAGAAGCAGAGAACCACAGCTGCACAAGGTAAAGGCTGATCAGCGCACCCCTTGCACAGAGAAACTGAATTGCAGCGCAGGTAGCTCTCTCGGGACCTGCGTTGAAATGCAAAACCTCTTCACAGAGCCTGCGCTGAAGCAGAAACGAGAATTGTCTCTGGGTTCTGGGTCATGGTTTGCAGTTTGATCTATGGTTTTTGGCCAGATAAAAGCTATCAATAAGGTACAATTAGGAGGATGATTTAAAGGAGGACTAAGAGCTATCACAAAGGGCAGTTGGAGCATTTTTGGATCAAATTGTTCAGTTCATAAACAGGCCCAGTGAGTGGACTAGAGTGGCAGATCTCTACTTTGCATTTGTAAATGGAAAATGCAGTTCGATTCGGCACTCCTGAGTTTATGAGATGAACAACAATAGAAACACAAATAAACTAACTAGATACGATCCCCAGTGGAGTCGCCAATTTGTTGTTGGGAAAAGTATCCATTCAGAATGCCCCTATCCCACTCTAAGGTGTGATAGTGCCTTAGCAACAAACAAGGAAAACTACTTGAATATTATTCTTTATGAAATGTAAATAAGGAGAAAGGATGTAACTAACCTGTGTCTTTCGCTAGTTTGTTGATCCAATCATTCCTCTCTTCAATGGCTCCCAGCTCCCTGCTCCCTTACCGGCCCAGCTTCACCGAATTCCTGCAAGATCACAAGAGAGAGAAACTACACGAAGATATAGATATGCATTCATAAAAAGCTCAGGATCAGATTAAGCTAAACATGCAAATATAACAAAACATCATTGATATACAGCATGTAGGAGAAACTCAAATAGTTTATTGATAGAATAAGAAAGTTCAAGAGGAGATACAACCAAGTGAGTCCCGATCCAGCATCTACCTCCCAGCAAAGGAATCCCTTCCTCTCCTCCAACAAAGCATAAATCACCCAATGTACTAATCTCAATCTCAAACCAACAACAATTCTCTGCAAAGTACAAAATTCCAGCCTCTGGATCTCTGGGATGAGGGATCCATATATAGATGTAAGCAGAGAGGATGAGTCAGCTTATGTTTTGACTTGTGGCTTCTCTCTGTCAGTTCTTACTTCCACTTGGAGGCTGAGAGCCTCTTACTCATCACTGGTCGATTTCATTGAGGCAAGTGTCATTGAGGAAGATTCTGGAAGCTTCCAGTGTCTGTACACCTCGCGGAATGATACTGCCATTTGGAATTTCTCGTTCAGTGCACCCTGGTAGTGCATTTAGGTGCGTTGCAACGCACCTAGCTAGTGTACTAGGGTGCATTGCAACGCAGGCAGCTAGTAGAGCATCTGAATTGATCCTGAATTGACTAGTTCTGAGTGGTTTTTGGTGGAGAACTTCTGGGAGAAGCTGTCATTGGTTGACCTTGTTCCCTTAGGGTCAGGAACAACTCTTTTAGGGACTTTGGATCCCTTGGATTATGGAAATTTCATGCTTAATGCTGTAACGCACAAAAATGTCTATAACACGTATGAATGGTATATATTGAAAGAGTGAATTTTAATTGATGATTTTTGAAGACATAACCAATGAGATTTATTGAAAATACATCAACCTTTTGTTGTAACCACTGTAATTTTGAGGCCATATTAGACTGTATGATGCATTCTCTCATCTCCATTGTGGTTGTAGTTCTCTCTGGAAAAGAGAACTATGATGAGTGGTATCGGAAGATAAAACACGCTTTTATTTTTAATGAGTTTTGGAAATGAGTTTGTGAAGGAGAAGGAGACAGTGCACCAAAAAATCCGACATCAGATAAGAAACTTTCCATTTGGGAAATAAGAACAACAAAGAATATGCCTTGATTACAGTGTCAATAAATGAATAGGGGAGTCATCATATTTCTCCATTTTCAAATGCCTTTGAATCCTTAAAGAAGTTGAAGGAATTGTATGACTCATGCTCTGAGCTTGACAGTGTTCAATTCATGATTAAAAATTATGACCCTCTTGCCTTAGAATCAAAATTAAGATCGATTATGCATGACATAAAAGCCACTGGTGTTGAAATAGATATCCCTCTCATAGCTTATGTCAAGGCACTATATCCCACCTATTCACATTATCCTCAGTCATTGCAAGCAAGTAGAAACCTTAAGGAGATTACCTTTGACTCCCTTGAAGATAAGTTTGCTAAAAGGGAGAAGTATTTTGGGAAGAGGGAATCTCCTCAGTCTGCTGAAGAAGTTGTGTGCCTTTTACAAAAAGAGAAAAATCACGCACAAGATTCTTCTAGAGGAATCGGTGACTGAAGAGGAAGAGGAGGGAATACTTTTAGAGATGGGGGGGTAGACATTTCCAAGGAGAAAGGTTTGATCTTCATTTCATACGATGCAATAGATATGGACATGATGCTTCCACTTGTAAGATTCCTTAGGAAAAAATTTAGTAGAAAATAAATGAAGGAAAAGGTAAAACATCGAACAAAGGGAAAGGAAAAGCACCCGAGTCCACTCATTATGTTGTGACACATTGCAACATTGGAGTAACTGGATACCTACTTAATGCTTCACTTTCTTCATGGAAATATGTTTGGTTTCTTGATTCAAGAGAAACTTTCCACATGAATATCAGGAGAGATTTCTTTGAAGAATCCATTGATAATGTTAATGGAGCAGTATACTTTGTAGATAAGTCAAAACTCAAGCCATCAGGGCATGGCACCATTAGGCTCAAACTTCTTGGTCTTCCAAACTTTCTTATACATGATATTTTGTACCTCCTGAAGTTGAGGAGAAATTTGTTGTCTTTGGTCCACACCCACCAATAAGGACACTCCATTCACATATTTTATGGAAAATTTTAGGTTAGAAAAGAATCAGATCACTCACCTGTCATGACTTAGATATAAGAAGAAAGAATTTTGAAGCTACAATCAACCTCTACTAGTGCAAAAAAAAAATCATTTAGTTCTCATTATGATGAAGGAAAATTTCCATCAAGTATTTTATGGCATGCCATATTTGGACACTTGAACTATTAAAGCCTTTATTTTTTGAAGAAAAAAGGTGTCACTATTTTACCTATTGTATCTAGGAAAATTTATGCAATGCGATGCTTGTATTCTAGGAAACCGCAACAAACAGTCTTTTGATGATTCTCATTCTAGAGCACATAAAAAACTTCAACTCATTCATTTTGATTTATGTGTCCCAATGCATGTTCCTTCTGCAAATGGTAATAAATATATGATGACATTTATTGATGACTACACCATAATGTATTGGGTTAATTTATTGAAGAACAAATCTGAAGATTTTGAAACATTCAAAAACTTTTATGCATACATTGAAAATGATGCACAATCTCATATTGGATTTATTTGTATTGATAACGGAAAATAATATACATCAAATGAATTTGAAAACTATCTTCACCAACATGGGATCAAAAATCAAACAACCATACCTTATAATCCCCAATAGAATGGATAGACGAAAGAATGTATAGTACAATCTTAAATATGGTACGCTCCATGATGTTTTTCAAGAATGTTAAAGTGGAATTTTTGGGCTGATTCGATTCTATGTGTTGTGTATATAAAGAATATTTGTCCATATAATGCTATATAAAAAAAAGACTCCCTATGAAATATGGTATGGCCACATTCCTTTGGTGAGGAATCTAAGGGTTTTTGGGTCCACATATTATGCCTTGATACCGAAGGAACAGAGAAACAAACTCGGTCCAAGTAGTCACAAATGTATCTTCTTGGGGTACTCAAATACCTCCCAAGCATATTGTCTCTATGATGAAGTGAATAACAAGTTTATAATATCTAGAGATGTGTTTTTTCTTGAATCTTCCAAGACTGATAATGTTTTTGAGTGGTTGCTTGATGGCATGGATAGATTTAGACATGAAAAGTATTTTCAAGAGTTTGATAATGACATTCCACATCTTGAAGGGGGATACCTGTACTGGATCAATATGTGGAATTGTCTTCTAAAGTACTCTCTCCCGTACACGAAGTTTCAACCACTGATTAAACTTTGAGTGAAATGATTGATAGAATTGGAAGAATAAATCTTGATTCAAACCTATCTCAGTCAACTAAACATCTTGGGCCGTATCAAAAAGGTCCTCCAAAAAGGCTGACAAAGACACTTGAAAGTGTTCATCCTAATGAGGTTGGAAAGACAGGAACAAGAAGCTCAACCAAATAAAATGGAGGTGATGTAGACAATTCTGATTCACCTGTTGATGTGGATGTTTCTTATGACTTTGAACTAAATTAGTACACAAAATTTGAACCAAATTCCTTCAAATAATCTTCTTCTTGTGCTGAATGAAAATAAGCGATGCAGAAAGAATATTATGCTTTGATCAAGAATGGCACCTAAAAGCCGATTGATCCTCCATTTGGAACCAAACCGTAAGGCTACAAGTGGGTCTTCAAGAAGAAGTATAAAGCAGTTGGCTCACATGACAAGAACAAATCCAGGCTTGTGGAAAAAGGTTTTGCAAAGAAGGAAGGGGTCGACTATGAGGTGACTTTCTCCCCCATAGAAAAATCAGCTACCATCCGGACACTCTTTTCCTTGGAAATTGAGAATGGTTGGAAATTCCATCAAATGGATGTAAAAATTTCTTTCTTGAGTGGAAATATAAGAGAAATTTTTTTTTTTATGTCCCAAGCAGAAGGATTTTTTTTGAAGGGTTAGGAACATAAAGTATTAAATCTTGTAAAATCCTTGTGTAGCCTCAAGCAAACACTACGAGTTTGGTACGAGAAGTTAATTGAGCGTCTTCTAAAACTCAATTTCAAACATTATGACCTTGATGATGCAACATTGTTTTCAAGAAATTTAGAAAAACAATTGTATATCTGGTGGTGTATGTAGAAGATCTTCTAATGATAGGGAAAAATGAAAGCTACATTGCATCCATAAAGAAGGAATTGAGGAAAAATTTTGAAATGGCAAATTTGGGCTATGTTCACTACTATCTTGGTATTTAAGTAATCGAACATCCAAATTTTATATTCCTAACTTAGAA
Organism: Pinus tabuliformis; assembly: GCA_031772625.1. NCBI lineage: Eukaryota > Viridiplantae > Streptophyta > Pinopsida > Pinales > Pinaceae > Pinus > Pinus tabuliformis. Next base: position 1,336,213,147 of record CM062820.1, on the reverse strand, counting down.
GAAGTAAATCATAGATATGTTGAACATGTCTGGAATGGCTAAGTACAATCCTTTGACTACTCCAATGGAACAAAACTTAAAGCTCACATCTACTGAAGGAAAAGAAGCGGAGGATGCAATGAAGTATAGAAAACACATAGAAAGTCTCAACTACCTAATTACTACCACAACAGACATTTCATTTATTCTTGGGATTCTCTCTAGGTTTATGCAAAACCCCTATGAGGATCATTTGTCTATTGTGAAAAAGGCTCTAAAGTACTTGAAGGGAACTCAAGACTTTGGACTCAAGTATACATAGGTGGGTGACTTCATCATGATTGGATACTCTGATTCAGAGCTCGATGGAGATAAAGAAACTGGGGTGTCTACTTCAGGTTATGTTATGAGTTTTGGATCAAGAGCTCCCTCCTCGAGGCCATGCAAATAATCAGTTCCAAAAGATTCGATAACAGAGGTAGATTATGTGGTAACAACAGAAGAAACGAAGAAAATTGTGTGGCTGAGGAAATTTCCAGAATATTTTCAGGAGAACCAAGTGCTTTAAACTCCTCTTCTGATTGAAAACACTTCTACAATAAAGTTGGCCAAGAATCTGAAGTCCCATGACCAAATGAAGAACATCAATACAAAATATCATCTGATTTGACATCATGTTGAGGCAAAAACAATTCACCTATGACATAGTTCCACAAATGAGCAAATTCAAGACATCTACACCAAAGCACTTGGAAGTGAAAAGTTCCAAAGGTTTAGAATGATGCTTAGATTCACCAACATCCATTCAGGTTAAGGGGACGAATGTTGACATATAATATTTGGGATTAGGTAAATCCATGTAAATATTGTAAATATAGAAATAAAGAGAACTAGAAGACAAAGAGGCATTGGGAGATGAAACCCAATAGTCTTCCTTCCCATGTATATATCTATGTTCTATATAAATACAAAAGAAAAAATTTCATTTAGAGTTACCCTCCTGGCCTAACAAACTAGTCATATGAGGAGATGCCATGTATTGATCCAAATATTGTTATACATGAAATCAATATTCTCCCATTGTACCAACATAAAATCACATTTATGTGTCCATGGGGCATATTTTCCTACTAGAAACTCCATTGTGGTTTGAAAAATGTTGGGGCAACTTTTAAGATGGAAATGAATTATTGTAGGTTTTAACCCCGTACAGAAATTACCTACATACGAATTCTAAAACACATAAAATAAACAACGTGAGAGCATAACACATATACACAAATATTTTCCCATGGATCCCAAAATCAAGACTACGAGCTTGATTTTTCATTATGTTCCTTTCAATATTACAATACATATTTATACATGCCGAAGCATCCAATACCATGGACCGAAAACCATAGCGTCCAAAACCATGGACCGAAAACCATTGCATCCAAAAACATGTGCGAAAATCATGCAAAAAACCATAGGTGGGTCTGCCCAACCTAACATAGGGTCCAAAACCAAAATTTTTTGGGGCGCTACCCCGGACCCCATAAAGTGGGGTTACAGGTACACCTCAAACCCCCTGTTAACTATGTGGAAAGAATATAACACAACCCAAAAATTATGCCTTTTGTGACATTAAGCACATTATAAAACCTTATTTGGATGACCTACCTACCCACTCGAAACATCATGTAGATCATCTGATGAATCTTAGGGCCATATTTTGACATTGTCAACATTATAATATTAGGTTCAATCCACACAAATGTGTGTTTTTGATTTAATCCAGTTGACTTCTTGGATTCCTTTTATCGAAGCAAGGAATTCATATTGATCCACTTAAAGTCTAGGAAAACCTATATTTTCCTTCTCCCTCCTCTCTCGTTCAGTTACAACACCTTCAATGGAAGGATAAATTTCGAAGGAGATGTGTTCCCAATTATGTTGAATTAACCAAAGGATTTACTCAATTATTGAAGAAAGAGGTTCCCTTACATTGGTATGACACTTCCCAAAAGGCATTTGATGCTTTAAAAGATGTTCTGGTATAGGTATCATTGTTGTATCCCCTAGATTATCAGCGTGATTACTTCTTGTATCTCACTATTGCAATTACTACGATTTCTATGGTATTGTCCCAAGAGGATAACATAGGGGACAACCATCCCATTAAATATTTGACTTGGAACTTAAACAATATAAAAACCAAATATACTCACATTAAAAAGTTAACTTTGGCAGTTGTCTAAGCTATCCAAAGGTTTCATCACTACATTATGCTTCATAAGACTATGGTTGTTTATGATTACAACCCAATGACATACATCTTGTCACAACAATTTCTGGGGGGAAATTACTCCAAATGGATTGTTATTCTCCAAGATTTCAATTTGGATTTCATCAAGTCCAAGTCAAATAAATCCTTAGTCTTTATCGAACTGATATGTGACCTTCCCTATTCAGACACTAGGTCCACATTTAATGATTCTATTCCTAATGAGTCATTGTTTCTGATCGATTCGTCTAACCCTTGGTATGGAGACATAATCATATATCTCCAAACCTAGACTTCTAGACTGATACCTCTCGCTCTAACCAAAGATGTATTCAATACAAGGCTTAAAATTATATTATAATTGGCGACTGTTACACTAAAAAATGTCACCTTGACTACTTACAGTTAGTATGGCTCAAATCAACAGTCATGCTACCCTCTTAGGCAAGTCTTATGCCTCTGTTATCCATCTCAAACTCAAAGAAGAGAGAAAGTCTTGTAAAAACTATGTTTATCTCTGGGGTCGCAGGTTCTCTCTAGCCTTACCTGCGGGGACGCTGACCATGTTCACAAAATCTGCGTCCATGGACGCTCTGTATGTTAAGGGACAGGTGCGTCCCTCTGTAAAAGGCAAAATGCGCGAGTTTTATCTTGAAAAAGTTACTTGTGGTTACTTCTAGAACATTCTAGAGGTCGGTTTGATGAAATGGATGCGCCTCCAGTTGGTTCATGTATCTCTATTAAGGGGGAACTTATCCCATCAATAAGGGAGCTATCCCACCCATAGAGGGGGATGATCCCATTGATAGTGGACCTGAATAACCTCTTTACAGCACTATAAATAAAGGCATTGAGCCAGAAGGAGAGGAGGTTGGAGCTATACATTTTCTTTGGGTAAATGCTGCAGGATTTAGGTCTTCCATTAGAGCCTTTGTGAGGAGAGATTGTCTTCACTTGATTCTACTTGGGAGAGGGTGAGCTTTGTCAAAGTAGAGGAAAACCCTTGATGGACCCTGGGAGGAACTTGCACAACACCAAGGCCAGGTTGTAAGAGTTTCTTTGTTTCGTTATTAATACAAACTGGTTTATTTTTCTCAATAGCTTGTGTTAATGAGTTATTTCATGTGTTCCTTGGTCTGCATGTTGAATATATGTTTTATTATATGAAATGCAAGTGCTTGGTAATTGTTTGATTGTTTGTGGTTGCAGGAATTGACTTGAAGGAGGAGCTCATCCGGATCGTCAAGAACGGACTTCAACAACAGCGTTTTGGAATAAGGTAAGCCTAAACACTTGTAGTTTTCATGTTGTAAAAGGTGTATTTAGAGAAAGATCACTCCATTTTGTCTTGTTTGTCATTAGAATGTCTTAGACTTCTAGGAAGGTCAGTCGTGTCCGCACCCTTGACAGATTCCGTGTGACAAATTGGCGACTCCACTGGGGAATCCATTAATGAGAGAGTCTTTTCCTTTATATGAACTTTGCTTTGAGAAAATCATTTTTATTTTCTGGTTTTTGACTGTGAGAATTAGTATTTGGGTGGCTTAGCTTTAGATTTAGTTAGATTTGGTTTTTCTTCATTTTCCCAGAAGGACGCAGTCTCTGAGTACTGCACAGTGCGTCTTTGGACGCGCTGTTGCCGTCTGCACAGAGCGGGGCCGCACCTGTGACAACGGGTTGCCTGCGTCTTCCTGTAAAACTTAAGAAAATTCCATTTTTGCTTTAAATTGCTTTTAGATTTTGTTTTTCCTTAGTGTTTTCTGCCCAGATCCTTTAGTACCCTGTCAAGAATTTTCACCTGAACTTGTTTTGTGAGCTTTGAGTGTTTTAGTGGTTTTCAACGAAGTTTAGACCTAGGGTTTGATTTTTGGAAAGGCTTTGTAGTGACTTTGATAGTAGAAAGTTGTCCAGCCTTAGATCTCTCTGGTTAGTCAACCTTCTTAGAAGTCGGGCCTGTCGTAAAGTCTCCTTTTGTGAGCAACTTGCCATTTGAGTTGTTTTGGGTCAAATTTCGAATTACTTGTTTATAAAGTATTGATTTCCATTTTACAAAAAGAACAAAAAGATTAGAGTTTTGTTTTGGCTAGTTTTTGATTCTGCAATAAGCTAGTCCTTGATTTGATTGTGATCAAGTAAAACACCTTAGAAATAATCATTGTTAGTTTTGGCCTCGTTAAGATTGCTTAGAGTAAATTTGCCTTTAGTTTGCTTATGAGTGCATTTTCATAGATTTTAAGAGTTGTTAAGATTGATTTTTGGTTATATTAGATTTATTTGCTTTATTAAAAGAAAAATACAAAAACATCTTCTTAAAAAGTCTTGTTTCAAGTAGCTTTTTGTTTTCAAAAGAAGAAAAGAGTTTTTTCGTGCATGTAAAGAGAAGTTATGTTTTTATGCTTGGAAAAGAAAAACGAATTGTTTCTTTGATTGTCTTCAATTAAGAAGTTGCTTTTATAAAGATTGCATTCTCTCAACTTTTTAGTTAAGCAATTCATCGAAAAAGTAAAGTAGTGGATAAATCATTCTAGGTGCATTTTGTAGTGGTTTCGAGTCGAGTCAACACACCACTAGTTTCACTTCCATCACCTTTTGACTTAAGAAACAACCTTAAAAGTAACGCTTAAATTAAAATCAATCTAGTAATCTTTATTTTTCTAGGGCTCTGAAGCACCAACATAGCTTAGGCTAGGGTCTTGGAGTAGGTGAGTACTTAACTCTCCAAGACTACAAAACCAAACAGATAGTCTATCTTGAGTAGAACAAATCCAATTGTTTCAGTTACATTCTGGGAAAGCTCCTCTTAAAGGAGAAACACGAGCTCGTGTCCGAACCAGTGAGGGGATCATTCCTCCCTCGTTGGGAACGACGCCAGGCAGTACGTATTACAAACGGTAAACCTCGGATTAACCATTGTCGAGGAGCCAGGGGTCACTTATCGGTAAACCTTGGATTGTTGTCAAGGAGCCGGTAAGGGGATTGGAGCTTGCTACTCTGCCCTTGCGTGCTGTCGGAGTTTAGACTGTTCCCCCAGGTGTAATTGTTGTGATTGGTAACCTTAGTGGCCATAATATCTAGGATTCTACCCAAGGTGACGGTGGAGGGAAGGTCCCACTGTACCTGGAGCAGACGTCGGTTATACTCACTTGGATTTTCTGGGGGGTTCGCTTCACTTCGAGACGGTTAAAGTGGAGGAACTTGGTCCAGTCTATTCATTAAGCAGGTTGCCGGGGTAACTGTTCCACCCACTATTTCTGTACTGAATCCTGCGAGGTTGGGCCTAATCACCAACTAGCGCTTTTGGTCCGGAAGACTACTGTTTGTGTGTGGTTTGACGCTCTAGATTATTTAGGCGTGTGCTTCAAATTTGTTTGCTTCTTTAGAAGACTTTAGGTGGTTTGATTTGAAATTTTTTACTTTGTTTTCGTGTGTTGTAGTTAAAAATCTTTAATTGTGGCGGAATTACCGAGAAGGTCCCGTCGAATTGCGGGCCAGTCTCCTGAAGTTGTTTCTGTGGCCGAATTGTTGAGAAGATCCCGTAGACTTAGGGGATCCCCTCCTCGAGACGACCCAGGTAATTTAGAAGGGTTAAAGGTCCTTGTAACTCCTCCTAGTGGCAGTAGAGTAGGATCACCTGAAGAAGGAGAATTTTCCTTGGTAGTCCATCCAGATTACCAAAGTTTAGAAACAGGTTACAATCCCGAAGCTGTTACAGTTTCCGAGCTTGCTGGTAGTTTTTCATCTGCCAGTGAAACAGGCGAAGAACCTGAAATTTCAGAACCTGTTACTCCAACTCCTAGTGTTCCTGATTCACCAAGAATAGAAAGAATTATCACCGAAAATCTTCCTGTTGGATTAATTGCTATAGAAGAACTTGTTCCAGAGGAAGAAATAGGCGTTTCTGATTCTGAAGATCTAATTACCCTTGATCTAAGGGAGCGTGAATCCATCTTTTACAGTCCTCCTAGAAGTGAATCTTGGTACCTTGCATTAACCAATTTTTTAGACAACTCAGTAGGTTTTTCTACACCTCGTACTCCGGTTCCACCTAGAGGAATTCATTCTCCTGTAAATATGTCTGGTCAGTCATCTGTGTTTTCACAAAGTCCTGAATCATTTTTACATGGCGGTCCTTCTGTTCCTACTGGGTATCAATCACTTTCTGGTACCTTTGCGGGAGCATCTCCTCAACCCATTGATCATGGGTTATTAGTTGGAAACAGTGGTAATGTACCATTGAGTATAGGTGAAGTTTATATGATGTCAGGTTCAACTCCCATTAACCAACCTCAAGGTGGCCAATTACCGCCTGGGGGGCAACCTTCGTTAATGCCTGGGGGGCAACCTCAAGGTACTTCATTCGTGACTGGGGGGCAACCTCAAGGGTATCAACCCCAAGGGTATCAACCCCAGCCTCAATATGTACCCCAAAGTCAACCTCAGTATCAGTATCAACCTCAAGGATGGCAACCTCAAGGATGGCAACCCCAAGGGTATCAACCCCAAGGGTATCAACCTCAAGGATACCAACCTCAAGGTCAAGGTCAACCCCAGTATTCGTATTTACCTCAAGGTTATCAACCTACGGGTCAATACCCTGGTCAAGGTTATCAACCACCTCAAGGGCAATCATATGGGACTGCACCTTACAGTTATCAACCCTATCCTCAATACGGCTATGGATCTCAGTATCCTCAACCTGTTACGAGTCAATACCCTGGAATGTTAACATGGGATCCGTCACAGGGTCAACAGATGTCGCAACCAAGTATACAGTCGGTACCTCAAGCAGGACAACCTGCAGTTCCTGGTCCACCCCAGCAACCGCAACCTGTCCAGTCAAGTGTTCAGACCCCTGTAACTTCCGTAGTTACTCAGCCGCCAATTGCACCTGGTACTCCACCTCACACGGCTGCAGCAACTACCGCTTCATCTACCATGCTTACTTCTGGAGTATCGGCAGCTCCGGTTTCTACTGTCCCTGTAACCACTCCTCAGACATCTGTACCGTTGTCTGGACCCACGGTTCAAACCACAGTCCAGATGCCTGCAGGCCAACCTGGTACAAGTACGGTTGTTACTACTCAACCTCAATTTGTTCAACCTCCGTACCAGGGACAGTATCAACCTGGGCAAGCTGCCCAACAACCGGTTTACCAGTATCAACCGTATCCTGGGTACACTTATCAACCACCTCAGCAACCCCAGTACGGTCCGGTTAATCCTGGTTTTCCAGGAGGATATAATATCCCAAATGCGACTCCTGTTCCTAGTTATCCTGGATATCCTCCTCCTGGGGCTGGTATTGTGACTCAGAGTTTTAGAGATCCTAACCGGCAGTTACCGTTTATTGCAACTTTAGATTTACCCGACTTGACGCGCCTAACGAACGATCCAATTCAATATCTTCCGTTCTGGCCGCCAATGCCAAATAAGTTGCCCAGCGATATACCCAAGTTCGAAGGTAAGTCTGGAGAGGATCCGTCTAATCACGTGATGACTTACCACCTCTGGTGTGCATCAAATTCCATCTCAGATGATTCCATCCGCTTACGTCTTTTCCAGCGTACACTCATTGGTCTCGCAGCCAAGTGGTACATTGAGTTACCACGGGCCTCTTTTTACAACTTTAGCCAGTTAGCTACCTCGTTCTTAACTCATTTTCAGTTACCAGTCAGATACGATAATGGTACAGAATTATTAACTTCGCTAAAACAATCGACATCCACGTACATTTCTGATCACATCCATGAGTGGAGACGTCGAAGGAGATTAGTGAAAGTTTTTATCCCGGACCAAATCTTAGCTGAATGGTTTGTCAAATCATTATTACCAAGAATTACTGAAGATGTAGCTAAGGCCGGAGTAGTTACTGAGGAGCAAGTCATTGCTCAGGCACAATACCTTGACTTAGTTTACACTCAGTCGGGTACGTTACACGAGAAAATTCCGGATCTTCCAAAGTCAAACCAAATCGCTGCTGCTCCTTCGGGATCTCATGCCGCTGATGGTATGATCGGTATCGTGACTACGAAGAGTAAGAAGAAGTCTTCCAAGACCTCCAATACTCCAATTATCACTTTGCCTGATTCTCCGACAGGAGAGTCTTCTCCTCCTGAACTTACCGCCGACATTCACGCTGTAGAGTCATCTACGGCCAAATCCAAAAACGGTGGAAAGAAGAAAGGAAAGAAGAAGGCTAAAGCAGACAAGGCTCCAAAGGAGAAAACGGAAAAGTCGGAAACCAATGACGAAAAGCGCAAACCTCGATATCCTTGTCTTATTTGTGAAGAAGATCATTTTACGAGAGACTGCCCTCATCGGGCCGAGGTAGTGAAAATAGTCAAAGGTTCTCCCACTCCTGCTGTGTTAAAAAATCCATTTCCAGAGCAGGAGAATAAGATGATAGGTTCTTCTTCGAATGCCAGTGAAGAACCCATTTTGATGATGTCTCATGTCAGGATTGCGACTCGATCGCAAGATTATGGTAGTAAGGCTCCTGTTGATGGTAAGGAAGCAGAATCTTCTCACTCTAACCCATCAACCTCAGCTCCTGGTTCCGATCCACTACAGATCGAAAAACCTAACCCAGACTTAGTGATTAAGCCGCCCGCCAAGGGTGTACTTCGAAGGTCTGCTTTCAATCCACATGCGAGAGCAGCCCAGAATTACAACATTGTTGAAGACTTAGCTGTTTCACCTTCAGCAATGTCGGCACTCGAAGTGCTGCAATCATGTCCAGCGCAACGAAAATTGCTTTTGTCGGCTATTGGAGCTGTCGATGTTCAGGACCCGAACCTAATGATCTTTGATCTAGAAAGTAGTACACCGCGTCTCCCCCATCAAATGGCTTTCCAAATTCCAGTGATAGTCAAAAACAGGCCTATTCATCGGACTGTGATTGATGAGGGAGCTTCTACGTGTATTATGTCGATTCAATGTTGGAGATCGCTTGGTTCTCCTTCGTTGAACCAATCCCCCACCATCCTTAAGGCCTTTGATGGCCGTGGGTTCCGTCCGTTTGGTATTCTACAAGAATTGCCTATAGGGGTCGAAGGTAAAACCGTTAGTCTGGATGTGGAAGTGGTTGATGCCCCTCTAGACTACAACCTTCTTTTGGGTCGAAGTTGGTCATATGCTATGACAGCGGTCGTTTCATCGGTCTTCAGAGTCATTAAGTTTCCACATAACGGTAAGATCGTGACTATTGATCAGCTGACATACTTTTCATCCGACCCAACCTCTTCAGAAACTATCCAGCATGTTGGTAAAACGACAATCCCTTATAGGGACATTGGTGTAGGTTTAGTTAAGGATTCCGGTTTACTGGGAACTTTTCCTCTCCCTCCACTCAATGCAGACCCTTCGTTCGCAACAATTCATATGATCACGTCAGAAAACATTATTTATGATGATCCTTGGTATGTTCCCTCTGACTCTGAGCTAGACTCACTCGGTGATGTTATGCCGTTGAGTCCGTATGAGATTGCTTATGAAGCTCTTATGTCTTTTACCGACTTTCATTCAACCGACCAAATGAATGTGGTCAGTGAAGAGTCACTTTTCACCTCACCCTTAGAACGGATAACGTTTCCCGAAGAAGTGTCATCTGACGAACAACTTCGCGAAATCCTAAGTGTAGATGATCTACCATGGGAAGATCTCCATCACAGATCTTCGTTTTTACCTAAGGATGATGCATTTGAAAATGATTTTTCATCTATCTTTACCGCTGAATATGTCAAAGACGCTCAGGATCCAACGAAACATTCTGATTCAGAGCTGAATTTAGGGAATATTTCTCGTACTATTCCCATTGATATTTCAGTGAAGCCCGGAATCGAGGAGAACATTCATATAGGTGCCGCATGTACTGAAGAAGAAATCCAAACTTACAAGGCCCTATTCCAAGAATTCCGCGACGTGTTTGCCTGGTCTTACGAGGAAATGCCGGAATTGATCCTGCCATTGTTGTTCATGAAATCAAAACCTACCCGGATGCTAAACCCATTCGGCAACGGTTGCGTCAGATTCACCCTCGAAAAGCGGCTGCAATTAAAGCAGAAGTCGAAAAGCTGTTGAAAGCAGGTTTCATTTATCCGATCCCGTTAACGGATTGGGTATCGAATATTGTTCCCGTCAATAAAAAACAAGGAACAATAAGAATCTGTATCGACTATAGGGATATCAATCGAGCTTGTCCAAAAGACAACTATCCTACGCCTTATATCGATCAAATTATTGATGATTGTGCCGGAAGTGAGATGTTTTCCTTCATGGATGGTTTCTCAGGCTATAATCAAATCAATATTCTACCTGCCGATCAACCAAAAACGGCATTCATTTGTCCATGGGGGACATTTGCTTATTGCAAATTACCTTTTGGACTTAAGAATGCCGGGGCCACTTTTCAACGGGCGATGTCTTATGCATTTCATGACATCAAGCACATTGTGCAACCCTATCTCGATGATTTGCCTGCTCATTCTTTACAACGAGCTGATCACCTTGTCCACCTACGAGCAATCTTTATGAGGTGTAGGCATTATCGAATTCGGTTGAATCCCCACAAGTGTGTTTTCTGTATAGAAACAGGTCGATTGCTGGGATTTGTTGTTTCAAAAGCCGGCATTCGCGTCGATCCCTCGAAAGTCGAGGCTATCATCAAATTGCCTCCTCCTTCGAGTTTGCGCCAACTCCAAAGTTTGCAAGGGAAAGCGAACTTTTTACGCCGATTCATCCCAAACTACGCCGAGGTCACTAAAGGTTTTACACGGTTGTTGAAACAGAACGCACAATTCTTTTGGGACGAGATTGCCCAACAATCTTTTGATGCACTGAAACACGCGTTGACCCATGCACCGTTATTGCATCCTCCCAACTACAACCAGGACTACTTCTTATACCTCGCAGCTTCGCATTCCACCATTGGAATGGTGTTAGTTCAAGAAGATGAATTCAAAGCAGAGCATGTGATATATTATCTTAGTAGAACCTTAAATCCCACTGAGTTAAAATATTCGCATGTGGAGAAATTGGCCCTGGCAGCCGTTCAAGCTGTCCAGCGTTTTCGTCACTACATTCTTCTCCGCAAGACTACAGTTATTTCGGATTGCAACCCTATGATTTATATTTTGACAAAACAACTGCTAGGGGGCAAGTACTCTAAATGGATTGTTATCCTGCAAGAGTTCGACTTGGAGTTCGAGAAGTCCAAGTCTAAGAAATCTTTAGTTTTTGCGGAATTGATGTGTGATTTCCCGAGTGCTGACACAGAGACTGTGGCAGAGGAGTCCATTGCGGACGAATCTTTGTTTCTTATTAGCACTTTAGATCCGTGGTATGGGGATATAATCATCTATCTCCAAACCCAAACCTTTCGGCCTGAAGCTTCCAAGGAAGACCGTCGAAAAATTCGGTTTCGATCCCAGCAATACAGAATTATTGGAGATACACTTTATCGCCGGGGGGCAGACTTAGTTTTTCGACGTTGTTTAACTCACGAAGAGGCTGAGAGAGTTTTGAATGATTGTCACTCTGGAGCATGTGGCGGTCATATGTCTGGGTATGCCACAGCTCAGAAGGTGTTGCGCGCTGGCTATTTCTGGCCGTCTATGTTTAAAGATTGTATCCTTGCTGTCAGAACATGCCACAACTGTCAAGTGTTTGATCGAAAGATGCGCGCTCCACCTGCTCCTCTCCACCCTATAATTGCCGCTGGTCCATTCGCCAAATGGGGCATTGACTTTATTACTTGTAACCCTCACTCGGCCGGGGGGCATGCGTATATCATCCTCGCGGTTGATTATTTTACAAAATGGGCCGAGGCGATGCCTACATTCGACGCAAGCGGCAAGACAGCTGCAGTTTTCGTATTCAATCATATCATAACTAGGTTTGGTGTCCCACAAGCAATCATTACTGACCATGGGAGCCATTTTCGAAACGTCATGATGACTGAGCTTACAAGCCAGCTTGGTTTGCGCCACGATAGCTCTACTCCTTATTATCCGCAAGCCAACGGTTTGGTTGAGTCAATCAACAAAGTTCTAGTCATCATGATTCGACGGATCATTGGTATCCATCGAACGAATTGGCATAACATGTTATTTTCGGCGCTATGGGCATATCGAACTTCAGTGAAAAATTCAACAGGTTTCACCCCTTTCCAGCTAGTTTATGGCTTAGAAGCTGTGTTACCTATTGAATGCGAAATCCCATCACTTCAAATGGCTGTCGAATTACTTCCAGCTACTTCCGAAGAGGAGAAACGGTTATTATACTTGGCTAAATTAGATGAGACTCGACGTGACGCTACTTTAGCTATCGAGACTCACGCGAAACGAATGAAAGCTCAGTACGATAAAAATGTAACCCCTCGAAGTTTTTCGGAAGGAGACCTAGTACTATTATATGATCAAGCTAACGATAAGCTAGGTGCCGGAAAATTCGTTCCCATGTGGCATGGGCCCTACATTGTAAAGCGAAAGCTAGCAAAAGGGGCTTATGAGTTAGTTGATTTTGATGGGGACTCTTTGGGTAAACCCAGAAATGGACTTTACCTAAAGAGGTATTATGCTTAAAATGATGGGTATGGAGAAATTTTTAGATAGGTTAGATTTTCTTTCTAGCTAGCAAGTGTGTTAGTTTAGTCAGTGTGCTTAGCTTAGCGAGTGTGGTTTTTCGTCATTATTCTGGCTTATCTTGGTTTTACTCTTGATATTGTAGATGTCGACGCCTCTCCAAACATACATTGGATTTGCTGATGGTGCTTGTCGTAGTACACGGAATATCTCTTCCGCAGCTTGGGTTATCTATTCGCCCTCTGACGAGTTAGTTTCTATGCATGGGGTAAGCCTCGGTCAAACAACGAATAACATTGCAGAATACAGTGCAGTGGTTGAATTATTATCCGAATCTATTTCATTTGGAATTCGACGTTTGATAGTGAGGTTAGATTCTGAACTTGTTGTATTACAGCTTAATAGAGTTTATGCCATTAGAAATCCTGTGTTATTAAGGTTGTTTTTGAGAGTGCGTCTCTTGGAACGTGAATTTGATTACATTGAATATCAACATATTCCAAGGTCTTTGAATACATTAGCAGATGCAATTGCTTCTCGAATGTTGGACAGACATTTACGATAATCATGCAAGTAAATTTAAAAACATTTCATCACATATGTTAAACAAGATAAGCCGGTAATAGTGATATATATAGATAGAAGTGTGTCAAAAAATATATACATCGTCTTCGATCATAGGTTTAAAACACCTTATGATCGGCAAAATGATAGTACAAAAAGTCAAAAATGTCACATGTGACTACAAAAGTGACTAGTCAATCACTGGTGGTGCTCTCTGTACGACACCACTGCGCGGGCTACCTTACGCAAAAATCTCCTAAACGGTCCAGGGACCGCGACTACGAAGCGCTGAAGCCTGATAGGAATGTCGTCCATAGTAGTCTCAGGTATATCTGCCGTGAGACGCTCTAGATCATGCTCCAACTCAGCTAGTACTTCTGCTGTCGCATCCTGTGGGGCCGGTACCGGTGCAGCTGGATGTAGTCTATCATAAGGCCGGAGGTTGGCTGGACGCTGTGGACCAACATCTGCATTTTGAAAGATTTACTATTAGTTTTGAGACGATATATATAAAAAATACAAAAAATACATAACTAGAAAACTTGTGAAAATAAAAAGTACCTCTGTCGTCCCATTGTTCTCCCTGTGGAAGAACCATGTCCGGATCACCTCTGAAATCCATTCCGGCATACGGAAAGTCCTGTATCACAAAAAGCTGGCCCTCTAACCAGTCAAAATAACTATCTGAGAATCGAACTACTGTCGCGCCCTCGTCAGGATGCCGGGCCATCACCGCAACCCATCGTATCAGCTTTGGCTGCTGGGGACCCAAGATATCAACAGTGAGTTGCTGAGGGATCAGCATTGGAATTCTCTCCAAGGCAAAGCTCACGACTATAGGCCCATATCCAAAAGTCTTTAGTCGTCCGTTCTTTGCCTTGGTCAGTTGGCTCTTCA